>FJOG01000086.1:13733-40465 GCA_900073065.1 Phialocephala subalpina | reverse complement strand
GGTAGTCGACTGAGACTACAATCCGATAGAGGTCCAATCATGGAATGTGGCGAACGGCTATATCGCGCAGCTGGGGATTCCAAGCACGACCACGAGTCTGACGGCGACGAGTCTCATCTTGTATGCAAGGGCCTAAAGTTTGACACTATTGGCGGCCTTGGGTGCGATATGTTTTCTCCAGGCAACGTTGTGCCTTCTAGGATTACTCTAGAGCCCGCCAACCCATATACAGACGATGAAGGTATTAGGACTGCCCTCTGGGGATCATTCTTGCTTGGTCGAATGACTAGCCTCCCACCACATGTCGCCACCTTTCTCAAATCCATTCCCTGGCTTAACCGCACTGCCTGTGATAATTCCTCATTTATCCCATTCTATGGGTCGTTCGACAGATTCCAACAATATAATCGCACCCTTGAGATCGCTGGGAAGAGTCTTGAGTACTATTTTCCAGAGCAGTCCAAAGAGTTCGAGATTACGCCACGGGAAACTTGGGATATAGGGGTTGACTCCGCTCTTTTCAACTCTTTATGCCCAATGGGGCGAATGAGATTGATGACAACAAGAAAGGGATATGTTGGTTTCGCACCGAAGCTATCACAGCGAGGAGATATTATTTGCGTGTTACAAGGGTGCAATATCCCTGTCGTACTACGACCGTGCGGAGAGATATACAATCTTGTAGGAGAGTGTTACATTCATGGGATTATGGAGGGGGAAACTGTCGTAGGATTGGAAAAGGGGGAGTATGAGCTTGAGACGATTACGCTCTGCTGAGAGTTAGGGGGAAATCATGTAACACGGAATCAAAGTTCATAGCCAATTCATCCTATTTTGTGAATAATGTATAAGTTAACAAATCCAATGTGCCTAATAATAGAGGAGGAAACTTCATCTCATAAATGAGAAGCAGTTTTCCAACTCGCCCAGCCATATGACGCCTGAGGCCGGATTCCGAAAATGGCAAATACAGCCGAGAAATATTCGTGGGTTGATAGACCACGATTCTTTTGAACGACCATTTTGCTTCTTCAATAATTAGGAGTATAAACAAATTATTAGAAGATAGTTAAGGTAATGGGTAAGAATTGTTACCGTAGTGGGGTAAGTCGCCGTTTGTGTCTTAGTACCTCCCAGGTATATGGATCTGCAAAGCTACACAAGCCACAACAAGCCTACTTGTACCCCGTAGTCACGAAAAAAAGTTAGCTAAAAAATCAGCGATACCTAATTCGCCTTCTAGTGTATCACCAACCCACATCTTCAATAGGAATTCTATTCTCTCGTACATGATCACCACTTCCAAGTGTCTCAAATCTTTATAGCTAACCACCCTTTAGTAGATGTCTCTTCTCCTCCTCATCCGAGTTATCCTCATCATCCTCATCATCCGAGTCACCCGAGTCATCCGAGCCGTCCGAGTCATTTTTTCTTCTCCTTTATATGCTCAAAGTTTCTACCTTTGTATGGCCAAAGGCCTGCTCCGTCCGTGACGTGAAACCGCTCGAGTTGACGAATCAGTTATTCCGATAGACTTGTGACATGGAGCCAGTCAAAGAGATTACCCAACTCCTCCTAGCCTTCTTATCTAACGGCTTTTTCTTAGACTCCTAATCTTTCATTTTCAATACCAATTTCTTACGGGTTTTCTTATCTTCATTATCATCCGAATTATTTTTAATCTTTTCTTATATTTATTTAAAGTAATAACTATTATTAGCTGCTTTAACTAATGCTATTTCAAAGGATATTCTATAGTATACTTATAATAAATTATTTTGATATTCTTTTAATAACTTGGAAATAAATATAATTTATTTGAAATTATTTATTTCTTTTAATGAATATTCAAGCGAATCCTTTAATAATAATATATTAATTATATTAAACTCTTTAAATTAAAACGGTTTAATTTTATTATTTTCTTTATTATTTTCTATAATTTTAAGTATTTTAAGTATTTTTATAATTATATTCTTACGTTTAAAATAAAAATAAATTATTAGAATATATTAATTATTTCCCGATTTGGTATTTTATTATAATTATTATTATATCGAAATTACGATTATATTTCTAATTATAATTATAAATACAAATATTAAACGAATTATATAATTTCAAAATATATAATAAAATTAATTAAATATTATTTATATATATTTTTTTTAGGTAATTTGAATTAATAATAATTATATAATTAATTAAATTTTTGATATTCTTATAAATAAATAAATTAAATCGAATTAAAGTTTATTTGATTATATTTTCTTTAATCGAAATTTATTTAATTATATAAAATATATTTTTATTAGAAAATAAAAAGTATTTATATAAAAAGAAATCTTTTTATAAATAAAATTATATCGAAATTATTAAAAATTTATTTAAAAATAAGAAATTATAAAATTAATAATATAATTTTATTATATAAAATATTAAGTATTAATATATTTTAAATTAAAAATATTTAAATAATAATTAAAAATATAAATATTTCAAAATTAATTAATAATTTATAATTCGATATATAATTATTAATTAATAAGTTTTTATTAGTTTATATATTTAATAAATATTATAATTTATAAACAAATTCTAATTAATTATTCAAATAAATTAATAAAAGAAAATTTTCTCGTTTTTTAATTTTTTTATTTATTTAGTTTTTATTTTTTATCGAATTTATTAATATTTCATTTAGATTCTTATTATATAATATTTTAATTTTCTTATAAAAATATACTTTTATATTTTAAAAGAATTTTTTTTATTCTAATTAATTTAATAAACGAATTAATAAATAAAAAAATTTTCGATATATATATTATTTCGTAAACCTCGTAAAAATACTTTTATAAAAGATTATAATAAGAAGAAATTTTTTTAAAAATAAAATTCTTTTAAAAAATTATAAAAAAAAAAATTAATTTAATATTTTAATTCCTAATAATTAATAACTTTAATACTTTGGATAAAAATAAGTTTTAAAGTATTTAAAATCTTAAAATATTTTAAGGAAATATTTTTTTTAGAATTTCCAGTTTATATTTATTCGTTATAATTAATTCAAATAATTATAGAAAATTTATTTACCAAAGGGAAATCCCTTGGAATCCTTTTTAAAAATTATATAATTATAAAATTATAAAAAGAATAAAATTTTAATATTTTAAATAATAATATTCTAATAATATTTCAATATTTAATATTCCAATATTTAATAACTTTAATATTTTAAATGAAAATATATTTTAAATGTTTTATAATTATAATA
Organism: Phialocephala subalpina; assembly: GCA_900073065.1. Classification (NCBI taxonomy): domain Eukaryota; kingdom Fungi; phylum Ascomycota; class Leotiomycetes; order Helotiales; family Mollisiaceae; genus Phialocephala; species Phialocephala subalpina. Next base: position 37,188 of record FJOG01000086.1, on the reverse strand, counting down.
TATAATATATAATTATTTATTAATCAATAATATAATAATAATTTAATTTAAAATTTATAATATAAATATATTTAATTAAATTTCAATTTATTTACAAGTTTTATAAAATTTATATAAAAGGTTATACTAATTTTTAAAATATAAATAAAAAGGGAAATTTAAATATTCTTTAATAATTATTCTCTTTAATATTATATATTACGATATTTCTTAATAAATTAATCAAAGAATTATATTTAGTACTTTTATCGAAATTTAAGAAAATTAATTATTCTTTCTTTAATTTTACTTTTCACGTAAATTCCTTTTTACGAAAAAAAGTTCATATTAATCCTTATAATAAATAACTAATAAAATCGCTAGATTCTAATGAAATTAAATTTATAATTCATGAATTATTATATATTTCAAAATCGCTAATATATTTTACAAATTAATGAAACTAATAAATTAATAATTATAAATATTAATTAATAATATTATATTTTTCAATAATATCCCCCAAATATTAATATTTAATAGAGAAATATTTATAGAATTGATTATTATTACAATGGTACTAAAGCCAAATCTAATTAGTTTCAAGTAATCTCTATTAACATGTTTTGAATATTCGGGAGGATATGTTATTTAGACTCCAAAGCAAATTCAGATGTTTGGTCGAGAACCGTTTCTAGATGAGCATTATTTCTGGTCCGCCATATCTTCTGTTGATTCTTGATGGTGTTGGCCAGAGTAAGGATAGCAAACTATTTCTGGCGTTTCTTCGCTAAAACTAGGAGCCAGTTCTATCACCACACTTTTGCATCCTCTTGATAAAGCAGCCCGTTCCGCTATTATATCTTGGCATCCTCCGAACGAGCCGCCATATCTGCTAAAGAGCCTCTCTAATCCACTTGCCTCTTCGGATTGAAATTGCTTAAGTCTCAAAGATAATAAATAATCCAAACACTATAAGAGCCTCACTTTGCAGCTACTTCCGTTTAGCAGTGGGTCTCTCCTTTCTCAAACATAGAAGGCAAAATTCGGCTTTCAGCAAACGCTTAAGCTGGATATGTCTCCTGAAAAAAGGGGCATTTCCTTCCTATCCTCGCCCTGATATACGCAACGACATGGTCAAATGGAAGTAGACTCTGCTTTCGTAGAAGTACAAATTTCAAACTAATTACACTTGCAGAGTTGTATGGATCACTGAATCGTTCAGTGATAGATAGGCTATGTATTTTATGCCGCATTGGTTTGCAATGATGTGAGATGGAATCGACTGTAGATCTAAGAAAGAGGGAAGCTGAGACTATATACACATAAAACAAGGACCCACTTAGTGTTCCACGTGACTCCAACTGATAAATGAACACCTCAAAATTCCCCTCCGAATCCCTAAGATGAACAACCATGCAGGCTTTGCGCTCCATTTGTAGGCAACTCGAAATTAATAACATCTTTTAAAGAGCTTATTTCAGTACAAAGTGTTAAAACAATAGAGTTGCTGTTTCTACAGCCATGAGATGCCCAGTCATCTTTAGAGTGAGTGTAAGCTTGAATACAAGTCGAATTACCATTAGGGTTGCCGCCAGGACAGACTATAGTGGCACACTCTTTGCTGGTGCCCCCGACAATGAGACCGTCTTCTTGGAACGGCAAAGGCCGTATCCCATTCCAGCCATTGTCCGTATTGAAAAGGTACCCATTAACGTTCGAGATATCGTACAAGAGTCCGCGGGGTTTCAGTGGATGATATGTATATTCAAATTGCGTAATTGTGCTTTGGAAGAATGCGTGCTGCTTATCAACAGCCGCAGTGATTGTCTGGTTATGTGAAAGCATGATGGTGATGCCACCGTATTTGTCCTCCCCGGGGTAGCCGTCCCCAAGGTACCTCAGCTTGAACTGCTCCCGATAAACCCCATCGGGGAAAAGGGTTCCAAACGAGCCAGAGTCGCCCATAGATACATAATAGACAGGAACGCCGCATTTATTCACTACATAGTCCCAACAAAATTCGCACATTCGCAATGCGCTCACAGTTTACACGAATAGTCATAGATTATTAAAGGTATCAAATACACAAACTAGAAACTCCAAGTAATTTATCATAAACCAATCGACCGCGTGAGTTTATAGTATTATTTTTGCCGATGGCAACGAGATTTATCGCTCGACCCTAAATACAAGTAGGACTTCCTACGGGTAGTTATTATTACAACCCCCAGTCACCGCTAAATATCTCATACGATAAAACCATCAGGTGCCTTCTCAAACCCAGTTCTGCAATAATCCACCACGGGTGACACTCTTGATCACGACAGGGAAGCTAATTGTCGGAATTCCGTCCTCTAGTTCCTTCTTCCGCTCTTTCTGTCCATCGGCGTCCGAGTAATCTACGAATATCACTTCCCCTTGTCGCCTCCCATTGGCCGTATCGTTGCGACCATAGTCTCCGAGCACGAACGTTAGAAGTTTCAACTTGGGAAATCTCTTGAGAACTTTGACGTGCAAATCGTCTAAATCGTTATCCGGTTTGAAGATGCAAGCTATCGAATCTGTACAATCGGTTCCCCGGACTATTCGCTAATCACGTGCAAGGGCCTCCATGACTTTAAACACTTATAACTTAATAACTATTAATCCAAATTACTTTATTTTAAGCTCAAATTAAAGATATATTAATATTTTATTATACTCCCCTTAGCTTTAATGTATATATTAATCCGTTTATTTATACTAGTATTTAACTTTTCAAGAGTTTTAAGTTTAATTTGAGGCTAAACTTCTCTCAAAGCTTACTTTATATCCTTAATAGTCTTAATCTTATACCTCCTTTTCCCAATAATATTCTTGATTTACTTCCACAAATTCTCAATTAGAGAAAAATCGAGTGATTAAGCAAACTATTGCAATCGAGTAACCCCTTATTAATCCATGTATTTCCTTATTATTTTAGTAGTATACCAAGGAGCATTATCCTCTTGTATTACTACTCTAAAACCATACTTTTCAATTATCTTCTTATAAAAAGGAATAAAATGCTCTTTAATAATCTCCAAATAACGCTTTGCGTTTATTCGTTTACCTTTCTTAATAATCACTAAAGGACTTATCTTAGTTCCGCAAAAACAAGATTAAACTCCTATAAATATATGCCTACTCTTAAAGCTAGGGTTCAAGTTCTTCTCTAAATATTCTTCCCTAGGTCTACGAGTCACATAAATAGTATTTCCGTTTTATCCCACATAAAATATAACCTTATTACTCTAATAGATCTTCCTGTAATTCCTTTTGGTCCTTTTTTGCTATTTGCATCAAATTAAACGCTTTATTTTATGCTCGGGCTTAAAGTATAGCTTTTTGCGAGACTTGCGCTTAACTTTCCCATAAGCTTTAAAGATTTTTCGAACCGTGTTTCGGCCTAGTTTATAGGTCGATTTAGAAGGAGTTATAAGGGCATAAAGAGTATCTTTTGGATTTTGATTGGCGTAGCGTATAAGTGCTCTATTATCTCTAATACTAGTCTTTTTGGTAGCCCTCCTTCGAGGCTAAGTTTCGAAGGTAATATCACCGGTTTTAAGTCTTTTCTGAATGATACTGCGGACGGTAGAGTAGGGCTAGTCTTTTAGCCTGGAAATTGCAATGTATTTATGCCCATCGTAATATCGAGTCCAAATTTAAGTTCTTTCGGCTAGTTTGAGCTCTTTTCGAGTGGTTTTCCGTACGCGGCCTATAATTAAAAATGGATTTTTGAATAATTTAAGCCAAAGTGTATGTGCGAGAGTTTAAAGAGGGGCAAGTGGGGCAAATTGACTTAACTTTTTTAAGAAAAATTAGCGAATAGTCCAGGGAACCGATTATACATGCCAATGACGCAGCTTCAAGCAGGGTTTGATTTCGGTCTCCCAGGATCTCCACGAAGAGGTCAAAACCCGAGCACTCATCTTCCGAGCTGGGACTAATGTAAAGAGTGTCGATGTCGTAATTGATATAAACAAATAAAGAAGAAGATAAAGCACTTGTATGGCTACCTTTACATACCAACCTAGTAGTATCATGGCCGACGCTATCATTGACAACACCTTTTCCAGACGAGCCTTGGCGACATATGGGCTTGTAATATTTCAAGTAGACTTCTCCAGACTCTTTGTTTGCACGGAGGAGACCGCTGGGCTGGGGGCAAGATTCTCTTGGGCAATACCATTGCTCGACCTCGAGGCATCTTTCCACCTCCACCACTCGGGGACCAGGAAGGGCGAGCTTCCATATCAACAGTCTTAATTCGGTGGGAAGTCCAGAGAATCTGGTGGGGTCTAGAGGAGCCGTAGGATAATTGTCTCGGTTCTGCTCATTCGTATTCGAGGCGATTGATACGTTTTCATCCACGTGGCCTTGAAGAGCTAGAGCAAACTTTTCGAAAAGATCATTGAGAAGTGCCTTTTTAAATCGAGTCCAGAGCTTGCGGCGTACTTTGATAACCCGGTAAATGCATCCAGGGACATGGTTTTGATAGCTGAAATGGCGAATTTTTCTTGTCCGCAGAGAACCTCGACGGCATTGAAGACCCTTACTACGAGTATGCTTCTGATGTCTTTGCTTTTGGTGATCTTCTTGCGGTGACGGACTTGGGGAATAATGATGACCAAGGTCAGACTCCTATTGGCCTTGATTGCTGGCTTCGGGCCCGCTGAGTTGATCCATCCCAGGTTCTGGAGCTGAGCACGGCGGTGGTACAGTTGTCGCAGATGGTGCCGGAAGTCCTGAAGCTACAGACCCCAACACCGTATCTGAAGCTGGTACTTGGGCATCGGATCACAAAGTAGATGTCCTGGACTCGGTGTGTTAGAAGGTAGACCCGAGACCATATTTTCATGGGATGTAGTTGCGCGGTCCTCAGCCAAGTCTCCCTGTAACTGGTCATCCAGGATCTCCTTCCCGTGAGGTCGATCACTCGGCCATTCCGAGCAGAGCTAACTTAAATTAGATGTCGGCGTAGAAGACGGTTCTTCTGAAGAGCCCTGTTTTGTGTGATAGGTTCAAGAGTAGGCACTCCTATTCGACGAGGACTGCAAAGCGCTTCGAGCATTAATTACCGCTCTCGTGTTCGCATATGTGTTCTCGCTAGGAAATCTCAAAGCAGAACCGCCAGCCATCATAGATTGGCGTGCTTGATTGATTTTTACTACGTCGGAAAGGGATGAAGTCGGGGGATCTGGTGGGGGAGGTTGCGGATGCATTATGAAGGCATGAAATTTAAGGCTTGTTAGTAGACTTAATAACAGAGCGATCATGGGTAATTACCACTCAAAATTACTAGACAGCTAGGGCCCTACGATTGCGTCAAGCTTTCAGATGGACGAAAGTAGGTTCGCACTTGTATGGAGTGTAACCACGCAGGATCTAGATGAGATGTTGTATTGTGGGGTGTGTGGTGTCGAATGTCGCAAGCTTTCGCATTAGAAACACAAAGCTGTTGATTCGCGTCAATCTTCACATCCTCTCGCCCGCTGAGTTGCAGCGCACATGACCCGTCGCCGCTTTACTCACCTTCGCCTCACTTCATGCTCACCCATTCTCACTCATAGTTCACGTGCAATCTCTACTACCTCACCTCTGCTCACCAAGCCCTAGCAACTCGAAACCTTAACGATCTCTCCTATATTTACAAGGCAAGGCCTCTCCTGGTAGTACTATTGAGAATGTTAACTTCTACCGAGCAGGAATAAAGGGTGTCAAGACGGGTTCTAGTGATCAAAATAGTCTCCTGAGCATTCGAAATATCCCTATGCATTTAGAAAGGAGTGAGGTATGATTCACGTAGTGACAAAACAGTAGTTTGGCGGCTGAGGGATGGGTTGTACAGCACTCCGTGCGATGGCCTGCCAAGGCGCTAATTTTTTGGCACTTTTCTTCCGCCATTTGAAATGCAAATTGGGCCGTGGGCGTAGCTCAAGGCCTTCGTCGAGGCTCAGCTACCCCGGCAAGATAATCGCCTGTAGGACGCGATCAAAAGTCTGGGTTTTACAGGGGGTGGCCCTGTAAGGCCCTAGCCCATGCCCTAAAGGGCTACGGCCACTCAGCCCACTGTAAATCAGTCATATTTAGTGGGGACTCACTCGACAGGATCTCAAGCCAAAGAGATCGCTGGAAGAATAGGATCACAGGGAACCATACGAAGCGAGCCAATCAGAAGGGCTCATAAGGCATGGCCGAGACATTACAGGGCATTTACAGTACAGTTAAATGTTGATCCAGCGTGGCAAAACCTGGGGTGGGGTCACAAAACCTGGCTTGACAAAACCTGTCTTCGCAAAACCCGACTTGGCAAAACTTGAGATACTGTTGCTGTTCCAGAAAAATTCGTGGATTATAAAAGTCAACTGGGAGGATACTACTGACTATAGCCTGCTATGTGCTGTTGCATTTAGTTACTGACTGTTCAACGATTTTATAGTCGTCAAAATGGCGCCTCCAGCCGGAAAGATATCGAAGCAGGAATGGGAGCGCTACGACGACATTATCCACGATCTCTACCACGTTCGCGGACTACCTCTACAGAGCGAGAAGGGGCCAAGTGTGCTACAAATCATGCGCGATGAACATCACTTCTCTGCCAGGTGAGAATTGCCCCTAATCCCTGAAACGATCGCTTGCAGAACCTGATGCAGTGGAACTCATGCAGCCTTTCTCAGTATGAGGCGTATTTCAGGAAACGCGACCAACCTAAAAATCTCAAGAAAGAAGAGTGGAGAGCAGTTCATGCCTAGCTCAGCGAGCTTTCTGCCGTGAATATTGAGGCCCGAGTCAAGCTTTCGGGCCACGTTCTCAGCAAGACAAGAATCAAGAGGTCTCAACGCTACGCCTTTCCAGGGCTCGAGCAGCCACGCCATGATGCTTCCGATGGTATTTTTTTAATACTGTATATGCCGTGGATTTATGCTAACAGCGTTGAGGGTTTTCCTTGCCTCCTGCCCGCCGTGTTACCATTGAGATTCGTGGAGCGGATGGCGAATGGTCAGCGTACGAGTATACCGGCGGAAATACTGTTGCAGATAGCCATCCGTCTCTACCCGCCGACGATCGCGCTGTTCTCGGATCCGAGGAACCATTTGCTCCCGCTCCCGCTCTAGTAACCACGTCCGAGTATAAAGCCCCTTTCAGAGACAGTTTCGCAGTTTCGCCCCATTTACTGCCTCGTGCCACAAATGACCATGTTATTCGAGGGCTCGAGGGCTCATCGTCTCTGGACCTCGTACAGGCACATGGGAATCGAGCATTTATCCCCAGAAACCAAGAATCGCCGCTGTTTAGTTCCCCTTCGTCGCCGTGGAATGACGCGATTTTTCTCGACGGCTTTGGTCCTTCACTTGAAATAGACTACCCTTGGTCCTTTGATCCTGGCGCGTCGCAGCTTTCCGGACCGTCTCCTGCCGCCTTTCCTAACCCTTCGGCCTACGAGACTCCATTCACGCCCTGGCACTGGGCTGGGGAATCGTCGTTTTTCCAACTCCTGGCAGCCGTCTCAGCCGAGCCCGGGCGGGACATTCGTTCCCGGCATAAGTCTCCCGAACACATCGGAGCTGGCCATGAATGGGATTCACCACTAAACATTAAACCTCGAATATCTCCAAATATTCTCGTGCAATCACTTCTCGATGATGCTGCCCAAGTTTTGATCGACAATTCGATGTCCGATGAGGTGTTGAAGTTGCCTGACCCTGATGAGGTAATGGACAGCCTACTATCACTACTACCTGAGAGTCGGGCACAAGACGGCTCGTGGCAGACGGCCGGGCTCGCCACTAGGGATGTCATTTTTGACTCCCCGTTTTATAGCGCACTCCTGTTCTCAATCGCCAATGGTTTTGCTGGCCTCAGAAACATCCCGTCCGGGGCTATACTTAGAATGCTTAGGAAGCAGCACCAAGTGAGCTCTCGATTCTTCAATTGCCTCCGATCATGCCCACCTGTCCTAGCAAAACCTCTTGCAGACAACCTGTTTCGAGCAGCTGTCGAGGCTTGCGATAAGCAGGCAGTCATAACCATCCTCCAAGCAACTCGAAACTCGCCCAGCGCGATTGACCCGAACGAGATTGTCTGTGAGCTTGATAGAAAAGGCAGACTATATACTCCGATTGAACTTGCGGCCAAGTTTCGTCATCTTGGCATTGTGCAGACACTTCTCGCGGCTAATGCCGACATCAACAAGACACACGAAAAAGACGAGATCCATGAACGTGGAGCGCTAGAGCTAGCCGTTCGAAAATGGGGTATATACGAAGCAGTGGACATGGAGCTCGTGAGGACGCTTCTTGATTGTCACGCAGAAGTGCGAGTAGCTCTCGTCAGCGCCGTCATTCGCTGGGGACAGACGGACCTTCTTCGAGAGTTGATTTTCCGACTCCCACCAGGCAGCCACCGCAGCTACTTTGAGAAGTTCATGCTAAAAGGCATTGTTCGGTATTTGGGAAACAGCCTCGCTACTCAGATCATCAAGCGGCTCTTCGAGTATTGTCAGGCTGAAAACTGCATGCGTTGCTCCGCAGATCACCAGGAGCTAATGGAAAGCACCCTCTACCATGCGACAAGAAGGGGAAATCTCGAGCTTGTTAAGTTCCTTCTGCCCCATGCCACAAATAAAAGTGTAGCATTGTCGGCTGCGGTAAGGAACGGTAGCCGTGAGCTAATTGATCTATTGTTACAAAACGGTGCTAGCGTGAGTGGATGGACACACTATTTAGATTCATGCGGTGAAGATGTAAATGCTGCAATTGCCAACAGCGAAGACCGTCCACACTTTTTTCACCACACGACGCCATTAGCAGAAGCGATCCACTCTCAAAACAAGGATTTTGTGAATAAATTTGAGTTTCTCGGAGCTTTATCTCACATCAACCAGGCGAAGCATTTCGAAGCCGCCATATTTGCTGCAGCTGAAGTTGGCGATTGCCACTACATACAAAAAATATTGGAGCTTGTACCAGAGAAGCGCGGGACGTACTTGACGCCAGCACTGCACGTGGCCATTTGCGGTGACAAAATAGAAGCTGCCTTGATTCTTCTCGGTAATGGAGCCGATGCCAACGGAACACCCGGCTGGACTGGGCCCGGTCCGCCATTGCTGGAGGCGTTGCGAAGGCAGAACAAACCTGTAGTTGAGGGAATCTGGGAGGCTGACGTCGACGTTAACCCACATCGTAACTGCGAATTACAAACTCCTGTCGTGGAAGCTGCTGGATTGTGGGGAAACATACCCATTGTCGCGGATTTGATCCTCATGGGGGCTGATATCGATGTTGGGCTCCAGACAACCGCGTTAGCGGCGGCCGTGAAATCAAGGAATAGGGCTCTGGTAGAGCTACTTCTCAAAAACGGAGCCAGCCCAAGAAAATGCGCTGTATCCGGCGTCAGTCCGCTGGAAGCAGCAATAGCTAACGAGGACGGCGACATGACTCGGCTCCTATTCTCTAGCGGTGCGGACCCAGCCAACGATAAGGCCTTTCTTTCAGCTCTTGAGAACAGCCAGCAGGCTTTTAGCACCCTACTTGAAACCTTTTCCGCAAGATATCCCCAGGGGAAAAAAAGCTTTGGAGGAGATTTGCTGATCAAAGCTGTTGAGAAAGGAGACGCCACACTGCTCAACACTATGCTCATAGCAAAGTTCGATGTGAACAGTTTCTCAAGGCAAGATGACATGCTATTGATTGCATTAGGCTTCGCGATCGTGTATCGAAAGGGGAGGGATCTTAAGCTGGTTCAGAAGCTAATAGACGCGGGTGGCGATCCGAACAGCATCGCTCGCAAGCCATACGACTATCGACGGGACGATATTCTCTGTCGTTACGAAAATCTCGGGGGTCAAGATATGGCGCTCACAGTCGCTATTATGACCAGGGGCGAGCAAATGGTGGAGCTACTTTTGACGAACGGCGCAGATTTAAATCGGCCTGCACGAAAGGGTCTGAAGCGCACCCCTCTGCAACAAGCCTGTGAAATTGGCAGCTTCAAGATAGTTAAGCTTTTGCTGGAAAATGGGGCGGGTGTCAACGAACGACCAGCAGATAGGGGCGGAGCGATTGCCCTACAACTGGCCGCCATCAGCGGGAGCATCAAAATTGCCAATTTGCTTCTGACTCGTGGGGCCTTGGTCCATGCATCCCCGGCCAAGGTAGACGGACGGTTGGCTTTCGAGGGAGCAGCAGAGCAGGGTTGCTTAGAAATGATCAGAGTTTTGTGGGATGCGGTATCTGGGCTAGGGTTTACGCCTGAACAGATTGAGAATGCAATATGTCTTGCTAACGGTAGAGGCCATAGAGGCTGCGCAGAGTATATTGCAAGTCTTTCGTCTGTAGCCGGTTTTCCTTTGCTTTAGACAGATCTGTTCACCAACTCTAAGATGGAATGAGCCTTTCGGTAACTTCAAGTTCTCCTTAGATTAGGTATTCAATGACCATTATGCCTGTGTAAAGTTGCATTTCGACCGTGACCCCAAAGCATAGTCACCTAACGCCCGGCGATGCCAGACGTAATCTGGTTGCATTATTTCCGAAATTAGGTGAAATGAGTCCCGACGCTTGGACTTTGGCGGTATAGGAGCTGGATAAATTTCCTATTCGGGAACCCACTCAAGGGCGGATATCCAGCGGCGGGCTCGAGTATTGTACCGGAAGCGGCCGATGCATACACTAATTCTTAGAAATATTACCAGAAGGCGGTCCTGGATGTCCACCTTTTGACAGCGCGATTTATTGGAACATTCCAATAAGCTCTTCATTCATCTGATCTAAGCTACACGTGATTACATCTCCGAGACCCTGCAACCGCCGGCACCGAGACAAGGCTACGTCATCAGTGAATGTCCCAGGGTAGTTGATAACTACTCGAAGGATTAAAGTACCCAAGAGGTTCTATACAATTGCTAGCAGCTTTGAATTTCATGATCTTCTTCCACTAACGGCTATGAAATCCTTCGAGCCAGGGCACCTCAAGACCCCTGATTCTACGGCTTTGCAAACGTACACAGAACAGATATGATTAGAATAGTAAGGAGAAGAGGCCTGAGAACAAGTTGGTGATGACGAGTTAGTACAAATAAAGGTAACAATTTGAAGTCATATCACAAAATGAATTAGTTCTCATGTCTGGGAGAAGTTTTCGGTCTTTTCGGCTTGTAGTGTTATTCGAAAAACTATTGAGGAAAGACAACAATTATACGAGTGCCTTTTTATACGATTAAAGATGAACAGTTTACTATATAGAGCTCATAGCCTATAAATCATCGGATGAAAAATCATGAGCTTTTTGATTCATGATGGAATGGATTTCCGAAACCCCTGCAACTTGTCTCTGTTAATCCACAAGGATATGGAGATATAAAAAGAATAATACATGCAAAGAATGAAAGGGTTATATATTTCAACCGAAAATAAAAAACAAAGGTTGGTTGCCAATGCCGGTGGCAAAACCAAAACCATTTTCTGAAATGGCTAATACTAGACAGAAAATAAGACGACGATCGCGATACGATGTCATTTGTCTTCAGGAGCTTCTCGGGAAGAACTAACATCCAATAGACAGATTCTGAATCTGAATGCCAGTTGTACTCTGTCTCAAACCTGCATTTCATTCAAAGAATGCTCTACAACACTTATAAACATCGTCCCACTTACTATAGAGGACAAGGACTGGCAAGGCACAAGGTGCTTCAAGGATCAAGCTAAGATATTTCTCCATTTTCCCACTTTTCCCCCAGCTTATCAACGAAATAGAGCAAACAATCCGAAGCATTAATGGCGCCAGCACACACGCAAATCAGAGCCCCTGGCTATCCCTGCTGCACCATCAAGTAGCTTCCGAACTCAATATACCCTTATGTTCCTCTGCCACGCCTTTCACAAGTCCTACTTCCAATATCAATTCCTTGTTTATGAGTTAAGTAGTGCGGTATTCGACTTCCCAAAAGCAAGCTTCGTTCCAGAAAACCTCTCGTATTTGGCTTTCTGACTTGTTGAGAGGGGTCCAAAATATCTCGAGACTAGGCTCTAGCTCCTTGATTCTTTCTTGCAACGACGCCGACATCACTATTGTTGAGTTGGGTATCATGACTCTTGTACACCACCATCGCGTCCTCCTGCTCCTCCTTCCTTTTCAGCTTCAGAGCTTTCAACTCCTCTTCTACCGCCACCAACTATGTCCTCATGTCCTTCAAATCCGTCTTGGCCTCATTCAACTCCCCTCTCGAAGTTGTCAGGTCCTTCTTCAACTCCTCAATGATCTTCTTGCCATATGAAGTCTCCCAGGGAGGGCCTTGTTCGATAGTATCAACTCGTCTCATAGCAGCGGACAGGTTTGCAAGCTGTGCATTCAATGCCTTACATGCAGAGAATTTCTGAGATGGATGGCCCAAGTGTTGATTGACTCTGATCATCTCTAGTTGGACCTTTGCAAGGACTTTCTTCAAGTCTTTGTGCGTATCGGCTGTCTGCAGCAGCAGAGAGGTTGCATGACGGGATTCGGCTTTTTCTTGTAGCTCGTTCATACTAGCAACGAGTTTGGCATTCTGCAGCTGAATCTCAAGAACCTGATTTTGGAGCAGCAGTTTCTCCACTGCCCGTTCGTGTTGGATATTCTTCACAGCGAAAAGGACTGTATCATGCTTGCTCCGGTGAGCTTTGTCAAGATTCGAGTGGGGAATGTCGGTAGAAGCAATTGAAAGCGTATTTGCTCTAGTGGCAGCACTAGCGATCGTGAGTTGGTCGATGGGACTTCGCTGTCCGATGAAACTTGCGTTTTCATTCTTCAAGGCCTCGATGTTTTCTCTGAATCCATGTAGTACGCTTGCGTGCTCCTCTTTGATCTCATTGGTCTGTTTCGTCAATGTGTCCATTCTATCGCTGCTCGAGTTTTCTGAATTGATCACCAGAGAAATGGAGTGGAGGGGATTCGGCGAGTCGCTATAGTTGGCATTGATATCGGATGTCGGATGGTGGACCCATCGCTGAATGTTGCGAGCTTCGATCGTGCGCACGTCGGAAAGGATTGGAAGAAATTATCGAGAAGTCGATGTCCATTACAAGAATCAAGACTCAAGAGTAAGGCGCGCGGAGGATGGTCCGCCACCCGCGAATCGGATCTTCCAAGCTAAGTATCGGGCATAAAGTCCAAGCGATTTCAACCTCGGACGTCATATCATATTAAGGCTCCAGAATCGACAATGTAGATCTTCAACCTTCAACAGCAGCACAAGTAAAGAGGCCCAGACCAGTGCCATGGAAAGCAAAGCACAAACTTGACATTTTAGAAGCTCATAGTCAAAATCATTGGGAGTAGTTACCGCCACGGCAACTACTATGTAAATATCAGCGTCATATGGAGAGTTTCTTGGACGACGATAGGTGAAGGTTAAGCAAAACGCTGACCGTTAGTGAGTCTTGACTCCTGGATTAAGCGACGAATTCACGTGACCGTGAGACGTCAGGAATTCTAAAAGTCTGGCCGTGAATGCGCGACTGTAAACTAGCTCACCAATTCCATCCTCCTCCCTCTCCAACATTACTTCTTCGCACCAGCAGCCTATATGGGCTTTGTATTTAAGAGCGAAACCACCATGCCGCTGCTTCCAATCACTGAAAGAACCTCACACACCTCGACGCGCAGATAGGTACCTAAGGTAAAGTCTCATTTGCGCGTACCAACAACTAATGTTAATGTCAGGAAACAATGGACCCAAAAATGTCAGATAACGGTTCATCGAGCCTTGATCAATCTACCCTCTTCTTGCTGGCTACCTTCCCGAAGGCAATGTCTCATCGCAGAGCACAAGCTAGCTAGCCGCGGCACTCCCACCGAGATACATCAAGACACGCCGTACTGCCAACCCGCTCACTCGTCGTCAAGTACCTGCCTCTGTCTCACCAAGAAACTCGACCGCAACCACCAGAGCCAACAGCACCTCTCGAACTCGTTTCCCCATCTCAACCCAAGATGTCGCCACCCTCTTCTATGAGTCATTCTTCCGGCAAATACGCCAGATTCATTTCAAGCCCATCTCACACGCGCCGACAATGCATCCTTCACGAGTCTACACTGGCGCTGAACAAGAAGCAGCTGGAGGATCAGGAGATTATACATACCTTCAAGATGAGACAAACCGAAGACAAGTACCGCGCCGCCGAGATGCTGTGGGAGAAGAAGCGTAATGAGCTTCGTGCCGACGTTAACAAGTACAAGGGTCAAGCAAGCATCTGTGACAAGTTCCATATCCCTGGTATTGAGCACAAGGCCGTTGTTAATAACCTGGGGAAGGAGTTGAACAAAACCACTGAGCTGGCCGAAACTTTGCGAGCTGAAAATGAAATTCTGAGCAAGCGTGTGAACAAATTGTTTGGTAAGGACATGGTACCACTTCTTTAAGACAGAACACTGAACTCTACAGATGCTACTAGCGATTTGCTTGGTGAGGTAGATGATCAAGACACTTCTCCTGCCCAAGAGGAGCAGCGTGGAAACGATGAGCTGGCTGCTGTTGCTTCGCTCTCCCTCGACCAAGGCGGCCAATAGATCTGTCGTTGGTGCACAAATTATATGTGTGGTCTTGCAAAGGCCCTTGGATGTAATGGGTTTGTTTGTAATTCCAGGCACTTGAGAGTCTTCTGCTTCCCCCGGTCTACTGGCATGCTGGCCTTTGCCACGGACCTTGGGTCAGTTGTGTTGAGAGACTTCATGATAGCGGAATTAGTTTGCTTTAGTACCTTTTATCATCTGCTATGGCCTCTAGCAGGATGGTACATTCTTGACTTGTTTTACCGGGGGTGTTGGAGCATTTGGGCAAAATGGGTAATAATTTTGTCAGGAACATGATGGGTTGACTCCATAATCCAGAGAATATCAAAAGCAATGATTTTGGTAATTGGCCTTTGTAATTCATAGATTCGTAATGAAATTTTACGGATAAAATATCACCAACATATGACCTACGTGTATAGCTTCACACTGTGCCAGGTTCTTCTTTCTGAACAATTGGTTATCCAATTGGATAATAGTGGCCAATGTTCCGACAAAATCGAGATCACTTCATTCTTTTCATCCCAATTAAATATTCCGCGAGGGGGTGCTAGTCCCAAATCTTAAATTTAAGCTTATTTTTCTACCTCATCTAGTCACGGAATGCTAACTCTAGTCTAGCTCTACGACATCTAAACACCCTCTACCGTACTCTCTGCAACTTGTAAATTTTGCAACTCACTACTCTGCGCATCTACCACAAACTTTACAGCGCATCTGCAATCATTCCAAATCGCTCCTCAACCTACACACAAGAGACTTCCCACATCTCAACCGCAATATATCAAGATGTCGCAAAACAACCGACTCGTCGTTGCGCTAGCCAACGCTGAAGACGAAGATATCTCCCATCAAGCCCTTCAAGGACTCTTGCTCGGCGGCCATGGAGGGAACTCTTTCGCACAAATCAGAAACTCGATCACGACTTCCACTTTCTCAACCATTGCTCAACGCCCTCTCCATATCACCCAGTCCGCAACCCTCTCCCGATTCAGAAACAACCAGGAAACCCTTCAGCCTCGCATACAGAGCTCAAGCTTTACGTTTTTATTGGGCAGCGATCGAGATGGCTCGTACGCCGATAGCTATCAAAACTACCGAGATGACCAGGACCACGATCCCGATGACGAGAATAAGGAGCCTGATTATGATTATCCCGACTATAACGATAGGAAGGAGGGGACTGGAGTGGGTTTGGTTGTGACTCCGACGATGAAAATGGACTTGAAGATGCAGTCAAGGAGTTGAGTATTCGGGATGAGGATAAGGAGCGAAAGAGACTTGCCGATATTGAGAAGTTGGGAAAGGATATGCATAGGAGAGCTTCTCGAGGTGAACTTCCTAGTGCTTCGGGTGCTGCATCGGTGTTGGCGATCCCTGCTGCAGCTACTTCGGACAATGTTCCCAGACCTGCCAGACCTCCTTCGGTCGAGAAGAATGGTCAGAGAGCCATGAAGGAGTATCTGGAACGTAAGGCTGCTCGAGCTGGGAAGTACAATCCAGCTTCGACGACCTCGATCCCCGCCATCACCCAGAACTTCGAAGAGATGCAAATCGACTCTCCAATGCAGCTCGTCCCAGCCTCAAAGCCCAGTTCCTCCTCCACGAACCCCAGCAAGACCAAGAAGCGAGTTGCTTCAGCCGCTGAACCTGTTCGCGAGAAGGCCGAACGACGAAACATCAAGAGCACATACACCGGCGACCCGTCTTCCAACAGCGGCGACTTCGCACAGATGAACCCAGCTCTCGTCATTCCTCGTCAGATCGCTAGACCAGTCACACCCCAGAACCGTCAACTCGATCCAAACGTTGAACCCGTGATTGCCAAACACTTCAACAATGTCTTCAAGTCTATCCCTGGTGCTGATACTTCGATGCAAGAGCGAAAGCCGGAAGTTGTCAAAGCTGCTACCACTCAGGTTTCTCGTGTCATAGATGTAACGTCACAGAGTCTGGTCCATCCAAGAATCGAGGATGATGAAGACCTGGGGGGGTCGTTCGAAAATGATGGCGATGAGATGGAGCTCATTAAGTGTGCCTCACTCCTGGCGTTTCGGCCTCTTCATCCAAATGCGGATCCCATGCTCGTGAACGACACTGATGCGTTTGCTCGACTCAAGAAGCGGGCTAAAGAGAATAAGAAATATACGCACGACGTGAAGAAACTCGCAGAGGAGACGATAATGGAGTTGTATACGAAAAGAAACGCGGAGACGAAGGCGAAGAATGAGGCTGAGCACCGAATCGACGGTATAGAGTGGAGTTACGAGGAGCTAAGACTACAGTGTTATTTGAGAGCCGAGAAGGAGAAGGGACACTAAGCATGGGCTTTAGTCTTGGAAGTTGATTTGTGGGTAATGATGGCACTGCTGTTTCTGGGTGATCTAGATCGGTATTTCGGAGCATGGCTCTGGGATTGAGCTCTCGGGAATGAGGAGTGTGAAGGTGGCCGCCGATGATTGATGTCTTCTTGCTATGCATTTACCAATGAGTTAGACGGCCCGGTAATCGGACTTGCATTGGTATCCTGCGATTGAGTAGCTTTAAAAGCATTGTATGAACGACACACCAACCAAATTGGCGTTTCTTCTGGTGCCGTGAAATTGATAAACCTTGCGAGTGGTTTGACTGGGATTCATTTTTGGTGACGACAGCGTGACCAACCTCGAGCTCTCGGTACCTTCGTCAGCACTTGCTGATTGTCCAACATTAAGTCTATGACTCTGAGAAGCAAATTGTTCAAATGGAAAAACATGATCCTGGCTTTATTGTAGGAGGAGCAAAGCGAATCACAGAAAGTCGAATGTCAACCCTGCCTTGCAGGATGGTTCAGGTAATATCTTCAAGCTTCATTATTCTAAAACACTGCAGCAAGACCAAACTCCCCCTTATCCCATCTGAAGCACCATTTAGTGACCACCAGTAGTAGGCAAACCCAACGCCACCTTGAATGAATCGTAAATCAACCATTGGAACGCAGTCAAAGTACCAATCATCACGATTCTGACCGGAAGACCGTTCCACAGTCCTTTGAACCCAATGTTTCCATATATCCTCGAGACTGCCTGACCTGCACCCTCTCCTGGCTTTCTCTCCGAGTTCAACTTGGACACCATGACATCTGCGGGATGTGAAACCGCGGCACAGCCGATACCAGCGATGTAACCACCCAAGAAGGAGACTCCAGTTTGTTGAAGACCACTGTAGGAATCTTTTGGCTTGCCGAGGTACTTGTAGATCTGCCCAACCGTTTCCTCAAATGTCGCGAACTTGACCATGGTGTATGGGATTTGACGACCCCAGAGTGGGTAGAGACCTTTGTACAGTCTGCGAATATCAGCAAAGTACTCTGCTTCACAGAATGCTGAGGCTTACCCTGCATATCCCTCCTCCTTGATAACCTTACTCATTCCTTCCCTCAAGGTGTTGGCAAATGGTGGCAGCGTTGTCTGCATCCGGACCTTGATCGCCTCGAACGGACACAGTGCGAGATCCGCCAGGAATTCTGCACTGGCACTTGCAGCCAAGAAAATCACCGTCCTATTCGCATTCGGAAACGTCTTCTCTCCATAGAGGTATTTGAACACCTCATAGAACCCATATTTTCCACCACCCTGGAAACAGTATCCCACGAATGTTGGTGACCAGCCGAAGAATACCCCGCGAAGTCCTTCACCCTTGTAGATCTTGCTCCAGGCTTGCAGATTGGATTTGTAGAGGTTGGCATCGACTTGTCTTCGACATTTTACGAGGTCGAGAGGGGTGACGGCTGTGTGTGTTGGTCCGCAGGCTGGGAAGAGAGTTGTTAGCTGGGAGATTCGATTGGGGGGCTGGAGATCTGCGAGGAATTTCTCACCAATGATTCCTCCAATTGCACATGCTGCGAAGTATTTGCCACTGTACAGCTCAATCTTGGGCTTTGGGAGGGATTTGTCGAGTGTCGACATCGTTGCTGGCGTTCAATTGCTCGATGGAATGTGATGTTTGTCTCAGTTCTTATCGCGGGGTATCAACGGCTTGAATTGACTGGATATCGTAAACCGCAACGCCGTGGAGTCAATTGACTTGAAGAAAAGACCGAGAGAGGAGATTGCAGAACGATAGAAGAGAAGAAAGAGAGCCACTGAATATATATTTTTCGTCGTGCCGTTCCTTCCTTGATAAGGTCTTGGTGCCCGGTTCTCTCGGGTAGCTGGGGTAGCTTCCTGCTACGTCATTGGCGCGACACGATTTTTGCGACATTAGTTCGCTGACTGTGCAGCTGCATATAAAGCGTTAACTACCATTGAAATCATATATTGAGGAGGTGTATCTTCGAGGATATAAGACTTATTGTAAAGCTTTGCAATTGCATTGGGTTTTGACGATTTCCTGGCCTCTTGTACCTGCTGGGCACCAACAATGACCAGTGTCACGTGCCATGCCCCCATTTTTAAGCTTCTCTTGGCAGCGGAATCGGCTCCCATCTCGGCACGGTCTAGACTTTTCCGCGCGGAGAGCCATTTTTCTGCATAATTCAAGCATTCAGTCCTGATGCAAAGGGTCTTCTGATAGAGGATTTGATTTTAGGTGCCAGGTGAGTGAAACTTTGTTGGCTCGCAAACCCTCGTCTTACAGGGAAATATGCTGAGATTAGTTTGGATTCGGTGCTCTTGCCGTGTTTCTGTTTATGATCTGAGTTATTCATCTTTGCTGTACCTGCACCACTGAGAGATCCTGTCCCTGGCTTGGACAAAGTTTTGGAAGTGCTCATCACGACAAGATGCAGACAACTAATTCCCCACTTGAATGCATCGCTTTCCAAAGCTTGTTTCAATTTCTCTACTGATTTCTCACGAGTAGAAATATTTGTTTTGTATCCGACCTTTGTATGTGCTTGCGAACAAGGCGAAGGCTCCACTACCAAAGACGGCTTGGAGAGCTTCAGCGCCAATCAACGAGTCATATCTGCGAGGCTAACGTTGAAAAATAGCAGAGGTTAACTTAAAGCCAAGATTCATTCTAAGAGCTATCAGAAAATGCCCCATCTATATGACAACGCCAAATAATGTATCCAAAGATTGAGTATCTTCAAATTCAAGCAGCTAATACGCGTACAGTATGCCCAACTCCTGATCAATAATGCGACCTATCCCCGCTGAAATGCCCTCAGAGACCTTCCCAGTCCCACTTCAAACAACCGCATCCAACTCAACGAAGACCCATTCAAGACCCATCAGCAAAGGTAGGAGGATTAGGACAAACCACCGGTCCTGGCGGCGTAGCCTGAGCACCCAACCCATTTTCAGCCGCCGCAGCATTAAACAACATGCCAATATTGGGCAAAACAATTTCACACCTAATATCATTAATGATATTAACCTGCGTCTGAATCACACTCTGATCTCCACCACTCATAGCGATTGTCATCAGGGCCATTGGGACGGTGGGGAAGTTCGTCATGAGTTCTTGGATGGCGTTTTGGGCTTGAGTGTCGGTTGGGAGGACGTCGCCGGCGAGATTCATGAGTTGGACGGGCTCGTCCATGGCCATGGGGAGGACGGCCATTGCGTCTGCGACGGCGTCGGGGTCGATGTTGCCGGCGATATTGAGGAAGTTGTTGACTGCCTGGAGGAAAGTCAGGTTTCGGAAGATTTCAGACAGAGAATGGTTGACTTACGGCAATGTCTGCAAGCCATTGGATGATTGCATCTTGGACTCCAGTGGGATCTGCGACCCGTCTGGAGAGAGCGTGCGGGGTTGCTGAGATGACGGTACTAGTGAGAGCGAGAATGATGCTAGTGGAGAGCTTCATGATGATGGAGTAAGAAAGGAGGTGGTTGGAGGTTTCGATATGAAGGTTGATTTGAAAGAAAAGTGGAGTGAGAGGCGAGTTGATGAGATAATGAGAAGGCAGGTTGATGATGTTGATTGTTCCAGAAGCTCGACAACTTTATATACAAGCTTGAAACTCAAAAGACTTCTAATTCCATCTCTTGATCTTTAATTTCAGACACGGCAGTGTTCATGTACCTAGGAACTCTATTTCTCGTGGGTCGTACCACATGACTCCCGATTCCTGATGTTGTATCTTGTAAATTTAAATCCATTTTAGAAATAAGCCGCACTTCGAGAGTTGAGGTGGTAACGAAGAAGCTCTTTTGCCTATTCTTGGCAAATGCTTGAATATCATTGGCACAAGTTTTATCGGATGGCCAAGGGTCTATTAAGGGCTTGAATAAGCCACAGTGTGGCACAGAAAGTCCAAATGGGTGTTGGAACAGCCCGAGCATTGTCAGCTTCCAAATGCAACCATCGGTCTCATTCGTTGTTCTACCGATGATGAAAGGATTTGTCCGGGGTCCTGATGCACGCCATAGCCGCAGCTAACTTCCCAATGCGAAAGCGAAGTTTCATGTTTTCATCCTTTTACTGTCAGCCACTGCGACTTTGAGGCAACGCTTTTATCCAGGGCTATTTGAGGTGAAGCTATTCCAAGGAACGCTGAACCGCACTGTCGAATTTCGAAGACTTGGAATGGGGCTGCAACACGTGACTGCCCCCAACCCCTCCCTTCTTTATCGGCACCATCGACAATCGGACGCTCCACTGTAAGCCAGTTGCATATGGATGATTCTACCGAGGATTATGCCCTCGATTCAGAAGCTACACTCCTTCAGGTCTCCGGTAATTGAACAATTTTCGGCCGATGTATTATTTTTAAGCCCGATATTTCGGACATAGCTTTAGCCGAGCCCCTGGCTGGCAGCATCAGACATAAATACTTGGGGTACCTCGGTCTCACGAGTGGTTTAGTACTCTCCCTTTTGTTCCCCTATCCACTGACAAACTTCCTTCACCATGTCGCAACCACGGGTCCTTCTCTTTGGTGGAAACGGACGTATTGGTCGTCTCATGACGACCTCCATGCTCTCACGCTCTTGGCATGTCACAAGCGTAATCCGCAATCCGAGGCAGAAAGTTTCTCTTAGAGGCCTAGCCAGAAACCAAGAACAACTGTCTAATCTCGATATCCTGGTCCGCGATCTGGAGAATATGGATCTCGGAGTTGCTGAACGGATGTTGAAAGATACGATGGCAACTTGCGTTATTTTCACTGCTGGTGAGTACGGCATCTCATAAATGAGGACAGGCCTCAGAGTTTAAAATTCTGATACTGATACCAAGACCCAAGGTAGCATGTCCAACCCCACTCGAATCGACCGCGACGCTGCCAAATGCATAATCAAAGCATCCGTCAACACTCCCGCCGTCACCAAATTCCTTATGATCTCCTTCCCCACTTCTCGTCGCCGGCGAGCCCCCTGGTGGGATGATGATGACTATTCAAACTTCCTCTCAGAACGAAATTCCTACCCAGAGATCGGGGATGCGAAGATTGGAGCGGATGAGTATTTAGTTACCATGACTCGTCAACGAGAGTCAAGAGGCGAGACGTTTCAGGCCATAAGTTTGAGACCAAGCTGGTTGACTGAGTCCCCAACTGGAAAGGTGCAGTTGGGTAAGACAAAGGCATTGGGACAGGTGGCGAGGAAAGATGTTGCGGACGTTGCGGTTCGGTTACTTTCGAGGGAGGATACAAGGGGGTGGTTTGACCTTGTACAAGGAAGTGATGATATTGTGGATGCGGTTGAAAAAGTGGTAAGGGAGAAGATTGATACTATTGAAGGAGAGGATATTGAGGCGATGTATAAGTTGTCTGATTAGCGATTTATAATCTGTCTGCTCTTGAATCCTAAATGGCATGACTAGAGCATGAACCAATTATGTAAGTTTGCTTTGTAATGTGATGCTCTTGATCCCAATGATTCATAATTTCTCCACTGGAACCTACTGCCTATACTACGCAGCGGCATGTCTCTTCCCTGCTCCTCTCATCTTGTCTACTAAGATTTTATCCTCTTGAGATCACCGACATTCGGTGGGACAACTGACAAGACAAAAATTCAACTTTAGCTCCTTTTCAAAATGTCGTTAACATCCGCAAAAGTCAAGCTAGACCTTATCGAGGTGCAAGATCGCATTATGATGAAGGTAATGGAAGCAATCACTAAACAACAGGAAGAAGAGAAGAAACCACGGTTAAAGCAGCAATATTTGCGAAAGAGGAGGGAGCACGGAGAAAGGTATATTAAGGAACGAAAGGAGGTTCCGTTGTCATTGTCTAACATGTCGCCCGTGGATTAGACGAATTATATCCATGAGGCGTTATACGATGATGAGTATCAACCAGAGTTCCCCTCTATAGCAATGCTCCACGCTATACATAGCTCCTCCCCACTAATGTCCCTTATGAGGCAGTATGTCGCGGCTTCAAGGCTCATACTCTCGTTGAAGGAGGCTAGATGACGGAGGGTGATTGGGATACGGCCAACGTTACTAAGCTTTGAGACCAAAATCCGAACTTCCTGAGGGACACTATCCATGCTCTGCGCAGCAAAGAAGGTCGATACATCGATGGTCTGAATTATGGGGACAAGCGGCATTTTAATAACCCCGCTCACGAGGGCTGGAGATGCAGAAACCACAAACACACAGGGGGATACGGTGGCCCATGTCGGTGCTGCAAAGATTCGCGAGTCATGTAGGGGCATCTCAATGGAGGATGCCTGCAGAGACAGTTGAACACAACTTTTTTTCCATTTGTGATAACGAGCCGGGTTTCACGGGTCTGTGCGCACAGGGCATTTTGATGCCTAAATTTTGAGGAACCCCAAAAAAACATCCAAACCCTCAATAATCATCATGACTCTTAATACGCCCCTATCTTTTAACTTTAAGCATAAGCAAGGCGATTAAATACCAACTAAATATAAGGAGGTAATCCGCTAGTTGCACTAGTTTAGAAAAGTGCCTATTTGCGCCTTTATGAACTAGTATAAACTCGGTGATATTACTATTGTGG
>FJOG01000123.1:0-19290 GCA_900073065.1 Phialocephala subalpina | reverse complement strand
AAATTAATTTAAATATATTTTAAAATTGTATTAATTTTTATTAAAATTTTTAATAATTCTATTAATGTAAATATCGAATATATTATTAATAAAAAATAAAATAATATATATAATAAATTAAATAATTAAATTTATTAATTTATTATTATTTACTTTTATTTTCTATTAATGAAATCCTTATTACCAATCGAAATACTTACGTTATTATAACGTAGAAATTTAGCCGATATTATAATTCATTCACTGATACCACATTTCTACTTATTTAAATCTATATAATCTTCTCGATTACTTTGGCGCAATACTGGCAGTCTCGGTTACGCTAGTGCCCTACCATCCCGATCACCATCACTTCAAAGTTTCGAACCCAACGCGTGCATAAAGCTTCCGAAATTGGGAACCTGGGAATTATATCTAAGTGGATAATGATGAATTGAAATCAAAACTCCATTTGTGGCCCAAACACGCCCGTTTTATTGTCATAAAAGCCGCGCTTCTACCCCGCTCTCCGACACATTGCAACGTCAATGAGACTCCTTCGGATCGCGCCTTATTCATCTGATTAGCTTGCTATCTAATATGATTAGTCTCTTCAAGTTTTGTGTTCTTCCCTTTGCATCTCAATTGTCTATCCTTCACAGTTCATCGGCTGAAAGCGCTCTCAATCTCCCAGCCCCGCCGTGACTTCCTCAAGCCATTGTCCATTATCATATTCCTGTCTGGCTTTTACTAATATCACGAGCTAGCATTTTCTCCGCCCTGTGATATTCGATCACGGGTTGGATTGGACCTCGCGAGGGTGGAACACCGGCGGTTCTCACCCTTCATGAACGCGATAAAGACAAGAGATCGGCCATCTGTGCCAGTCGAGCATGACGGGACTAGCATGGTACTCTTCAACGCTTCCTTAAGTCATTTGGTTTCTCAAAGTCCCAGATCGATTGAGAAATTGACAATGGTAGTAGACTTGACAACATGCGTGACAATATCTGAAAGCTTTACAAGATTCTGAGGCATGGGTTCATCTCGAGAACGCTTTAAACTAGGCTAAACCGGACTCGTTGAGCTTAAAGCTATCGCTGTTACTCTGGTACTCTAGGCTTGTTGGCTTCTTAGTACGATATTGTTGTTTCACGCCGTGAACCAGTCAGAATCTTGGCTTTTTTATATCATCTGTTTGGGGAATCTTTGCCAGCAAAGTAGATTAACTTGGAGCCGGAGACTTGGATTCACTTTCGTTGACGAGCGACACCTCCTCGCGAGATTGATTTCAAATTGGACCTGTACCAAGTGCCGAAGGCAAGCTGCAGCTGAAATTAACCGAGCAATTTGAAAGGTTGAAGCAGACTCGATATCCAAAGCTCCTCTATAAAAGCATGGACCGTCCTTAAGTTTGGATCCCCACAGACCACCTCGAAACTGGCGGTATACCATTCGAGGTTGACCACCAAGCGTAGAGTGATAAATCCGACTATCTGAATTCACGCATCGACAAGACTCTGCGTATCCAGGTACGTTCTACCCCAAAGCTTGCACGAGCAGAGAGGACTCGCTTCCCGAATAGCTCAAGCAACAATGATACTTAACAGCGGTAATATGAATGACAGCGACAATGTCTTACCTCAGCTTGTATATGGGAGACAGCTCACGTCGCATCCTGCTCAGAGCACGCTTCGAGCTTGAAGCCTAGATCGGAAGGAAGAATCGATAGGACCCATGGACTGACCTTGATTAAGTCCCTTCGTGTGACAGGTTTGGAATAAGTTGCTCTTGTTGAGGTGCTTGTTGAGCAGAGAAGCATGTATTTATAGAAGACTTTGAGTTCGTTCCCTCGCTGGCGGGGTTGGAGGGGAAGATTTATCTGGCTGTCTCATGCTGACCAGCAATCCAAATGGAAAAAACAACGGAGCTACGCATCCGGAGAAAGTGATCCTCGAAAACCCGAAACTTCACTCGCGAAACCAAACATTGGCTCTTTTACTACTCAGCGAACGGGTTTGTGGGAGTATTTAAAGCCCCCGGAGGATGTCCCCAGGTGGAGCATGCATGCACGCAGTAGGTACTTTGGGAGTATTTGTGAGCCTGAACTTCCATTCTTCCACTTCCCCGGCTCGAAGTTCCGAATAGGAAAGAGACGAATGACATGATACACTATATGTTGAAAACTGTGGAAGTTCTGCATAAGGTATTGAGTTGGCTTGCTGTCCATACATCCTCGATCAATGTCTTAATACTTGACAGCAACTTTTAAAAAAAAACTGTCCACACTGTTGTCTCTTGGAATCAGCTTTGCCATTCTTTCCCTTTCAGCAGGCTCGAATAGCTCAGCATACCTAATCCCAAAGGGAATCCAGACTAAACCTCCCACAGCCCACTGATGAAGCTGGTGGTGCCAGAGACACTGCCTCCAGGTCACAGGCGCAACATCAGTCATAGGGTCCTTTAGCATGGCGGTTACTTGATGGCTCGTTCCAGTGAGTGAGAGGTATATATAGGAAAATCGACGTCCAAGTCAGAAGTTGAGACATCTTGATCGAAGGTTACGCAGTGGTAAAGCGTGCTCTTCATTCACTTCCCCATCTTGCAAATACAAGCACAAGCTTTCTTGGAATCTGGTTGAAGATTTTACGTTGTGGCAACGAGAGCTTCTCATCTACGAAAGTACCAGTGCCCTCTGTAAGGCGTCACAGACAGGGTTACGTCAGGAGTTACTTGGGGACAAGGAGCCTGACTTCGCACCCTGGCCAGACCATAAGAAGCTCCCTCACCATAGCCGTCCGATTCCTCAGTTGACGCTCCAGCATAACACCTCGGCCCTCGTGTGTTCCTACTTGGCCGCCCAAATAACCCACTCCGGTCGGATATTTCGAAATGACAACGACAAGAGTCTTGACAGCAAGACAATCGCACCCTTTAAGCATACTAGGAACCCACTCACGCAGCTCTTGATTCTGTGGGTTTCTTCAGAAAGCAGATGATTAATTTAGCAAGAAAAATTCAGGTCTGGCGGGCCCAAAGCAAGACTCCATCTGGCTGACACGTAACTTTGGTGGATTCCACCCTTTGAGATTATGGCTTGTTGAGAAGGATAGGATGTGGAGGTATAAATAGTTCGACACGTCGTTGGAAGTCAAGGTTTTGAGAGGTGTGCTGGGCTGTTTGAAGCGAGGAAGGGTGAATCAAGGACTCGTTGCAAAAAGAGAAATCCAGGAAGCAAGCGACGACTTTGAGGCCTCACTCTCACCACCGCCACAGATGAGCTTACCAGGACCAGGCGAGACTAAGGTATAAAAGAAAGGCAGAGCCAGAGCAGAGGGTAAAGGGGCAAGGATATTGAAGAATCAGAAGAGACGATGGTGAGATCGAGACACCTGCTACCCCTGCACCTGCAGCTCCTACCAGTGGCCAAAGAATTTTGACAGACTAGAGAGATGGCCTGTCAACTAACTAGGCATACTTTCGTCAGGGAGTTCAAACAAGAATGTCCCACGACTTGACAACAGTCCAAGAAACGACAACAAGAGCCCCACCTCCTCTCTTCTACCTGACGTCTCGTCGGATTGGCACAGGTCCACTCATCAACAGCACCCGGTGCGTCGCGACACTTCTGGATAGCGGAGCAGGATGGTAGCTAGAGCTCGGTGCCATCCATTCTCGGAAAACATCAGATTTATTCTGTTTTCTTCTTGCGTTTGCTTGAGAGGTTCTCCTGGGATTGGTGCTTTTATATAGACCTCATAGCGAAGAGCGAGTGCGGACGAAGCTTGGGTGTGATTTGGGGAGAGACGAGGGCAGAGGCTGTCGATTCACTCGAAGAGGAAGGAAGCAGCATATCTTCAATCTACGGATTAAACACTCTTCAACTGTACCAGAAAATAATTTCGGCTGTGGCTTGAATCCAAAGGTTCGGGGTGAATGCGACGTTCGTCACTGAAACCCCAGAACCAACATAGGCGGTGTTCAGGCAAGCAGGACGAGGCGATTGATGTATCTCCATCCATTATAAAAGCTTCGTAATCTATATTCAGCTCCACACATCAAGAAACAAACGATGTCGAGTTCGTGCACAGGAGCATGTGGCCAACTTTTCCATCCCTTTCGCAGCAGAAAACTCAGCAGAGGAAGCAACACTTGCACCTTCCTCAACACCTCATCCCACCCCAATCATCCCCGTCTGCTTTCGCAAGTTGTTTCTCGTTCGAACCCCAAATAAAATACGTGCCAGAGCTTGACAACAACTCCCCCAACGACAACAAAAACCATCCCTCATCTCATCCCTCAACGTCAACCTTGAGAAAGCAAGAACTTCCTTCCGCAGTGACCAACACAAGAGCTCATCGCATCGTCATACTTGCAGATTCACTTCGTGCTTGATCATATCATCTCGTGTGTTTTGCCTCATCTTAAATAGAGACTCGGAAGCATTTATAGAACTTCCCAGCACCGCTAAACGAACAATAGGCAAGGACGGGAGAGGCGCTTAGGAGAAAAAGCTAATTTTCTTTGCTTCACTCGAAACCGCAGAGTCTCACTGAAAGCAGAGCAACCCTCCTTTCCGGGACGACGCTTTTCACTCTTATTGTGGAGTCACGTGCAACACCTCTTCGCCGCCTCATTCGTCCCTCGCTCAGCATCACAAATTCTCCCACCTCCCAACAGACATCAACACCCATCAACACGGACAGACACTTGCCATCCTCGCTTCCTTCCTCTCTCTTTACCTCTTTCTCACACCTCCCACCAACTCCTAAACTCGACCCAAGAGCAAGAAGGAAAAGGGAATTCCAGAAGTAGGCAGATATACACGTACCCATTCAAAATCCATTCGTCTATCTACTTACTGTCTTTAACGCCTTATTTCACCGCATCGCATCACATCGCATAGAATCCCCCCACCCACATTGATCTCGTAATTCCAGGACCACGATATCCACCATGGCGGTCCAGGAAAATGTAATGTAATGTAATGCCACCCAACCGCCCCAGTGCTCAACGTATGATCCAGGACCGTAAACGTGTTGATGAGCCAACACGAAAAAAAAAGGAGAGTCATATCGATATCGATCGAAAAACAGAACGAGTGTTGCGTGTACTTCCAATGTCCATATCCATTCATGCCAGGACATAAGAAGGTGCGCGTATTATTCCATGCTCGAACCACCCCGCAGCATGTCAACCACCCCATAGCTTGTGTATGAAGAACCGTCGCCAGCTAGAAGTAAAACTTCATCCAGCATCGGCTCCATCCACAAGCACGTAACCCCCAGCGTTGTTTTGTTCTTCTCTCAGTGGACTCGATCTCTACCGCTTCTTAACCTCACAACTCCACCCCTCAATCCCCTCCCCCTTACTCCCCACCTCTAACCCCGGGATCTTAACCCCCTTCATCCCCACCGTATCCTCCAACCACTCCGCGCCCGCCATGCCCCCCGCATTAGCCCTCTTATCCGGAACCAGCTCCAACATCGGCGTCAAGAACTCGGAAACCTTCCTCGCCTCATCCTCCTTGAAATGGTACTTCTCCTTCAAGACGTCTGGCAAGGCCCAGTGACGAAGCCGATGAATGTTACGGAGTTCGCCTTTCCGGTTGAAGATTTCTTGGGACCATTTTCCGGACATGGTGAGGGATTTGGGGAATTGGCCAAGGAGTTCGATGATTTGGGCTATGTGGTCGTCGTCTTTGCCGTATTTGGTACCGGATTGGGGATCAAAGAGGTAGTCGCCGGTGATCAGCTCGAAGACCTGGGGGTGTTAGCTTTCGTCGAGAATTTTAGGTCGATCGATTCAATCGACTCAATGTTCGAAGAGACAAGGACTCACCATAGCAGCCATAGACCAGACATCGGTACTTGCTCCCCACTTTG
This sequence comes from Phialocephala subalpina, assembly GCA_900073065.1. NCBI lineage: Eukaryota > Fungi > Ascomycota > Leotiomycetes > Helotiales > Mollisiaceae > Phialocephala > Phialocephala subalpina. The sequence continues at coordinate 13,426 of FJOG01000123.1, read as the reverse complement.
ATCCCAAGATGACTTCAGGTGATCGGTATTGTCTTGTTTGGATATCGTTTGTGAAGTGGTGGGTGGTCCAGCATGCATTGCCCAAATCTGCGATCTTGACTGATATCTTCTCGAAACCGGTAGGTTCTTTCTTATCATTCGAAGAGGACTTGTCAAGAGAGATACCAGAGACTTCACGGGTGAGTAGATCACTGGCAGACGTTAGTTTCATCCAACAGAGGAACACAGGACGACATACGCAGTCTTTTCTCGTTGCTTATGTTTCTCCTCATCTTCCTTCTCTGTCTTGGGTGACGAGTTTTGTGATCCGCCTATCGCACCTGTCATTAGGACAGGATCTCGTAGGGGTGCATTCTTAGTCTTGACGGGAGATTCATTACCTTCGTGCATCATCTGATTCAGACTCGTATGAGAATTCGCCGAACTGCCTGGGTACCGCAACAACTCCGCATGGTTGAAACTGGCGTTCAAGGGACTGGGTAGAGGTTGACTACCAGTGATGAGTGTCCGACGTCTTCTGCGTCCATTCGGGTTATCGTCCTTGTTATCCTTCGTCGGCTCGTCCTTGACGTATGTCTTGACAATCTGCTCTACATCTCCAATCTCTATCAATACGTTCTCCGGCTTCAGATCGGTGTGTATAATTCCGCACTCTCGGTGTAGATAATCCAGACCCAGAAGGACTTGCTTTGTGATCTGCTTGACGAGCGGCATCGGGATACCACGGTGATTCCATCGCTTGATCAGACCCAGCAGATTCTCACCCAACACCTCAAAGACCATGCAGACATGTGTGCCATTGGGGCCTTTGTGCTCGAAGGAGTCCAGCAGACTGACGACATGTTTCCGACCAGGGTGATCAGGCTTGGCCGCAACGATCTTGTTCAGGAGTTTGATTTCGTCAATAGCCGTTTCGGTGTAATGCGCAGCAGACCGTACAACCTTCAACGCGACGTGCTTCTGCGTGACATTGTCTCTGCTGAGCCAGACGGTCGAGAAATGACCCCATCCCAGCTTGCGCACCACGGTGTATTTCCCATCTTTGAATTGCTCACCAACCTGGACTGGATGGTAGCCGCCCTTACAGTAGTCTTCGGAATCTTCTTCGTCGGCAGTCGTTTCGGCGGCGTCTTCTCGCGAAGAAGAGGAGGAGGGGGATCGATTCATGGTTTTCGAATTGTTTGGTGCGCCGGCTGGTCTGTGGCCGTTATTATTGGTGGTTAGCAGGGACTTGAAGAGCGAAGACATTTTGTAGGAGAGATCGAATCGTCACAGTCATTATGAAAATGACAGACGCGGTGGAAATGAATGGATTGTGCGCATATTGTTTGCGGGAAACGGGTGTTGATGTTGAAGGTGAGAGAAGTAGAGGTTCTTGCGGTGCGTAGGTTCTTTGCCGCCACGAGGGAAGAGGGACTTACCCTGCAGGTGCTTGATTCGACGATGCCATGGACGCAGCGCTCTCAGCATCGTGCTGCTGCTGGCCCTCAGTGGTAATGATGGGCTTCAATTCCTTCTTCCGCTTCTTGTTTGCATTCCCGTTCGAGGCCGAGTTTGCGACCTGCTTTGCCTTCTGGATCGCCGCCTGTTTGATGTGAGAGCCGTTCATGATCAGTTGGCGGGGTGGCAGAGTTATCGGATGCGGATGCGGCGAAGAGGCAGAGGGCAAGGCGAGAGCGACTCTGCCAATGCTCTGCGGACTCCTAGATAGTTTCGCAGATGGATTTTACCCTGCGCAGAGTCGTGGTTGCGCGTTTCCGTTCGATTTCGAGTTGACAGTGGATGTATGACGCGGGCGAAATCCGGTCGCTGATGCAGTCCTGGGCACAAAAAACCAAAATGTCCAGAGCTCCCAACACAAAGGCGCGATGCGATGATCAGCGCAGACTCGACGGCTGGCTTCCGTTACGCGATACTGGCCAACATCAACAGCTGGGCAAAGGGAATGAATCTGCAAGCGCAGTAGCGGCGACGATCATATGCTGACTTGATGGAATCAATTCACAACGAAGAGCGATGAGCTGAGCAAGGTCGTGGTTGTCTCGAGCAAAGGGTGGTAGAGAGGATGCTTGATCGTGGCAGCCCAGTGGTGGGGTTTATCTCGTTAGAGAGAACGTGCGCTGCGATGGCTGCTCGCCGCTGGCTGGACTGGTCTGCAACTCTCTAAAGATCATATAATTGGCTGCGGATCCACGGCATCTTCACGATTAAATGTTCAGGGCAAAAGGGGTGGCGTTGCCAGACAAAATATCTCAATATCAAATTCAAGATGGGGCGCAGCAATGTTATGAAGGGTTGGTGAGGGAACTCTTGCCCCGGCAGCAAGGTCTGAAGATTACAAGACCGCAGACAGCGCTTATGAAATTTGGTCAACGAATGATGTATCATTTACTTAGGTTGAAGAGGGGCATTAAAGATTACTAAGTCCCGGCGTTGAAGAAAAAAAGACGCAAGTATCTTTGTATCCTCTCCTGTCTCCAAATGTCTCACATCTATTCAAGGTGGCAAGGCTTGACCAAGTGGCGCAAACCAAGGCTTGTATCAGAATCTGTTCAGCTGGCAGTGCATATCTACAGCCGGGTTGCCCGAGTCTCTGGAAAAAGCCCTAGAAATGACTGGATAGCATCGTGTCTCAAATTCCCACAGCAAAGTAGTACACATGACCTCATATTCCACGAGTCTGGGAGAGTTCTGGGCGCGCAGGCGTGGTGTCAACTGATGAGATTTGGCGGGGCAGTGTCCGTGAGATCAAGATATCTCATCTGTGCGCAAAGTGGGGGATCTGGATCGTTTCCTGGTCAATGCCAATGCTGAGTCAGGATGCTCGTGATGTTCAACCTCACCTCATCCCTTGACATCACGAGCATCAACAGATGTAAATTATGGCATCAACGAGAGTAGTCCATCGCTTCCGTCTCGACGAACCCCACAGCATCACGGAGGGGGATCAGAAGAATCAACCTACTGGAGGTCCAATATACTTCTCCTACGCCACCCATCCAGAGTTTGGGTACCTGTCCAATGACTTCAAGACCCTCTTCTGTCTGATGAATCCTGAGGATGGATGCCAGGTTCTAGATGTGAACTTCGGATCTTCTGAACAGTAAGCGAAGAACTAAATCTCCCTAGACTTCGCTTTCAAGCCCTGATCAAATGATAGATTTTATCAGTGGGTGAAGGCACAATTCCTTGGGGACAAGGAAACAGAAGACAAGATCTTTGAAGCCAAGAACGATCCGCAGCTATGCCATAAACTAGGACAGGAAATATCAGGCTTCAACCGCGAGAAGTGGCATGCTCAGAGAGAGAACATAATGGAAAGCAGCATCTTTTCGAAGTTCTGGAGTCCGCATCCAGTGGCTATCCACCAAGAAGACCTTCTTGGGAAACTCTTTAACACCGGTGACCGCGAGCTGATATATGCAGTCGAAGACGACAAAGTTTGGGGCATCGGATATCGACCTGGAGATGCAGAGAAAAATCGCGATTCATGGGGTCAGAATCTCTTGGGGAAAGCCATTATGGAGGCTCGTCGTACTGCAAGAGCATTTTATGGGTTGAAGGTGACTTTAGGACATATGATTGTTGGTAAAGAGGAGAAAGCTTTCAGAGTCGCCCTGAAAGAAGGAAAGATAGCCTGGGACAGCGATGAGAAGTTGGTGGTTGTGAAGGAGAAATGCAAGAAGAAGGAACAACTGAAAGTCGCTGAGCAGATGGTGACGGTCGCAAATAATGCACTGGAAGAATCAATGGCAGGGAAGCTGATGAGTAGATTGCGACACAGCAAGTGGGCATGGGAGGAGTCAGGAGGAGGACCGAAGTATTATGGGTTTAGAAAGGGGGAGAGCGACTCAGCCAAGTAATACCACGTGAGCGTACCCACACTTTCTTTCCAAGTCCCTGCATGTACATTGATGTTTTGAACTTTCAGTCGTTGCTTCACGATTCTCTCAAGTCATGCAAGGTCTTCTTGCTAGGTTGCCAGGTGCTGAAACTCTGCACGAGGTAGTCGATGCTTTCCGCTTCGAGCGAATGTTCTGCTGCACAACCAAAAGTCACAGAAGCGTCTCTTTCTCTCTATATCCTCAGCTCGCCCACAATGCAACCCATTTGTCATACGCAGCCAACCGGACTAGCTCAGAGGTGCGAGGATCAGCAACCCGGGAGAGATGAAAAAAACAGGGAGAGAACATTACCAGGAAGTCATGCTCAACAGGAACCATCGCAAAATAGCGACGCACCAGGACGAATCTACAATCGCGTTGCTTATGTGCATTGATCCTTGTTAAGGAGAAGTGCAGGAAGACGACATAGTTGCGGGTTGCGACGCAGATGCTCTAGAAGAAGCATTGGCAGGAAAGCTGTTGAACAGACGATGACACAAAAAAATGGGCTTGGGAGGAGTCTGGGGGAGGACAGAACATAGGTTTTGAGATATCACTCGAACGAAAGAAACGCGTAGCCAAATGAGTATCTCCATTCGTGCTTTTCCTAGCTGCATATTACACACTGCCAAGGCCTTTGATGTTCCATCGAAAGTTTCTCGATCACGCAAGGCGAATGTTCCACATCGGACCTTTAACGATCAGTACGCACGAAACCTTGGTTCTCGCCCTTCATCCACGACCCAAGGCCAAATTCACCTTCCAGTTTGCGTACGCAAGAAATCTTCGATGCCTCTCCTCGCTGGTCTCATCTTCACTGTTCTCGTCTTCACTGACCTCGTCTTCATCATCAGCCGGTGGGGATGTTACTCGTCTTCTCTTAGCTCCAGGTTCCGGGTCTTCTTCGGCGATACCAGCTGCTCTCATCCCCGAAGGAGGTGACGCATCGACCCATGTCTCGTCGCCCTCTGCTACCTTCTCCAGCTTGAAGGTCTCGAAGTACTCTTCAAACTTCTCAGCGGAGCAATAGACGTCAAGCACTGCCTCCTGATCCTCTTTCTCCCATGACCACTCCTCTGGTTCTTCCAAAACCTGGCACAAGACCACCTGGCAGTAACTCGACAACGCCTCGACCTGTTGCTTGGTGATTTCTTGCTTATCCTTTCGAAAGACCAGAAAGGTTGGATCCTTTCCACTATCGTACTTGGGAAAAGGAACGCGACCCCAGAACTCATTGTCCTCTGATGTGTTGACATTCAAAAGCAAACTGATAGCTTCGGGATTAATGCGGTCCTTGAATGTGTCTCGATACAAGGGAAATTTTCGCACCAGGAGGGTAATGCCCATCAGCTCGCTGATAGCCGATTTGTCGCTATGCCACTGGCGCATATTTCTGTTAAGCATAACCTCTTGGAACGGATTCGTCTTGCTGAAATACTCCTCTCGATTGTTGATCTTGACAGCCTTGAACCATTCTGGTTGATCGAGGATGACGTATGGGTTATAGCCATCTTCGTGGCTCTTGTGAACATCGAACATGTAGCTGTCCTCGAGGAAACAACTTAGAGCTACTCGAAGGTCATCGAGAGTGACATCCCGGTACTTGGTTACTCGAGTGTCGTCCTTCAAGCTCTCAACGCCCATGCCAATAATCGTTCCTCGCAAGCGGTCTGGATATGCGTCATCCACCATCCCAAAATCCCACCCACCCTCGGTCAATGTAAAGATACCGGGATTCTGTGCAATGGCACCGGAAGCCTTCCAGACTTGTATCTTCTTGTCGTGTCGAGCATGAATGAAAGCTTCTCCATCACCACTACCACCGTCAGCGTCACCATCGTATCCAAGCCACTCCGAGAGGTCGCAGGTCAAATTGTACGTGCCATCATCGGACATCGTAATTTTGGTCTCGATCCAGATGAATTCCGGAGAATTCTCGTTTTTATCGAACAGAAGAGCAAGCTTGTGGGTAGTGGTGTAGTTATTTTCGGGTCTTGGATTTGCTTCGAGGAAGGGCTGCAATTTGCCGCAAAGGAGCTGATGGAGAGCGAGATCTTTTGCTTGACAGGTGCTAGAGCAATATCCTGCAGACTTGCAGTTTTTGCAGACCAGATTCGTGTCTATCCCACAAACGGCACATCCAGAGGGAGCCATTGTAACGCGATGAGACTGTTGAGTTGGCGTTCTTTTGTAGGTGTCGATGGAGAAAAGGCTTGCAGTTCGAGATGAGGCTATCGATTCGAGAAAACGCGTTGAAAGACCCTCAAGACCCTCAGGAGCCGGGAAGTTTATTGAAGTTAAACGCGACACACAAAGTTCCCCAGTGAGTGGTTTCAAGGCTTTTTGCTAAGTCTAAAGAAAGTTAAAGAGGACGGGCTAGCGAGCAAACCACCTCGACTTTCAGCCACATATGATGTTTGCTTCCACGGCAAGTACTCGATGAGTGTGCATGCATGCACTCGGGAAGGTTGACAAGTCACAAAGCCACTTTTCTCTGGATATACGTCACCAAATAAAAGCAAGAGAGATGATTGTCATTCATTAGATGCAGACGCCCTTGTCCCAAGGCAAGGATAGCTGCTTCACTTATGCTCAACTATTAAGCCACTAGAGCTACCTCGACCTATGCTAAAGGGAAGTGTCCCACGACTGTAAGACTTGCAAGTATTGCTAACCCCTCGAAACCCAAACTTCAATCACCTTTGTCTTCCTCCATCGATCATCGTAGCTTCAATTACTTTGCCTCTCGTTCAGCTGCTTTGTCCCTTCATCAAAACTTTTCCAGTTCCTTTTCTCCTTGCTCACTTGTTTTGCTTCTCGCCGAGTCTCGATTCGATATCTCGCATCACCTTTCGTCGCTTTGCCAGTCGTTCATCTTCTGCAAGGCCGTTAGTCAAAGTCATTTGCGAATGGCCTCCTTCCTCAGATAAACTGACCTTCCTTTGCGTCTTCCTTTACCGGAGTGCTGGGTTTCGGAGGGTAGGCATCGGCCCATGAGGCATCCCCTTCTGCGAGCTTCTTGGCCTTGTACTCGTCGAAGTAGGCGTTAAACCTATCCTTGCAGAGATATTTCTGTAGGATGGCTTTCTTAGTGTCCTCGTCGAAGTCGTTGTCCTTGTCTTGCATAGCGACGTGTACAATATCTGTGCAGTACCTCGATAGAACCTCGATTTGCTTTTCGGTTATGTCTTGTTGGTCAATCCTCCCGACTGCGACCATTGTTAGCAGCTTACCCGTTATGGTAAAGCGAATTTCAGCACTGTTCCACGAGGTTTCGCTGCCCTTCATTGGATTGATCCCAAGCATCAAATTAAGCGCCTCTGGATTTGAGAATGGGTCCCCATGTTTGGCTGCAAGCTTTTGGTCTCTCCACGCCTCTTCGTGCCAAGCAGCGTAATAAGGTTCGAGGCCCAAAGGAAATCCGAGATCTTTTGATATACTTGATATCATTCCATACCATTTCTCTTTTTCGTGTCGAATCGCAACTTGGCGGTATTTTCTCTTCCCTTGGAATAACTCCTCTCCTCGGCAGCTGATGATAACCCTACTAACCCATTGTGGCTGTTTCAGCAGCACGAATGGATTTGGCTTCTTTATTTCGATGCAGTCGACATCCCTGTAGAAGAAGGCGAAAGATTCTCTCACGTCATTGAGAGTAATGTCCTGGTATTCCTTGAGAGGTCTATTGTCGGCCGCGGTCTTGACCCATCTGGTCACGACATAGGAACCGCACGAAGCAGATGCAATCGAGGCCAAATTACTCCTTGGGAGGCGATCGAAAACAGACTCGCAGCCGTCTAGCAAGTAGGCTATACACTGACTATCTGCAATGGCTTCATCATCATACGATATATCGATACCATAGTGAGGATGAACGAATTGGGTGCAGCTCAAGTCCACCAGACCAACCTTACCGTGCAGGTGCTCGGCGATATCGCTGTTCAAACGCCATTTCCCATGCTCATTTATCAGGTTGATCTTAACCCAGATGAACTCCGGCTCCTTACGAGATGCCGGAAAACGTAAGGCAAGCTTGTGCGAAGACGTGAACGTCGGCTTCGGTCGAGGATGAGTGGCTTTGAATTTCTCCAGTTTGTCGCAAAGCAGCTTGTGTAGAGGGAGGTCCTTCTTCTGGCATTCGGTCGAGCAGTAGCTCGCAGACTTGCAGACGCTGCATATCAAGCTCGTCTCTGCGTCGCAGATTGCGCACTTGAGGGAAGACATATTGTGGAGGTTGTCGCGTGTCGATTGAGAAACCGGTGGAGACGATGATGGAAGTCGAAACGAAGATCGAAAGAAGTCGGGAAGTGCAGGTAAGGTGAAGTACCGAGCTACCTGGGCAGAGTTTCGAAGGTGAAAGGGTTGAGAAGATCAGAAATCATCCGCAGTGTAACGGCGATTTCAGTGTCCCAACGTTGTCGGGACTTTCTTTGGAGATATGCAGGATTTAAACTGTGGAAGTGATCGAAATAAAGAAGAAGTAGAAGAGGGGAGAGAAGATCGAAGTTGGGGTTAAGGGAAGGATATCTTCGACGCGTATGCGGGTAGAAAGGTGGATCTTTTTTGCAAAAGAGGCTTGGACGTACTCGCTTCGAAGCCTAGAGTGTTAAAAAGGTGAGCAGCTTCTCAATGTCCTCTACGATTGGGGAGATTCTCAAAAGCGATGCCTTGAACTCGGCGGTTCAATCTCCTAGCCTTGACGGGATAATTGATGCGGATAATCTAAGATGAGAGATGCTGCATGACAGACAGCGTCTTCTGTCAACATGAGCTGAGAAAATCCAGGCATTGCTGGGATATTCGAGCATGGAGAGAAGTGTTTCTAGTCATGCATGATTCAGTTGCATGAGTTACAAATACACACTCCACTTCAACAGCGTCAACCATACCTAAGGAGAATTTCATCCATCGATGCATCATAAGCAATAACAATCTACCTCGCCTTCACTCCAATGTTTACAGCGGCCATGCCGTGCATCTTCAGAGCCAAATTAGATTGGACGACTCCCAGCTTTGTTGTTCCATGTTTTGGACATTCTTACCCACTTTGATTGCCTAAGCTTGGGGTACATTCATTTTCCACAGAGCTTGTCGTTGACTTGGTGCCAATAAGGGGATAAGGTACCCCATCAATCCAAGACATGTCGCCCGACGCTATTTTATCAGCCTTCAATTTTTTGAAGTACTGGGCAAACTTTGGTGGGTTCATGTATTCCTGGACTATCTTTTGTCTTGCTTCGTCGTCATCATAGCTGACACCCTTCATGACCCCGCGCAGGACGTTACTGCAGTATGAGGCTAGAGCTTCGACTTCGTGTGCAGTGCTATCTTTGAGGTCCTTTCGATACACGGTGACTGTCCCGAGGCGGCATTGGCATTTCAAGGGCCGGTCAGTGAGAGAATTGATAACACGAGGATTGTTCCAGAGCAGCTTGTGCTTTGGATTAGGGCTAGCTCCACGGACCAGATTGAGCGCTTCTTTGTTCGACCATCCATTTGGTATCTCTGTCTCAATCACCTTGGCCCATTTGGACTTTGAGAGACTGGAGGATATCACTAGAAGCATGCCAAGATGCCGTGCGATACCAGAACGATACTTCTTGGGTTCTTGAGTACCACAGTCCTCAAGCTCGGCCAACTGGTACCAGACCGCACGATACTTCATTGGCCAGTAAAGTACCTCGTCGTCCCGGCAATGAATTCTGATGGCTTTGACCCATAGAGGCACATCGAGGATGAGATATGGGTTTAGAGTCGGATGAGGGTAGAAAGGCGCTCCCAAGTAGAAGACGTTGAGTGCGGCTCAAAGGTCATTCAGGGTGACGTCCTGATAAATCTCTGGCAGGAGCGACGAGAATCTATTGAGATTATCCTCGTTGATTTGGTTCGATTTGATAGCCTCGATAAAGGCATTCTAAGTATACGGAAGCTCGACAATTTTCGAGATAACTTATCGTAGAATATCGCCACCGTAAATACTCTTTAACTCGGGCGTTTAGAAATATCGAAGAAAAGACGGTAAAGGACCGTTAAGAAAAGTGGATGACGTGTTGATCCGTAATACCGACTGTAGAGCAAGGAATCTATGGCCGCTACTAATGAGTCTTTGAATGCATGTAGCCGGATTTGACTGGTCGCAGATTGCCTCTAGGAACAAGCTTGTATTCGCATCCGTGATGCCCTGTTTACTAGAGAGTACTTTGGCGAACAAGTTCCGAAGTTTGCTGCTTCGAGCGTTGATAGCTCTGTCCGACATTTGCGAAGCTCCCGTCAGGACATCGACGAGCAAATGAGCGATGGGTAGGTTTCCACCACAAAAAGACAGTTAGACGATTCGTCCCCTCGCGCCCAGACTTCGAAATCGCGCCCTTGGCTGCTATTGACTTCTTAGGTAGTGCACGATTGCGAAGGCCTGAGGAATTTGGCTTGCTTTCATTCGAAGGATTGCGCAATGGGGGTGCGTGGAGTGATGGTGGCACACTTTGTCCGCGAACATGCCAAATTGGGGCGGTTCATGAGCGAGTCTTCGACTCCTGCGCGTTGTGGGACTTGTGCAGCGCTGTTGCCAGCCAACACATGGGAAGCTCTTCTGAGTTGTTTCGACCGATGATCGGGTATGAGGCGGCCCACCAGCAGGATCCCGAACCAAGTAGTCTCCGATCAGACGGCTTTGTAGCTAATAGAAGGGATAGGGGCTCGGGGCCCTGGACCGCGACATCCGGACATTACCCAAAGAAGCTCGCGTAAAGGCTTCTGCCAACCCAGTTTCCGCCACGGTGTTCCCCGCTTTCTAAATATCAAAGCACCCGCATTCCCCGCAAATCAGATTGCTTCAACAGCGCCTCAAGTCAAGCTCGGTGGCGCGGTTGGTAAGAAAAGGGGTCGAGGACCGACAACCTTTATGAACATAACCAAGCCCATCGATGATGGAAAGAAAGAGTGTTTTCAGATGCAAAGAGATTGATCTCAATGTGTCACACGAAAGGATGTCGAACAGCACGTCCTACGTTGTAAGTGTTGCCTGCTTACTTGTCTTTTGCAGTCCCTTTTAATTTTTCAACCTGGGGTACCTTGTGTCGCGTTCTGCGAAGATCTGCCAAACTAACCGTTACCAGGTCATAATCGTCCTCACTATCGTCGTCTCATACTTAATAACGTCCATTCGATTTTATTCACGATCCCGCTCGGATAATGGGTTTAGTTGGAGTCTTTCGGACACCATTATTGTCACGTCCCTTGTGGGTTGTAGTGGGAACTTCCGTGGAGGGTAGAGCTGACGAGCGCACGGAATAGGTCTTGCAGACTCTCTTGGCCGGGATAGGCATCAAGATAGTGTGCCTGCCTGATGTAGAAGACCCCCAAACCATCATAAAGGTAAATTTTGTATCCTCTGGTAACGCCGCGCCTTCTCTATTGGGAAGCATTGACATTCCCGCTAGTTGTTCGAGGCCGGTGCTTTGCTTTACTACAGCACGCTATGGTCCATCAAAATCTCCATCAGCATCTCCCTTGTCCGATTGACAGAGCAACTTGATCAGGCCGCTCGATTTGCGAAATGCTGTTTTTACCTCGTCTGTATCACTTTCTTAGCGGCGATCTCTACACAACTGCTTCAGTGTATCCCGCTATCTACATTGTGGGAAGGAACCTGTGGTACAAAAAGAAAGATTGCTGCCTTCTGGACTGCTATTGGACTTAATATTGGGACGGATATTATGCTCGTCATAGTCCCATTCCCGGCGCTCTCGCTCATTACGATGAGGCGCGTTCGAATTGCTATTTCGATTGTATTCGGCCTCGCAGGGATCGTCGTCATTGTGTCCATCGTCCGTGCTATCCTAGTCGCAAAGCATCCCGCCGAAACGACCAACTTGATAGTGGTACTCAGCCATTTCGAAATTGCCGCTGGCACAATTATCAGTGCTCTGCCGGAGGTGAGCCGAACCTTCACGAGGTTATATCTCCAGAGGTCCAACACTACGAGTTATGGATTCGGGACGTCCGACAACCAACAGCGAAGCCAAGGAACTACAAATGGCGTCATTCTTTCAACAAGTGAGGGGAGAGAGAGGTTTGCGAATCTAAAGATGAAAAGATCGCACGACAGAATTAATGATATAGAGGGTGGGAGTGCCAATGGACGCCCTGACAGTTCCAGCGAGCAGAGCGTCTGGGGATTTCACGATGCAGCATCGGCTGATCAGATCAGTCCATATCCCATCGAACGAAGTTCTTTAACGGATGAGATGCAAGGGAAGGAGGGCATCGTAAGAACGACAGTGTTTGAGATGAGAGATTTATAGGCTATCAAATTGAGTCTTTGTACATGATACGAAGATGTAAGGTTCTTATAATCTTGAAAGCCTCACTTTTGATGTGAACGACAGTAGTATCAGCATCAGCATCTTCGGCTTCCAAATCAGTATTCTTCCAGAAGTAAGACGTGCCTTTGTGCATAACAGAGATATTTCCAATACGATCGCCAGTAATATTAGATGATTCGTCGGCTACGATTCCAAGCTGAGAAGCACCTTTCCAAGTGTCTTCTACACGTTCCTTCACCTCCTAATAGACCTCATCAAGAAGTGACGAAGCCAGTCGTTTTCGCTTAGGGGGAATATATGACAATGCCTGGAAAACTCTAACCAATCATCGGTTTGGAACGGAGAGAACGCGCAGTTGGAAGTGTATACTGCTTTTGCGAAGAATTTATTGATAATATTGACACTGAATCGAGTAGCCCCAGTCCATACTCAGAAGCCAAAAAACCTTGCTTCTGGTTTCTCCTCATATTCCTTCATTTGTATCGCCTTTTGTGTAGCCCGAGTCTCAGTATCTCTCGCGGCCATTGCATCTAGATACAGCTGATACTTTGCCAAATGGTTTCGTAGTTCGCTCGTATTCCAGGTGCGCTCATAAGGTCGGAGAGGGGGTTTGACGTTCTCCGTCCTATCTATACGCAGAGGAAAACTGACCAAGGCACCAGGATCCCCTTCCCCCTTGCTCAGCTGCCCCACTATTTCAGGGCCCGGCCGTACGGAGCGCGCGTTACGAGTATTCATAAAGTGAGACTATTCATAAAGTATGAAAGTCACATGATCATTCCCTCCCAAACACCACTTTTCTCTAGTCTCCACATGAAGTTTGTTAATAGCTTTTGCAAACAGATATACGGAGGAGTAGCTACGTTGCCTAACATTATATCAATAATAGCCCTAATAACCTAAGGTTAATCTTAGAGTTCTCTGGCGACTTATAAATTAGTTTGTGGACTTGCAACGAATACACGTGATACGCGTTATACCCGTAAGGGATACGTGGCCTCTTTTGGGATATATATATAATAATAGGGATATTGGTTTTAATTAGTAATTAAACTTTCTCATATATAAATAATTTTTATAATTTTAATTATAAAAATTAATTTTAAATTTTAATAATAATTATATAATATTTTTTATATAATATAATAAATAAATAAAATTTATTTTAATAATTATTTAATAATCAAAGAAAAATAAATATTTAAAGAAATTAAAAAA
>FJOG01000106.1:22457-52488 GCA_900073065.1 Phialocephala subalpina | reverse complement strand
GGGAAATTCCGGTGCCTCATTCATGATTTTTGTCTGCAGCTCCAGGGTCGTGAATCTTTTCTTGCTCTTTCCTAGTTCTGTCAATGCCCAGATCAAAGCCGAAGTGAAGGAACTTTTGCCGGGGAATTCGGTCGTTTGTCGGGGACCGCATGCTGCAAGACATTCGAACCTCCTCGTAGGATAGCAGGGCCCGGATCTGGCATTCAGATCCAGCAAGATTCCAGCAAAACAGCAGTCGAAGATCAACAGAACGTCTCCTTGTGTGTGTCTGATAATATGTTCGGAATCCGCCCATGCTGCAGCATTACGCGCTGTCGGTTCCGGTCCGTTCGGTTGACGATTCCTATCCTGATCAGCAAGGTGCATCCAAGAACCTCCTCAGTGGACGTTTCCTTACCCAGCCAAATGAAGCCCTCCAAGCTTTCCAGCGAACCCGTGTCCTGCATAGTACACAACGAGGAGTGTCGAATCGCTATCATACGTTTCCACCAACTCGAGGAGATATTTTGTAACTTGAACTCCGGGTGGCCTGTCGCGTGGACCTGCAGAGATCTCCCGCTTGATCACTTCATAGTGGAAGACTCCTCTGAAGACTGTTTCGAGTTCATTAAGTTCAACGGTCAAGTCGCCGTTAGTGTTCAGGTCATTTGCTTCTGCAACCCACGAGATCATGAGCACAGCCGTGTTCCGATGTGGTTTTCCTGTTGGCTCGAAGTCCTTCATCTCTTCATCCCAGATTTTCTTCAGGTTCGCGTCCTCGGTGGCAGCTTTTGCCTGCCCGTCGACAGAGGAGGCGCATTCTGTTCCTGTTTTGTTAGACGATTTGTCTTCCGCTTCCGAGGCTTCATCCATTGCATGATCGTCTTCGGTGCATCCATGCAATGATGAGTTGGTTCCATGGGATGATGATCCATTCGATAGGCGGTTCCAAGCAAGTCCCGAAGGAACGTCGGACGGAGAGAGGAACGAAAACATCGACATACTTCTAGGCGACTAGAGTACCTACGTAGGCTATCGAGCTTCATAGCCAGGAAAGTAATTGAAGGCGAACAGGCTCCATAAAACCTGATTACAGTGCTGATGGAGGTGCGAGACTACGATGGTAGAGCTAGCACAGCCTGAGCCGCCAGCGCCAATCAGGGTGAAAGTCAGCCTGACAGGAGGCTGAGTAGCCTGAGTTTTCCCGGTGTCTTTAAAAGAACGGATGTGGCTTGCAGATCTGCATCAACCATTTTCAGTTGCAAGCTGAGAATTGAAGGCGTGAGCCAAGCCACTTTCTTGCTCAGATGGCCTAACGATCTGCCCCGTTTGATTTCAGAACTACGCATTCATGAATAATTCGCATCGAGTTGCAACGTCACCGTGTCAACTCAATCCGAGCTTTTAGCCTACGGTATGCAACGTTCAGATGACGTGGCGTGGGAGCATCTAAGGAAATGAAGGTTCATGGGATGAAGAAGCAATGAGAATTGTATTGTGAATCAAGGTCTCCTTCCCAAAATCAACACGCTTCTGGAGATCACATCCTTCTTTTCTCTCTGACAGGAAATTTCAGATGTGCAGGACGATCCAGGAACCTGATGTCTGGTGGGAGCTGCCTTTCCATGAAACACGCAATCAGCTACTTGAATTTGAGGAAAGCTGTCCTATGTTCCCTATGAAAACGACCAACACTGCACAGTATCTTATTAGGTCTGTTAGTTTGACTGTTTGTTTGGGGCTCGACAGCAAAGGATCAGACCTACGCAGCTGCTGAAGCCAGAACTTCATGTCGTTTAGCCCTGGTAAACAGTGACAACACCCCGGAGAAGATCAGGGTAAAAACTAGCAGCACGCCGATGATAATTGCTGTCGACTTGCCAGTTTCTGTCTCTCTCGTTAAGTGCCAGAGGAGATAGACTGGCACGATCAGTAGCGCAAGAATTATGACAAGGAGGATAAGGGAGACCACGAATCCAACGCGCCTTCTACTGTATAATATTATTCCGCTTTTTGTTGCATCAGTTTTGCGGCGCAGTTCCTAGGTGTGCTGTTATTATAAGTTGACATTTAGTTCAGGACATACCAATGACTGAAGAACAGAAACAGTACTGAGGGAATTTTGTCAGCAAAAATCAAAGTTGGAGAGGACCCGAGGATGCCTACACGTATAAATCTGCAACCAAACTTCTGCAGTATCTTCTCCACCATCGCATCTAGCCATGCAGTCTCCCGCCCAGGCTTGAGACTGATGATATCTTCCTTCCGATATATGTAGCTCTCAACAGTACATAAAGGTGCTTCTTCGTCAAAGTAGCTCTTCACGCTGCTGTAGTCCCGAGGTGGAGGCCGATTGAAACTTGCGATGTCTCTTGCAGCGGTGAGAAGCTGAGCTGCGGTCTGTTAGCGTTCCGCAAAAGGAATCTCTTAATCTCGACATAGAGAGAGCGGAGTTACCATATTCTTTGAACTTATCTTCGACCTTGCAAAGCAGCTTTTCGCGACTCCCCTTGACTGCATCATCCTTTTCTCGGGATTTCAACAGACTTGGGTTTTGTATGTGATCCACTTTATCCAGCCTATCCAGATCCTTTTCAAGTTCTCTCAACTGGTCTTGCTTATGCAGAAGCAGTCGGGATTGTAGAAAGCCAAACCGCCGATAGAGCATGAAGTTTTCGTCGCTATCGAGAAATGCTGCCAACCTAGGATATCCTTCTGGACATTCCTCTACTGTCTGAATGTCACTTTGATTCCTCCGTGTTTCTAGAGGTTGGGGTACATACAGCTGCGGACAATAGACTGCTTTTGTTGTATTTTGAAATCTCTTGAAGATGAAGTCAGACCACGGCGCAGTCTCGACCAAGAGCTTTGAACTCCACGGATCCATGTTGCAGGATAAGTGATGTTCGGTCTACCTAGTTTTAAAATTATTTCTGATCTGAATCGCTACTAGATTCAGCTCGTTCTTACTTGATTTAGCATTATTCGTGAGTCGAAATGCGAAGTTTGTCCGCATCACCTCATCCTTTATCTGGACATCTCCAAGCTCCCCATTTTCCATCTGACTTTGAATACTGTCTCCTTCCATCAGTGTATCAATGTTTCAGAGGATCTCACTTCTTCAAACGATAACAATTGGTAATAATTCAGAAACCCACTCTGTCTGGTATGCGGAAACCAGACTTGAAAAGAGGGAAGAGAATCTGGACGAGGCTGCGTTGGCACCTAGAATCCGGGCGTCAAGGTCAGAAGGCTCTCATGTACGAAGCTGAAGATCCTTATTGGTCAACAATCCACTAGTTTGAAACCCAGCATAGCTAGCCGCATAATTCCAACGCCCAGTCTCAGTATCATTGCCACAAGCATGCTCCCAGCCCCCTACTTCTCATTCCGATTGAGATCCTCTTCGCCCACCATTTTCCCGTCGTCGTAAAGCGCGTCATCAGTCTGCCTCACCGCATATTTCCACTGCCGGAGTTGAGCATCCCAGACCCCTTCAGTGACAATGGTGACCTTGAATGCACCGAGCTTGCCTTCGACAGTGAGCCAAGCCACGTCATCTTTGTGATAGATTGCGTCAGGCTGGGAAGGGATTAGATGAGTAAATTGTATTAGCGTATGCAGCTGCACTTACGTTCTTGTTTCTCTGCTTCCGGGGGATCCTCCAAGATCTGGTCCTTGGGTCGATGGATATATCCTGCGACCGAGTGTCAGACGAGCTTCCACGTAACGACAGCGACACAACACAAACTTTTGCAGAGCGAGGCGGCTTCTCAGAGGTCAACAATACCAAGCTGGGCAGATTTGATGAAGACTTTGCGTCTAGCTTAGGCTTTTTATGGTGAGATTGGATGGTGAACTGCTCTGCCGACCACAAATCTGCCTCGCCTGGGTAGAACAGTGCGATGAGCTTAGGCTTTCTTTCGAGAAGCCAGTACGCCATTGGAAGCAAAGACATTGGGGCGAGGACCCAAGGCATATTGAAGTATGCCTCGGCGTTCTGGAACATCATTTTTGTGTGAGGATGTTTGGCTTCTAGAAGACTAGTAGATGAAGATGAAGATTTGGACGTCGTGATAAGGGGAAAGAAGCAGAGAAAGTGCGAGAAAGGGCATCGACCCCCGTGCTGATGAGGTGTGAGTTAGCTTGGCCGATGGCGAACACTCGTTCTCCATCTTCATAGGCAGGAGAAGCGTTCAGTATCTGATTCGCGTGGGATACAGAGAGTCGGGATGAATTCACGTGCTGCCCTTATGCCAACGCAGGCGGAGGCAGATCTAGTCCAGTAAGACACCGGAGCTGATGGTATAGGGCCCACTTGAGCACAGAAGAACCTTGTAGATTGTGCGAACGCCCTCTTTGTGCAGTAGCGTGAAGGTGGAAGAACATGCTGCTTTTATCGTGTTTCTTCTACTGACCGTATACATCTCATCTGATCATGCTGCGTCACCGTGAAGCAGCATCATGTCGAGGTTATCTCAAAAGCCATCGACCACACTCTCCTGCAATCCCAGTGCTTCTCGTCTCGACTTGCTCTTCGGATCAAAGTACGGCCGCTCGCCCAAGCTTACAGCTCTCTGCCCAGTTCTCTCTCCCAATCCCTGATTGATATAATCTGGAGTTGCAGCATGGTAAACACTCCTGTTGTCCCAGATCGCCAGATCATTAGAATTTTGCCATCTGTGTCTGACTTGCAAGTCATGGTTTTCGACCACGAGGGCAGTGAACCAATCCAAGAGCGCCTTGGACTCTCCTTCGGCAAGACCATTGATCTTCTCGACGTGGTGGCCCACTGCAAACACGGACTTCCATCCAGTGACAGGATTGGTTCGGATAACTGGGTGTATGGCTTCGAGAATCTCGCCAACATTTTCGGGTGCACCGCGCTCTTCTGTATAGATTTTGAATCCGTTCTTCTCAGCTGCTTTGTTGAATCCTGGCTGTGCGTAGGTGGCGGTTAGAGATTCAAGGAATTTCTGGACAGGCTCGGAGATTCGGTCATAGACTTCGTAGCCTGATGCCCAGAGTGTGTCTATTTGGTCAGCATTGGTCATTCCAAGAAAGTGAAGAACTTACCACCACCAGTCTTTGGTAGTTCTGTCAAACGGAGCAAGGCATAGTCGCTGGGAATTGGTTCGAACGTGATGTCCGAATGCCATGCTTGCTTTGCACTCTGCTTCTTCTGATCTGGTTGGAATTTGTCGGCATAGATCTTCTTTGCCTGCTGAGACGAGATGACGCTGATTTCATCATCGCCATCTCCGAGCTCTCGTTTGCCATTAGCAACTGGGTGAATGTGTAGCTTGGATGTGGAGGGTTTGCCGGAGAGTTCTCCAAGACGCTGGACAAGTTCCTTTTGGAGATCGTTGGTGACGTCGTCTTGCTTTCTGAAGAAGACGACTCCGCGTTGGGAGACTGCTCATATTAGTCAATTTTGAGAAATCGAGAGTAGACGTACTTGTGATTGCAAGGTCTCGGAGGAGCTCGTCAGAATTGGGAGCTCTCAACCATTTCGCCAGGTTGACTCCAACAAACTCTCTGCCAATGACTGGGGTGACATCGAAGCTTTGGAAGTGATTCAGAGCACCGCTGAGCTTCAATGGTTCCTTGGGTTGCCATTTCGAGGGGGCTAGAACTGCAGGAGCTTCCTCCTTCGCTGATGGCGCATCTTCCTTCACAGCTGGAGACTCCTCCTTCACATCGCTGGATCCGAGGGAAAGGGGTTTGACATTGATCTTGTCTGCAATATCAGACGCTGTTTCGGTAAGAGATGGAGCCATGGCGGGATGGAATGATTGTGCTAGAAGAGATCGATTGGTGCTGTTGGTCTGGGCCTTGCCACAATCTGGAGAAAGCCTATCCTATGTATAGATCTTCACGGATCGAGCGATCCGCTCCCCACGTTTGAAAGAGGAGGCAATGGTATCAACGAGTCCAGATTGGCACCATCCATGATTTCTGTACACAACTCGGATTTACCCCGCTATTGCCGAACTTCGAAGCCATCGCAGATAACGAATGTACGAATGCAAGTGAAGAGATTGGACAGGTGTAGCGTGAACTTTCAATGGCTTGACCGAGTGAGTGGATGTAGCCATCACATGGAGGGGTGCAGATATTCATCATCTCCCTTGCATTTGACGTGCGAACGGCAGGAAATCGCGATACGAAAACATCGTCGCTGGTTGGTCAACAAATTAAATGCACTTGCTGAGTGTCACCACTTGGCCGGTGGAGGATTCTTGGAATATTGAAAACTTCTGCAAGATGTGGCGATGAATGCTTTCGGCGAAAGATGCATTTGATAGAGAAGAAGTTGAGTTTGAAGTGAGATGAAGAATTGGAAATGGTGGGGGCGGGGAGCTATGCCAAGACGGGCAGACTCGTGTGGCTGGATCAATTTCGGGCTGGAAATATCGTCGCGAGAACCAACGTCAATTATGCATCTCTCGACATGCTTCTCCCGGTGACAACGCCACACTACCCAAAGCCGGAGCGGTGTCTTCACTCAACGATGATACGAGTCTAGAGTGAAGTAGATGTACTCACCATCGAAGGGATCTGGTCCAATTTCAGCAGCACACTCAAAAACATTTCCAGCTTTCTCGAATTCTCCACCTCCTCGCATTCACGACTCGAATCAGATACCGAGTTCCTGCCTTGAGTTGTATCCCCAGAAATCGGGACCGAGTGAGTCATTCGGTACTCGGGAGGGCCTGTGGTTCGTCCGAATCTTACATTCTGTGTTGTATATAGTATTGCACGATCTCAATGTCGCCTTTTCGATTCTGAATACCATCCTCTTTTCTTTCCGGACATCAACCTTGTGATTGATACCCCACGGTGTTCATATCCACGCACACGCACATATTTGGTGGATCCGGGGCCATGGCAAAGCCACTTTTCCCACCACCGAGGGACTGGACCGTTGCGTGCTATCCGAGTCGTTCCGGAACAATCTAGCGGAGTCTGAACACTAATTCTCCTCTCCTCTGGAGAGCTTTCACTATGACAAGGGCGGCGGTGACGCCGACGGCCATCCTCGTTGATGTCCTGATGGAGGTACCAGTTCCCCAGTCGACCCACTAAGCATCGAGATGGCGCGAGAATGTTCGCAAAATCGCAATTCTTCACGGATAGAAGCCCGACAAGGAAGCTTGATAAGCTTGGTTTTCGGGAAACCCTCTTCAAGCGCTCAATAATGGTTACTTCTTTCCGTGGCTTTTACGTCTCTTGCATGGCCAAGGACGTGGGGACTCTTCTGGCCAAGCCAAGCTGGTGAGATTCTAGTTTTTACTTGAGCATTGGTATCTTACTCTGGCAAGGAGAGCGACGGTCTTAGAGCCATCTTTGTGAAATACCAGCCGAAAAGCACGATTATCACTCTTGGCACAGCTGTCAATCCATCCTGCTTTCCGGTCATGATTTCTGTGTGCACATAGACCCTTGTCAGTTATTATAAGAATCTCGCAGATCCTCTTTCTGCAACGAGCATCTTTCTTCCATCTTCATTCTAGAAACTGGCTGGTGCACAACATGTCTACCGCCCTCGCCAAAGAAATAGACCCTCGAGGCCGCACAGCAGGTCGATCTGCTGTGCTGTCCACCAACAGTTCCGGCTCATCTGCTGAGCATATTGGAAACGAGAAGAAACCGCATTTCGATTCAGATGTTAAGGAAACCAGCAGCTTGGAGGTTATCGCTCCGCTCGGTGTTCCCGGAGAAGAGAAACGATTCTGGTTCCAACGTGGGAGAAACTACGATCCAGATGCAATTGCTACTCAGCCGTCTGTGTTCGACGATCCCGATACTGCGAAACAATATCAGCCTCCCGCTTCATGGGAGAACATTCATCGATTCGACCCGTCTGCACGGTGGACATGGCGAGAAGAGAACAGCTTGATTAGGAAGATTGACTTCAAGATTATGGTTAGCAATCCGTGCCAGAGACTCAACATGGTGCTGACACCTATAGATCTGGGCCTGTATTATGTTCATGGCACTTGAGCTCGACCGTTCGAATCTTCAACAAGCTGTGACAGACAACTTTCTGAAGGAACTGCACTTGTCCACCAATGGTATGTGCGTCCCGCCCAACTGGGTACCTCGACTGACTTGCAGACTACAATCTCGGAAACACGGTCTTTAAGCTGGCGTTCCTGTGTGCTGAACTGCCGTCCCAGCTCGTTTCGAAGTGGATTGGTCCTGACCGATGGATTCCAGCTCAGATGGTCTTGTGGTCTTTCGTTGCTGGAGGTCAATTCTGGTTGAGTGGACGTACCAGCTTCCTGGCGTGCAGAGCTCTACTTGGTATAATACAAGGTGGTTTCATTCCTGATGTGAGTTGACTTGCTTGTTGGCGAGACAGTTGCTGACTCTATTAGATCATCCTGTACCTGTCGTACTTCTACAAGCACCATGAGCTTTCGATCCGTCTCAGCTTCTTCTGGACTGCCATGTCTATCTCGGATGTGCTTGCCGCCATCCTCGCATTTGGCCTGCTACATCTCAGAGGCGTTAGTGGGAAGTCTGGATGGAGATGGTTGTTCCTCATCGAGGTAAGAATAGTCTTCCATCCGGGAGCAAGGTCTAACAGTGTCAGGCACTCATCACACTCGTTGTTGGTGTGGCAGGATTCATTCTCATGCCAGCTAGTCCTACCCAGACTGCAAGTAAGTTCAGAGGGAAGAAAGGATGGTTCACTGAACGGTATGTATCCTGAGATGATGTTGTGGCAGGCCTGACATCCTCTCAGTGAAGAGACAATCATCATCAATCGTGTGATCCGAGAAGATCCAACCAAGAGTGGAATGCACAATCGTCAGCCCGTCACACCGAAGCTGCTGCTCAAGAGCATGAGCGACTACGACCTGTGGCCATTGTATATCATTGGTCTCATGTTCCAAATTCCCGAGACGACGCCATCTCAGTATCTCACCTTGACGCTGAAAGGGCTGGGTTTCGACACCTTCAAGACCAATCTGCTGGTTATTCCTTCGACCGTGTTCCACATGATCACCATGTTGACTCTCACGTATGTAGCGGAGATCTGGGGCGAGTTGACACTCACTTCAGCATTTGGTCAAATCTGGGCTTTGCCATTCTTGGTCTACATCTATGAGGTTGACATCACCAAGATTAATAAGTGGACAGCTTTCGGCATCATGAGTTTGTTGCTCAGCTATCCTTCAGCGCATCCTATTCAGGTTGCGTGGAACTCTCGAAACTCGAATGCCGTTCGATCTCGGACTGTCTCTGCGGCGCTGTACAATATGTTCGTGCAGGCTAGTGGAATTATTGCGTCGAATATCTATCGCGCGGATGATGCTCCGAGGTATAAGAGAGGAGATCGTGTTCTACTTTCTCTCTGTATCACGAATATTGCGATCTACGGTTTGACCAAGATCTACTATGTCTGGAGAAACAAGACGAGGGAGACAAAGTGGCAGGCGATGACTGAGGATGAGAGGATTGAGTATTTGGCGACGACGACTGATGAGGGGAACAAGAGGCTGGACTTTAGATTTGCACATTAGATGGGGTGTTGGGAAGGGAGTCCCCGGTTGGAGGGAAGTCTGGGGAAGTGGGGAAGGTAGGGTGGCATGGGTGGCATGGGTAAGGAACATCAGCTTTCGTTCAACTACTGTCAGCTTTCTTATATTTATCGTTTTACGAATTAATATTCTATCCTCTCCTTATTTTCGTTTTGGCGATGCGAATGATCAAACCCCTTCCACTCGAACCCATTTTATATCGTATTACTGTCCTCGCATCTACCCCTCGCTTGCCAACGTTTGTACTATCAACATGTTGCAAAAGCGGTATAATACTTTGACGTTGGAGTCTTCGATGCCAGCCAGCTTGGAAGTCCAAGGATGTGAAAGACTTTTGCAATAGGATAATACCAATCTACATACACAATATTACGGTTCTATTTGATCAAGTTTCGAAACGAATAGAGGTAGGTGGAATGCTGTAAATCTAGCTGCCTACAGCACTCCCTACACCTTCTAATTCTGAAAATGTCATAGTGGTCACTGATTCTAGGCCACCAGCTGCCGTAAAACCCGACTCAGTGTAGGCAGTATTTTAACAGGTTGAGAGGGTTGTAGGCTGACAATGTTGATTCAAACGAATTACTTGTAGGCAGCGTTCAGACAGAGCAAGTACCAAGTTGCCAATATCTCCGAACGCCTGCGATTGACCTAGTGCCTGCACCAACTTGCTAGGATAGAAACAGATGGCAGAAGGAAAGAGCATAATGCCAGACAAATCTCTTATACGCCCGAATCATCCTGAACAATGTCGCCTTCAGAAACATACGAATCCCAAGCCACACAGGTAGAATTCAGTGTATCATAGTCAATAAGTCCCGAGATCTCCGAATACCGTTCAACAAGCTGTAGATCGAAACCCTCACTTGTATGCCAACCAATATGACAATGCATAAGCCAAGTACCCGGATTGTCGGTCTGGAAAGCAATAACCATAAAGCCCGAAGCAGGGAGCATAGCAACATCTCGTCTAGGAGGGTTTGTGAGAGTTATATTGGCGGTAGAACTGTCATAGGTGCCCGTTCCTGTACCGAGGAGGTAGAAATCGTGGCCATGGAGGTGGATCGGGTGGGGGACGGCTCCAGTGGTCTCGATAATGAAGTAGACCCACTCATTTGCCGTGTCCAGCTCTATGACGTGAGACGATGTCGTATAGTCCGTGTCGTTATTGTAGATCTGGAGCAGCGTTGGATCATCCCATTCTGCGACGAAGGTGGTTCCAGCCCTGTAAAAGATCGGTGAGTCAGCAATTACTCTATTTTGAAGATTTGGAGTGTTTGCTCCTGAGACAATGATTCAGGAGTAAGAGATATGTGTCTCAATTCACGAATGTGCCTGGAATAGGAGCTCATTTGCTGCCCGAAGAACATACATGTACCATCTGAAGAGGCTATCAGAATTTTTGCCAACTGTGACTGCAAAGTCATCCTCTGTAGTATCCGTGCTAGCATCAAGGGAGAGATATGGAACCAGGTCACTAGAGTCCTCGTCGTCACAGTTATCGTCGTAGCTGTAGGCGGAGGTATCTGGTTCCGTTGTATTAGTAGAGTCGTATTTGAGTATGCCCTTTATATTGTCTGAGTTGTCGTTGTTTGAACATGCCGTCTGAGGTATAGCTCGGATCCAATAATTCCCCGATGTTTCGGTAGCATTGACGATAATATCGTAACGTTGACCCATGCCAATACTCAAAACCTGCGTAGAATATGAAACAATCGGTACCAAATCCATTGCAATAACAGTGAGATTGTGGTCGTCAATCATGAATTTGAAATGAGTATCGAT
This sequence comes from Phialocephala subalpina, assembly GCA_900073065.1. Taxonomy (NCBI): domain Eukaryota; kingdom Fungi; phylum Ascomycota; class Leotiomycetes; order Helotiales; family Mollisiaceae; genus Phialocephala; species Phialocephala subalpina. The sequence goes on along the minus strand of FJOG01000106.1, from coordinate 41,170 downwards.
AGCACCATTAACAAGTCGGATTCTGTAAGAGCTTCCGGCAGTAAAGGTCATATTGAATCGTGATCCAAGATCCCCATAGACGTTTGTGCCGTTGATAAGGCCATTGTCTAGGGTTGGAGGACCGTTAACCTCAGCATCGTAGTACAACGCAGAGAATGTCTCGTGGTCTAGCGAGTAGTCAGTTGAGGAGTCCACATGCGGAAATGCATGACACTCACTCCAGTCATTGAGAAACAAGACTCCAAGGTCTTCATCATAGTTAGAAGTAGCTGGCCCGTTGATTATTATTCCGCCAAGCACCCCCTCCCATGCTTGAAGAGCGAAGTGAGAGTGGTACCAAGTATGTCCATACTGGGTTGCTCGCCAAGTATAGGTGATTGACTGTAAAATCATCAGTAATAGTTGAGATGGCTGCTAAATGGCCAGATATTCATACCTCGCCAGGGGCTAATGGGCACTGAGTAACGGATGGGACACCGTCATTTTGGGTTGTAAAGTTTTGGCGAATACCTGAACATTGTCTTAAGCTCGAGCTCGTTATCACATCATAAGACATCATACCATGAAAATGAATTCCAGTGCCATTGTTCGTTAAGCCATTGTAGAGATGTACAACTTTTGAGAGTAAGTATCCATTCCAAGGATTGATGAAGGGAATACTACCGACAGTGTCCCCCCAATTGGCAATGATAGTTGGACCTGGAAAAGTGCCATTGACAAGAAGAACATCTCTAGAAACGCCATCAAGCGCAGCTGTTGTGTTGACAAGCTCAAGGTAAACCTGGCGAGTTTATTAGCCGCCAAATAGCATCATCGTTGAATCACCATATACCTCCACGGTTACTCCAGTATCAGGTACAGTTGTGTAATAATCAGTGGAGAGGTCATAGTCGCCCCAGCAAGCTCGATCACTCGCAGAATTGGTGCACCTCTTTCCAAGGGAACTTAGAGAAGAAATATGAGGCGCAGCCGAAGTTCTCGAGCTTGTCAAGGCTAGAAAAGACGCCAATAAGAATGGAGAGAATCGCATGCTGACAGAACTGTGGATATATCGGAAAAGAAAAGAGACGATCTACGAAAGTTGGGTGGGCTTTCTTGAAGGATTGGTGAAGGAGATAGGATTGAGGGCTGGTGATCTCTCCATGGCGAAGACTACCTTGGCCAATATATGTAGCTCAAATTAAGTCCCGAGCAAAGAAATCGCATTGAGAGGACTACCACAAGCCCCGTAGTTTGACATCAAATTCTGGACATTGTCGAAAGCACGCCGCGTAGTCTGATCCGTTACAACGAAGGCCTCGTCAAGGTGGCTTAGATATTGATACGCAAGAAAGAGGTTCCTACGTACCTGAAGGGCTCAATCCTAGCTAAAAGTACGTACAGCCTATTGTCGTTAATGCTGCAAAAACCCACTTGGACACATCATTTTCGGATCCTTTTACGGATCCTTTTATGGAATTGTCTGGGTTGTGATTGGCCAGAACATCCCTTGCGATCGATTTTTATGCCTTATTTGGAGATCAGACACGGTAAATGGTCCATTTGCAAGGTATTCGAATAAGAACAGATCAGGAACTACTGTAAAGAGCGTTGCTGAGCCAGTCTGTCCAATCAGAGTCTCTAATTTAAAATATTGCAGCATTTACGACAATAGACTGTATCTAACTATGATAATCGAGATAAACGGGGAGTGACTAGTCTCTCGAAACGATACGTCCTCGAATGTGTGTCCGACGCTGTGGCTTCAAGCGTTCGTGGATAGCAACGACGAGCTCCTACGCGCGCGTTCCAAGAAATTTGTGTGGCTTGTTGTTGAAGTGGGGATTAGAATTATCTGCCGAGAATGCGGAACCTCCGGGATTGGCTCTCTTTCGCCCCCTACCCGGCCTACTTGAAACATCATCACGTGCCATGAATGACATCAATGGAATCAGTTATCGCAATCAATGCTGGTCGTAATGAGACTTCCCTGCATATCGCCATGGTCAAACCTTGGGGGATATGTTGGAGATGACGAGGACATCCGTTTCTGATTGCAAATGCCTTTTCAAGAGCCATCGACAGCATTTCTGATAAACTTTACACTCGGCCTCTGGACACGTCAACCAAATCGCTCTTTCAGGGCCCTAAGCACGCGTAATCAATCCAGAGGCGTATCCAGCCGGCTCAATCGATAGTCTGCAACCGGTAGTATCGTTGTGCTGCATCCGTGATACATAAGAATGAACTGCTGCCGTAAGGAAGACAGCTTCCTATCTGCTCTAAACTCTTAACGATTATCAGCCAGACCTACACAGTACATATCCTTTCCATCATGCTATTCGATTTCACCACGGGGGCATCTCTTTTGGCGCTTTCCAGCTTCACCACCGCAGCGACATTCCAGCATAAGCGTGCTACGCTCACCAATACCATCGATACCCCACTCTATGCATACGGTGAGGATGCAGATGGAGCTCGTGTCTTCTATCATAATGGTAAGAAATGGTGATCCTGTAGCACGTTCATCTAGCTAACTTTAACGCCAGGGCTCGCATATGTTGGGGACGAAGCACCAGGGTGGACGGGGACGTCGTCGAATATCACATTCAGTGCAGATTCCTCTTCCGCCACTGTTCCATGGACCATTTCATCCAACTCAACCCCCCCAGCTTTCAACGGGACACAGTCGATGTATATTGTCACTACATCCGGTGCCTTTACCCAAGTCGGCTTTGTAGCTAGCAATGCGAGTCTACCTACCGGTGGTACCGATACTGGCTTCACCTTCTTCGGAACATCTGTCGCGTATGTGGCGAGCTCTGGAGAATATGAATTGCAGTTCTGGGCAAATTCGACCAACACAACTGGAATTTGGGCGTTGTACTGGAACTCGAACGGTACTTCTGTAGATGGAGCGTTCCCTATCACTCTCAAGAGCACGGCCCCGACAGTGGTATGAATGAGCATGCATTGGATGATAATATGTGAGGGGGGCCAGAGCCCCCTTATATATAAAGGAGTAGAGAAAGCCTTGTTCCTCGAAATTTTCATTCTGCAAATACTAGCTTATCGTAACGTGTCTCTATTACGATTGTGACAGCTCAAGACCACTACGCTAGACTGGTAGGTGAAGAATAGTGATTGATATTGCGTGGCTCTTAGAATCTAAGGCGAGGAGAGAAGGGAGAGTGAGGCCAGTAGTACTATATACAATATAGGTGCCTTAAGCCCCTAGATTTAAAACAAGGCCCCTACGCTAAACTGCTTAATCACACTAGATTTGTGATAACGATAATACAATTTTTCAAGCACTAGCTTATTAATAACGCTTAATCGTAATCCGATATATATAGTCCGTATTACGCCTCCTTTTTATGCGAAGGGAAATAACGAGAAACAAAGGAAAATAATTCATCCTTAAATCAAGCGGTTACTAAAGTCTAATTACAAGTCCAAAGCGATTAATAAGCATAACACCTGCATAAAATTCATCCGGAAAAAGATCAATATGCGCGGCCAGATGCTCAGCCTCAAGCTTATAACATATTTTGTGCAAGTCAAGCAGAGCTAACTATTGTGAAGTGAAGTGAAGATACGAGAGTTCAAATGAAGCGAGGGGGAATAAGCGAATGCAAATATCATCAAGAACAACATTCCAAACGCCAGCACCAATCACACAAGCCCAAACCAAGTCTCCGGCGCACCATAATACCCTATATCCTCCACAACAGCCTTAGCTAGCTGTCCCCACAGCGTCCTATAAGTCATATACAGAGTCCAATTCTTCTGCGTAATAGCCCCAGACAGGGAATAAATGGGTTGTTGGCCACGCTGCCATCAGATTTCGTGCAGATACCAGGAGAGTATGATCTTGTCTAGTATGTCGAACAACCGTCAGGTCTGAACTCAGATTATATTGACAACACTCGTCTCACACCCTTCAAAGAATTCCCTCTTCTCCTTCTCAATCCTCTCCTTAAACTCCACATCATCCCTCATCTCCTGACCAACGCGCAAGTCCTGCACGTCTCTGAAAGCAAATAGCCCCACTCTTCGGAAAGTCTCTCCATCCTCAGATTCTAGCAGTAATCCTTTCGGCAGTCCAGACCGTTGGAATAATCGTTTCCGACCGAATACTTCGTCTTCCATCCCAGGAAAACTCCATCGGAATTGGGATTCTGTGGTGTAAGAGCAGATTTCAAGACAGTAGACTGGAGTGGAAGCGAGATTGGGCTCGGTCTGTGGTATGGAGGGGAGCAAGAGAGAGGTAGCGTCCGGGATGGTTTCGGCGAAGTAGGGTTGGTCGTCTTTGGGGTTGATGAGCTGCTCTCGTGAGGGGCTCCAAAGGAGTTTTCGTATACGGCCGCGCAAAGTTAATGTTCCGGATTTGACGGCTCCATAAGGAGCTGATTCGGATACAAGCTCGATTTTACATTCAAGCAGCTCCAGAGACTCGGCAATTGGGGCCCGGTAGAGTTCGAAGCGTATTCGCCCATCTATTGCTGCCCACGACCATGACGGAACTCGGTATTCTACCGGCCGAGGAAGAATTGGTGAGAACCGCTTCCATAGAAGTGACGAGATGAGTGAAGATCTGAAGTGTCCGGCGTAGTATTGATCATCCATCTTCTTGGCATAGAACTCTGCAATACCGGAAATAGCAAGCAACTTATCGTGTGAGAATGTCAGGGTCCTGTCCGTGTAATGCTGCACGAGACTCAACCCTAGGTAACGGGGGAGTCAGTAATTGCCGAGGATGTTTCGTGAAGAGGATGAGATAGTCTGGAACAGGAAATCTTGGGCTCCCCCAACACCTACATGTCTGGCCGGGTATCATGTTGAGATAACGTCTCTTTTGCGTGATAGACACGTTTAGAAATCTCAGTCGAATTTCCCCAATCTCGGAATACATGCTGAAGCTTCTACCGGAGTGGATTGTGTGGACCTTTTTGCAGGTCCACCAAATTTGTCGTGAGCCGAAGATGAGGAGGCGTTGAGAAAGTAGGTGTTCTTGAAGAGTCCATGCTCGTTGCTCGATGGGATCTCTTCTTGGCTCCAGAACATCCTGTCCGTAAAATATGACCGAGCCAATCTGCCCGTCAGGGCAGAGGAAACGGAGGCGGAATGAATTGTCTTGAGGGGACGGAACTGTGACGGGTTGGAGGAAACCTTCGGCGCTGGTGTTGGCTCGAGCAGCAGATATGGTCACTGCCGCGTTGCTATAAATTTCGGGCATGGAGGCAATCTCCCTGCTCACATCGTCGGGGTCGTCTTGAACAATACACAAGCAGTCAACCCACAGATATTGTAGGTCGATGTTCCTTGTTGTGGTAATTGCATCCTGGATGGTTTTCGGGAGGAGGGAGATGGGAATATTTTTTGTTCGTTCTTCCAGAGTATCTTTAGTGGTCTGCAGCGGCTGTGGTCCTCCCCAACAATAGCTCAAGGCGGCCCATCTCGGAGACTCACCGGGAGCCGTGACTCGAAGTCGGACTGTGGCCTCATCGACTTCCAACAATCTCGTTGGTGCGATGCCAGCTTCTGGTTTGGCGCACTTGTCGTGACTCTCATCACAGGTTTCCATCCATTTTCGAGCCAAAGTGAAGTTTTCTTCGGAACCCATTATGGAGGTTCTGGAAACCGGTTGGATAAATTTGTATGCCGGGTCACCTAGACTTCAGGTTAAACTGGTGGCATACTCGTAACTGACAATGGATATACCCTCATCCGCAACAATGTTGAGACTATCATGGCCAGACCAACCGCTTTCGTGATTCCTCCCCATATACGCGCTCCGAAGTTGGAACGGGTACTGGTTGTACCCAGTCCCATCATTGTAGTCTGTGAATGTTGCCTCAAAATATACCCCATTGGGATCTATTTCGCTATTCCTTCGTGTGGTGCCATCCTCATCAATGAAATCTTTAATGAACCATGCCCAGAACGCACATCCATTAGCTGCAGCTTCTTGAGCTTTGGTGCCGTTGGCCTTGAATGTGAAAGTAGTGTCATATCGAGCCTGAGTGGCGGGCGAGTTGGACCAGCTTGGCTGAGACTTGGGTTCTACGAGCTCCTCTTGACAGTAGATGCAGGTATGAGGGATGCGTCCATCGTGGGGCGAGCACGAGTCCATGATGAGTAAGCTTGAGTTGCGTTTGGATTGGTACTGGATTCAAGATTACTTGTACTTCATAATGGGTGTAGGCAGCTATACGAGACGAACAGAACACGCGATCAGCATGAAGAATTGCATAATTACGTAAACAGGCATCACAGATTCAGCTGACCCATTGTCACCGAACAGCAGCACAACTCAATGGACAAATAGATACATGCCCCAGACCTTGGCATGCGCATTGTTACTGTAGGAAACGGAATGGGCTGTGATGCATTGGTTGAATTGAGGGATCGAACAGCAAGCTGTTGTCATCAAATCAGCTTGAAAGCTTTGGTTTTGGAATAGTTCAGGGTTTATGTTCTGAAATATACTCTGGAGAATAGTAGATCTTAGCATCAGTGGCCATCCTCGCCATCTCACATCTCTTGTCCTTTCTCCACAACCCCGCCGAGCCCAGTGCGCAATCTTCTTCTGAGACGAACGGCAAAGCTTGACCCTGCCCCGCCCCATGCCCAAGCTTCAGGTTAAGCTTCTCTTGACCTCTCTGCCAGGGACATACATCTGGCCCCAGCAGGGTCTGTCTCTGTGGTGCCAACCTGCTGCAGCTGCAGGAGTGCTGGTCCTGTCCTGTCCATCACCCGGATTGCTTCCCCCAACCGTCAACCTGTCTGCGTACCAGTCAGCGTCCTCCCTCCCCCAGCCAGCCAATACCTTAATCACCGAAGCAGCACTGTTTACGCCGTCGCACCGCCCCCCACGGCCGAATCAAAGGCTGCGCTCTACGACCACAGTCCTCCTCGGTTCTGCGTCTGCCGCCCTCGACCCGATCGTCACCAAGGCACGTCTTCAATTTACTTGGGGACTCAAGGTTGATCAGCTAACACGTTCAGGGTTCCAAATTCTTTTACAAAACCAATGGCACACAATTCTTCATCAAGGGCGTAGCTTATCAACAAGGCGTAGCGCAGAATGGTGGTGGCTCCTCTGATGGCAACGCAAGTACCTCCCACATCCTTTTCCTCGATACATGCTGACTCTTGCAGACTGGATACACCGATCCCCTCGCCGATACGACTTCCTGCAAACGAGATATTCCCCTCCTACAAAAGGCCGGCGCCAACACCATTCGTACCTACGCGATCGATCCTACCAAGGACCTCTCAGTATGCATGGGATTGTTGGATGCCGCTGGAATATATGTCATCAGCGATCTGGGAGAGCCCAATACCTCTATCAACCGTGAGGATCCGGAATGGAACGTCGACTTGTTGAACAGATACACATCCGCTATTGAATCTCTAGCCAATTATACCAACACCATTGGCTTTTTCGCTGGAAATGAGGTCCCCAACAACCTGTCCTACACCGGATCGTCTGCATTCGTCAAGGCTGCTGTACGCGATACCAAGGCATATATCAAGGCCAAGGGCTACCACGCAATGGGTGTTGGATATGCGGCCGATAATCTTCCATCTGTTCGTGCCAATGTTGCTGCTTACTTTAACTGTGGCCCTTCTGAAGACGCAATTGACTTTTGGGGATACAATATCTATGAATGGTGTGGCAACTCTGACTACGTTACTTCTAGATACAAGGACCGCGTTGCTGAGTTTGCCTGATACTCCGTGCCATCTTTCTTTGCAGAGTATGGCCGCAATACCCCATGTGGTGGAGCTGCTGGCCGAAAGTTTACCGAGATCCCTGCGATCTACGGCTCGAACATGACCGAAGTCTTCTCCGGTGGGATTGTCTACAAGTTCTTCCAAGAAGAGAACGACTACGGTCTCGCATCTGTGGATGGAAGCTCCAGCACACTCGCCGATTGCGCTCCTTTCTCTTCGCAACTCAATGCTGCTAAGCCTACGGGAGTCAACTCCGCGAGCTACTCGCCATCCAACAGTGCTTTGGCCTGCCCCACGGTGGCGTCCACCTGGGATGTTGCCCCAACTGGTAGGCTGCTCGCAAAAAAACCATGGGGTATAAAACCTTATTCCCACCCCGCTTTATAAAGGACCATGAGTAGGGTTTTTTGTTTTTGAATCCCCTACGAGTAGAGTTTTTTTTTAAGGACTTCCTCTATAAGGCCCCACGGGGCCCCGTCTATAAATAGATATATTTTATAAAATTATAAAATTTATATAATTTACTAATATTAATATTAGTAAAAAGATTAATAAAAAGATTAATAAATATATATTAAAATTATATTATCCGTTACGCTGCCACCAGGATTACATTCAATCGCTAAACCCTACCAACTTGCGACACTTATTAAGCGCAATAAAATTGGGTGAAAATCTCTATCGCTTGCCGTGATAACTTATTAAATTCTATATTTCAATTGCATCGGAGTTTTATTAGTTTTCATTAGTAGGCTCTCGAATTAAAAGGGATTAAAGTAGGTGAATTGGGAGAATTTTGATGTTCCCACCAAAATTAGGCGAGGTGCAGTCCTGACGGCAGCGTAACGGATAAATCTAATTAATTTGAATAACACGTGATTTAAGCCTCGAAATTTAAAGTTTTAAAGTTATTTAAGCCTTACCTTAAACTTTAAAATAGCCGCATTACGCTTTGGCAGCCACTCTCTAGTAGTAGCCACTCTCTAGCAGCCACTCTTTGATAGTAGCCACTCTCTGGCAGTAGTTAGTCTCTGGCAGCCACTCTCTGGTTTGCGGATCTCCGGTAGTAGCCACTCTCTGGCAACCACTCTCTGGCAGTAGTTACTCCCTGGTAGTAACTACTCTTTGATTTGCGGATCGATTCTTACGCTTTCCGTAATATAAATAGATGAATACGAGCGCTTTAAAACAATCTAACCAATTTAGAATCGGTTAAAAGGTTATTAAATAAACGAGCAAATCGCAAAAATATCAGAAATGAGAGTAAATCTCTCGACTCGAGATAGTTTCAATATAGCCGATTACTGATTCAAGTTCTATGTGCACTTGAAAAAACGTTCGCTAATACTCGAGCTCGAGTCTTAAGCTCGAGTTACTCGAGATAGAAGTACTTAATACGTAAAAACGTGTCAAATTAATTTTGTTTATTACTTATTTTGACGTGTTTTTTATTTTACGTGTTTTGTGCTTATTTTGTGTATTTTATGAAAAATACCATAGGGCCCCGCCAAGCCCCATAGGTCCCCCCACGAGCAGCCTAAAGCAAGGTGGTGTGAAATAAGTCTTGCGAGGGGGGACGGCCGACAATTACCACCATACTCAGACTTATTGGCGGCACGAGTAAGCATCCACCCCTATCTCTCCACATCAAAGTCGACTTTTTGATTTCTTTGAATCTAATTATTTAGAGCGTTGAGAAAACGGAAGGTGGCGTGAAATTGATCCTATGCTTGTGCGGGCGGCCGAGGATTACTAAGACTCGCAATAATTACTCTAACTTGATGTAAGGATTCTCTCCGACTTCTTCTATGCTAAATTTGTGTGCTTAAGCATGCATCCGATCATTTATCATCCACAGCGATGATCACGAAGGGAAGGTGGTGTGAAATAAAGTTTTATAGGGGGCGTAAGCTGACGATTATTCAGCTTTATTGGCGGCCGCCAATAACCTTAATCGCAAGTCTAAAGTAGCACAGCTTTTAATGTTTTCCACGAATGAAAAGTGTTGGCTTTTGAATGATGACTACACGATAACATACCTGACCTCCGAATAATAACGCGTTATAAAAACTAGATATAAGAGACCAAATCCCCCAGCTCATCTGAGTTTCCAACCCTCTCTTGCAGAAGTCAACACCCGGCCCAACTCCCACTCTTTACAACATATTATTAGACACATCCCTTTTACACACTGAAACCTCTTGGATGCTGGCGAAAGCGGAAATACCGGCATATCGTATAGTGTGTATAGCACTGCTCCACCTTCTCGCTTTTGCTATACATTTCACTACCCTCGGCCTTCTCTTCAATCGAGCACATGTCTCCCAAGGCGGCATCAAAAATGCATGCTATGCTATTGGCATTCTCGATCTTATGGCTATCAGCCTTCAACTACAATGGAGTCTGCGCACAGTCTATTCAACCGCTAGACCAGCCAATCAAGGCCCTGTCCAGTGGTGAATTCGGCTTGCCACAAGGACTCCACGTACACCTGCACAGCTATCTCCCGGTGCATGGGAAGGATGGGGAAGCTATCGTGCTGGGAACCTACAGCGGAGACTCAGAGGCCCAGACTACGTCGGTTGAACGACATAAGGAGCGTCGAGGACTGTGGTCATTCCTCTGGTCGGCCACCAAGGTTTTCATCAACCCGATGTCCTGGACATCTGGCATTCTACTCGGTGATTTGGCGTGTCAAGCCCTTGGATGGTGGCATAGTGCTCCCTCGTGGGTCTCATGGACCTGCAACTCGTTTGGGATCATCTCGGCCATGTTCTCTGTCTGGGACGGACGTGCAGACCTCGCCACTGCATGGAACGATTTCAGAAACGAAGGGACGTATCGGGAGAATGGGGAAGTCTTGCAACTGTTACCCTTTTACAATGACTATGCCAACGTCGTCGACAATGTTGGTCGAAGGTCCCTCCAACGCGGTAATGAATCTGGCTACTACGATTGGTCCGTTCTCCATCCTCACCTGGCAAACAACACGATCAAGAACGCCATCTCTGGGAATGCTAGCATCTTACATGATGTCGGTCGTAACTATACAATCATCACGATGGCCCACGTGCTCAACAGCACCGATTCGAACCCTATTTTGGTGCAGCGATCCATCAACGGAACATTACTGGGTTCACCTGTATCTATGTTCTTTGTCAACAGCACCGGGAGTTCGGCAGGTCTCGGTTCTCACCATGCCTTTGGTACAGCTAAGAAGTCGAGCAAACGTGATGACGGAAACTGTGAAGGATTTGGTAACGACAGTGGTAACATCTATGCCGACAACCAGGAGTTATGTGGAGGAGATGGCACAGATTCAGAAGATGGAATTACAGGTGTGTACTACGGGATGGATTTCTACGGGACAGAGTCTCAATGGGAGGAGTACGATGCCGACGTTGGGGGTCAATACCCAGACAGCAACGGCGCATGGCATCTCGCCAGTGAGCTTTCCAGCGACACGCAGAACAGCCAGTGGTGGCGCGCCTGCTTGTGCGACCAGGAGAGCGGGACATATTCGTGGACGGGAGCACTTCAATACACCTGGAATGGAGGATTCAATGGCTATAGTGACTGCTATTCTGGCACTTGCGGAGGAGCCACCTAATGATGGGAATTTGTAACAAGGATTATAGTTCGTATTAGATGCTATACAAGGGCTATAGACGAGCGCCCAACTGTACGTAGAATTGGTTAGAGTGTGAACTGCCTAAAGAACTGAGAATACAAGATGCCAGATCTCATATATCCTCAGCCAAACCACGTGACACCCGCCCTGCCACAATACTTATCTTCTTCTATAATTAATGGGACAAATCTCGATAAAAAGGGTATTATCAAATGGAAGCAAGGATTCACCCTTATTATAAAGCGCTCTAATTATTATAATAATTGATTTCAAGTATATACTAATTAAATTCTTTATAATATTAGAATAGGGATCTTTTATTTGAATTCAAAATATTTGAATAATTAAAATGCCATCGCTTCGTTCCTCGTTCAAGTGGGGCTTAGCGCGCTTGTACCTCGCAAATGCGCACCCCACTTTTCCTCGTCTCTACGCTTTGGTATTTTGCTCCGCAGGCCTCGCAGGGGCGCCCCTGCGGGGGGCTACTTTTTCTCTATTTAATGATATACTTTTTAAGTTATAAGCTCTTATATTGCGTTTTTTATAAGGGTTTAAAGTTATAGTAATATTGATTAATACTTGAAGTAAATCGCTTAGAGAAACGTTTTTTCGCTCTGATAGCCTTATTAAAACCTTACATTGAGCTTTTTACTTTACGAGTTTATATCGTATTTATTCTCTTATAGAATTTTATAATAAGTTTATATATGAAAAACCCTTAATTAATAGAGTATTTATTTAGTCAAAGTTAAATTAATCCCTCATTTAGTTCCTTTGATATTTATAATCAAAATTAGAATCGATATAATCGATTAATCGATTTTCTGCGAGGCAAATTCTGCCGGGCGGTAAGCCAAAAGAAGCTACCGCCCGGCAGATTCTGCCTTAAGAATAATCGCAGATTCTGCCGAGCGGTAGGCTAGAGAAACGTTTTGCCGTTCCGATATGCCTCACCAAAATAATAACATTTTGAGTTATACTTTACGAGCCCGCATCGTATTTATTCTCTTATAGAATTTTACGATAAGTATATATTTGAAAAGTCCTTAATAAATAGATTATTTTCTCTATTGAACTTAAATTAGTCGTTCCTCGTCTTCATCTTCCGCAACACAATCGCCAGCTGAGTTCGGCGTCGCATTCAACCCTGCAGGCAGGTATGCTGTTTCATCTTCATTCTCGATCCCATCTTCAGAAAAGAAGTCGCTGTCTGAGCTGTCCCCAATCCGGAACATAGCAGCTGCATTTGGTTCATCCTCCTCTTCAGTCTCACCTCCTTCGTTGTAGTCTTCGATCCTCAAAGTCTGTTCTTCCATTCTGCTCTCAAAGCCAAGTATCTCGCTTGTCATCTCCGCAGCTGCTTGCTCTTGCTAGCTCCATAGTGCATCAGTCGCCGGCTCTCTGCTTTCAGGATCTTCTTCCTCTACAGTTTGACCAGCTTCCACTCTGAGCTTCGAGTGATACTCTATAACTCTTTGCGCTGCCTGACCATTCTCAAATAAATATGTCGCTATCTGTAGTGGTGTCGTTTGACTTAGACCCCAGCCTGCTTGACAATATATATCAGCACCATGTGCTAGGAGTATGTCCACAACATCTACTTGATCGGTTCTGATCGCAGTGCAAAGCGGTATGGATGGCCATCCAAGTTCACGCCTGCTCCTCTCTTCGCCATTAACATTTGCGCCGTTTTCGATTAACATCTTGACCATTGCTGGTTCCTTGCTCTTGATCGCAACCACCAGCGGGTTCCTGCGTTGGGCCGATTGATTGAGATCCACGCCGTTCTTCAAGATGACCTCCAAAATCTCATGGCTTCCACCTTTGACCGCTTCTACAGCCAACGATGCGATCGATATGTAATTTGGCAATTTTGTCTCAAGGTTGGTGCTCGCCCCCTTTTGAATCAGAAGATTGACAACTTCCAAATTGGCATGGCGAGCCGCAGTAGCAAGTGCTGTACGTCCGGTGAAATCGTAGTTGTCGATTTCTGCTCCAGATTCCAGCAAATACTCTATCATCTGTCTGTCGCCATTGATAGCGGCTTCGATTAACGGCGTTGTATATTTGAATCGTACGCCTTCCAGGTTGTCGGCTGTGACATATTGGTTTTCGATATTGGCACCATAATACAGGAGATCTCGTGCGATTCCGATGTTCCCAATTGCACTTGCATGCGCAAGTGGACTCTTCCATCTGCGATTAATACTCCCGGCTTTTTCGAAATAATACACGCAGAGGTCCGGGTCCGCATCAGCTTCCAAAAGTGCTTTCACCATTGTAGTGTCTTGATGAGCAATTGCGAGGTGCAGCGCAAAGCAACCCAAGGACATTTCGACCTTCTTTGGGAGTGTCCGGAGTAAATTCTTGGAGTAGTCCATGTCCGTCTCGAATAATCTCCATGGTAGAGGATTATTGAGGGTCACTCCTTGGTCCAGGAGATAGGTCACGACGTCTTTATGTCCACAATCGATCGCCTGCATCATGACCCGCTCGCTCATGACGATATTGCTCAAGTCTGGGAAAGCGACTGGGTTATCCTCGGTCGCAGGAGTTGAAGGGGCGCAGACAGTGAACATTGCTTTGACGACATTAACATTTCCAGCGTGTGTAGCCTCAATCAGCATTCGAGCTTCATGCTCTTTCCACAGTTCGTCTTCTTCTGTTGGCTGCTCATAGAACCAAAGAATCGGAATCTGTAGTATCGCAACAACGTCTACCTCTCCCGCATAAGCTGCTCTTTTCAAAGCTCCACAAGGTATGCCTCGGTACCTTTGCGGCATTAGCTATTCGACTTCTTCAAGCGAGGACAAAGGTAGATATCAAAACATAGGCAGGCACTCACAATGTGGACGCCGTCCTACAACAATGAGGCAGCAAGAATGAGCATATTTTCTCCTGGCCAGCTGCAGCAGCTTCGATCATGAAGTACTCGCATGACAACAACAATACAGTTTCAAGCTGTGGGGAAGGTAGTTCCCCCAAGCTTTTACTCAATTCCGAAACAAAGTGCCTGAGAACCATCACAGCACCCCTCGTACATGCTTCGTGCAAGAAGTAGAACAAAGCTCGATGATCTGGACTTTCGGTCATCTCTTGTAGACCCGGCAATGATATTGCGGACAAATCCACTATCCTTTGACTGTGCCCAGATATAAATGGCGCATTTTTGGAACCGAACCATTCAGCGGCTGCACGATAATAAACAGATGCTCCAATTGTCGAGTTTGCGGCCACCGAATTGAGGAGAGAAATGTTGTCGTTCTTGATAGCCCAGCAGATCAGAGCGCAATCAGGTTGCTGCGGATCTGTGATCTTTGCTTCCTCCCATGGTCTTAATTTGAAGAGCAGAGTCTTTCGATACACCTGTCAAAGAACCAGTGGTTAACGAAGTAGTAATCTGGAGCGGTGGGACTTTGCATACCAGGTTTTGAAATCGAAACCAGGTTTTTATTGCAGAAGCCGCGCTCAATGTGTCCTCCGTCTCTTCAGAAGCAATATTGCGGTTGTGGTGCAACTACTCATTGATTACGTATCCCAAAAGCTCATACTTTGATCGTAAACCACGCGGAGCTTCCGGGACATGTCGAGAGAAGTCGATGTTTGAAGGCCTATATTTGCCCATTGGTCGCAGAAAACTGCTGAGGGCGACAACCGCAGACTCAACGATACCACCTTGAGCGATTGAGTGAGAGGAGAGAAGAGCTTTCTCAATCACAGCCATATGGTTTTTCGTCCTATTAGTGTATCTAGTTAACTGGGTCTCGAAGTCGTTGAAGCAAAAGTATGCAATGCATATTTCGCCCACGTAACACTCCGCATCCTCCCTCAGGAATTGAAATAATGATCTCGATCCCATGATAGAGCTTGAGGGTGGATTTAGCAGGTACTGCTGAACTGTATAATGTGCAAGCTATACAGTTTGATCTTCGTCGTCTACCACGATGAGATTTCCAGAGGCTCGAATCAGCTTAGCATAGTCTACTGGTATCTTTGCGGGGTCCCAGTGGTCGTCCTCGATGGTGAAGGCGATGGCTTCTAAGAGCTCATCAATTGTCATAAGCCTGCGGGCACAAACTAGCCATTGCAGCATGCGATTGACAAGCGTTCGCCGCTCAGGGTTCTCTATTCGTCCAAGCAGCCTCTGATATGTCTCATTCAGATCTCTGGGTAAATCATTGAGCGCAGCTTGAATACTGGCGTCTGTAGAACACTCGCGGAGAGAGTCAAGCTGAAAGGTCACCCATAGAAACCTGGATAGTCAGAAGTGTACATGTGGAAGATGGACGGCTGGTACTCACATGCCTTGAGCCCCTTGTGAAAGCTTTTCGATGATCGTTTCCTGCAAGGAGGGGTCTCTGATGATCAATTCGTTGGATGAAACGAGAACACCGACAGCATTCCGAACAAAGACATCAATGTCAGGCGAGATCGTATTCTCTGTGATGTGTACTCTGTAGCTGGATGTAGAAACCATGCTTCCAGCGTCTGCTCTTGATGTCACGCACATTCTGATCTTGGAGTGCTTGCACTCCATGAAATGCTTGAGAAACCGAAAGAGCGAGGGTCTGTCCCGTTCCAACATCTCATCTATGCCGTCGACTAGAACATATACTGTCGTGTCAAGCCTACTCTCCAACACCAGATCCAATATTTGGAAGACATCCTCTTCACCTGGTGCCACTTGATCGCCCCGGTAGACATGGGTGATGAGGGATGACAGCGTGTCCGTGATCTCGATGCCATCCAGAAGACCATTGATCAGACTTCCCGCAATCGTTATGGGATTCAAGCTCCTCGAGTCCTTGTAGTCGCAATAGTGATATGTGAAGAAGGTTCTGTGATTCACATCGTCGTTTGCATCTTGAGTGATCTGCTGGATAAGACATGAAGATAAGACTGTCTTGCCGCATCCTGGTATTCCGAAAATCGATAAGATGGAATTGCCGTTGGAGTTTTGCCAGCTTTTATAGTTTTGGTGGGAAAAGATCCACTCGCCAGTACCTTCTTCACGTGTCTTCAGTACTTTTCGCTGCTTCTCGGAGCAGCTGAGTCGGGACAGCAATGAACGGAGATGGTCTCTCTTCTGTGTTATTCGTTCCAGCGCTGCTAATTCTCTGCTGTGTACCTCGAGATCATAGTGCTTTATAGACTCGATCATGTGGTAAGCTCCAGCTTCCAATTCGATATCATCTCGATGTAAACGGAACCGGTCTCTTGCTTCGGAAAGGTGGTGTTCCAATGGACCAAAGAGCTGAGCCCAAGACTTGAGACGTGACTTCTGAATTCCTCTGATAAACACTTTGATCTCCCCACAGAAAGTAATGATGTCTAGGTACGCCACAGAGAGCGCAGTAATAATTCGCTGGTGGTGCCCAAAGATTCGTTGATAAGTGCGAAATCGAGGCAAGACGTACCCGATCCTCTCCAGAACGTCAACAATACTATCGAAAACTTTGTTGAACTTCTTTGAGAGCATCAGGATGACTCGCAAGCTGCCCCAGAGCGGGGCTAACGCCAAAGAATATGTATTTGAGATAACGTCAAATGCGGCTCCAAATTCCTGCAGCGTATTGAAGAATGGTTTCAGCCTTCGCATTACAGCTCGACTCCTGCTTTGCTGCTGATGTTTCTCCTGCTCTTCGGTAGACGAGACCAGGATATTCTCCAGTGTGGCGTCCTCAAAAACCTTTCGCTCCTCCTGGTTCAAATCAGCAACGTACTGATCGCGAGCGATAATCCATGGGTCGATTCCATCCTGGCTCGCCATCGCTTCAATGCGGGGGACATTGGCTGTCCCATAAGGTTATCTCGAACGAATAGAGATGAAATGGTGGCAGAAATCAAACTTCGAAAAGTTAGAGGGGGCAGCCTGATTATTTCCTTCTAAATTTTCACAGCCTTACGCTGACCACCAGCTCAAGCGCATCCCGCAGGTGCATTTGGCGTTGGTGTTCCAGCCATTGAGTGCTGCTGACAAAGCCCTCTGCCTCACGACCTTCACACTCTGCCTCTCTGTATGCCTACCTTCGTATCGTCTTGCATGAAGCAGTGACTCCAAAAAAAAAACCACGTCGAATAGGAGGGAAATTAATGGAAGAAACATCATGAACACAAAAACGCAAATCAATTAACCTTCTGTGGTTGAAATGACAAGCTCAATAAATCGCGAATCTTCCTTCACTCGGAGCACATGAATCTAACCTTACTTGTATGAAATGAAGCAGAGAAAAGCTTTCCGTCGAAGCGAGGTGAAAGCTGTCACGGGCACGGGCACAGCCGCCTCCAGACCATCAAAACCTTCTTCTGGCAGCATCTCCTCACACCCAATCACTGCCCCCCAAAATCCTCGCTACACCACCTTCGATCTGCAACAAAATTGCCAAAATTTCCACGGCAGCCAAACAACCCTGAAAATGCCGTCATCAGACCTAACTTCAACGCGCCTTCCCTGAATTATGTGCCAAGAACCAACCCTATTGGCCTCCACGGTATCAACATCAGACCCAAGATCGGATGGTGAAGTTCATGGATGGTGCCATGAATTGAGTGGGATCGACGAAAACTTGGAAGATGGAAGCCACGATCATGATGGCATAGCGCGACGATGAGGTAGGCGCCCTTATATAGGCCAGGTAAGGAAGGAGTGACTGGGTTTCGTGATGGTTTGATGTGATTCACTGCAACTTCGACATCAAGGACGATCTTCACCATTCAGCATCACTCTTTACGACCAGCACCACGATACACGAAATCGCATCGCATACCCACACGAATCCTTCGACGGCAAAGCAGCAGAACAACATGGGCATCTTCCACGGCATCGAAATGGGCATTGGCTACATCGCGCACTCGATCTTCCGGTTCATTCAACTCGTCCTCGCGTTGACGGTCTGCGGATTGTATGGCGTCGATCTCCACAAGGCAAATAAGGAGCACAAGTACAGTGATGGGAAATGGGTACGTTTTCCGCATTCAGCAGACTCGAGCTGCGTTTTTCCGCCTCTGCGAACCCAGCTAACATTCCCAGGTCTACGCAGAAGTAACCGCCTCCCTCTCCGCCTTCCTGGCCCTCCTCTACCTCATCCCCTTCGTGTCGCGCGTCCCGTTTGCCTTCGTCGCAGACACGATCCTCTTCATCCTCTGGATCGCGCTCTTCGGGTTATTTGGCAACATGTATATCAAGGAACATGCCGAGGGGGATAGTGGAGTGCAGAGGATGAAGAATGCGGTGTGGGTGGATTTGGTGAATGCGTTGTTGTGGTTGATCAGTGCTGTGGGAATGGTGATCTATTTCTTCAAACACCGAAACAACAAGACAAGATGGACTGGGAGAGCGACCGTTTAGGTCTCTTCTTCG
>FJOG01000106.1:0-21975 GCA_900073065.1 Phialocephala subalpina | reverse complement strand
AAGGCTTAAGAGAGGAGAGTTGGTGGTGCTGCATACGAATGATACCCTACACCGAGGATGGAGTTGTTGATGGACTGCCTTAATGCTGCTTTTGGGCAGGCCTTGCATGGCTTTCTTGTATACCGCTGTAGCGCGCGAAGATACCATTTTTTCAATGCATATTTTACTCAAAGTTTCTTCTTGGCAGAATGGATAGGAAGGTGCATAAACGATCAGGGGGGTGCAGTAGTTGAGGTGAAGCAGAGTTCGTCGAAGCAGGGCAGTTGCATCGATGCCCGACCAGCTCATGAGCCATTTGATGCCAATCAATATTTCCAGAGATATTTCCCACAGGTCCATCTATATTTTTTCCCATGATACAGAGCGATGTTGGTGGTCGTTGTTGGACCAAGGGATCCTCATGCTCTTGGATAATCTTCCAGTCTTCAACGGCATCAACGGCATGACGATTTGATACCGGTAGAAGCCTTGATATTAACTCAGAGTCAAAGTCTTATCATCTAATGGTCTCAGCCTGCCATACCGCGGTACTCGAGTACATGTGAAAAGAAGGCTGACTCAAGCTTTCCCTCTTCCTCCAAACGGAGGTGTCACCGCATCCCTTCACTTTGAATTGATCAACCTTCAACCTCCCCTCCAAGGCTACCAAAAATGCAACTCAAGAAACTTGAAACGAGTTGAGTCCACCACAGCGCCACGATGGCACGATTACCCTGCAAAAGAAAGGACGATCTGTAGATCGTCTGTTACAGCCTCTGGCCGCACCCAATTTTTTAGATGTCATCTCACGTTTTTTTGTCCCACAAAAGAGTTCTGCAAAGGCCTCAAACCACGCATTGCAACTCGGGACCAACGATAAGGAGGCAACTGATAGGAAAGTCGGAACGGATAATTAGGTTTGACGTTGAGTTGTAAGATCTTACAAACATACTTTCAAAGTAGCACCGTTCGCAACGAAGAACGTGCATACGGAGCTTGGACAAAATACAGTGGGGTCGATGATGATCTTCAACGCTCTTAGCTTATCACATCTGTCTGTGTGCATGGAGGATTCCTTTGATGTGCACCGCCAGGAATACGTGGCTTTGAACTTGGCTTGATAGTGGTTCGATTGCAGAAGGAAAGAATGGTAAGAATAAGAATATAGATATGACGACGCGCTGGCATTGGGGTTTGACTCCGCGATGCTGCATTGACTCTGCATTGATTGAGAAAAGAAGAGACCGCCCCCACTGCCAGCAAACGAAGGCAAGAGCAAACGCAGCGCAAGACAGAAATGACGACAACTTTGGGACACCGCTATCAACCATAAGGCCACAAAACTGGGGCAGCAAAGTTTTGATTGCTATTCAACTGTTCTCGACATCTCTCTCGTCCCAATCGGTACATCAATCATCGTATCCTCCTTTCAGGAAGTACCTCCGGAGCTCGCTCTTTTTGTTTTCTAATCATCGCAACAACTCTCCAACATCATCACGAGTCAACATTACCGCGAGTCAACACTGCCAATCCCTCTTCCATCTCACGCTTCACGACTCGATTCTACACCGCCGACTGAACAGAAGATCAAATCAACAGCAACTCGAGCCCACCCTTCTACAACCTTCTACATTGCCCAGCATTTCGGCACGAATTCCGAACCCTTTCTACCAACCACGCAGCTTCCAACGTCAATGGTGGTCAGCCCCAGCTACTTCTAATCATCCTCTGCCGCCGCTACTTATGATCACGAGTCCCCCAAAATACACTCATACCCGGACACCAACCTCCTCTGGAAAGGTGCAGCATGGCCAGCCGATCATTTAAACCGGCGTCATACTTGGCATCCGCAGCACAGGCACCAAACCGAAGCCCTCGCCCGAGTTTTACGAGAACCTCATCGTCGTCCAGCACAACCAGCGAAGACTCGTTGATCGCAACACTGCAGAGCATGAAGGCTGTTGATAAAGACAACTCATCCGCGCAACCGCACATTCCTGGCTATACTACACCAAGTAAGTTTTCCCATGCAGAGTGGATGGGCCTCTCATCATGGAGTGGGGTGCATAGTGAGCGGGAATGGCGCTGGTGCTGCACTACCCCGCCGCCACATACGCCAGCTGGGAATATGGGGACCCACGAGATTGGATGCGGGTATGTTTACGAGTAGCGAGCCGATGCTAATACTTTGGTTTAATAGAAAACGAATCCTCCTCTTCCCTCTCCAGAGACTTTCGTCAAGATACTCCAGGTCGAAAGAGAAGTCAACCCATTGCTATCGAGCTGCCGCATAAAGCCGAACAAGTCTACACGCCACTCTCTGCGAGGGGCGATCTCCCTGGGTATGAACATCCTACTTCCGTCGACTCGTGTTACTGACACCACCCCAGTGGCTACTTTCCTCACCACGATCCAAACCATAAAGAAGTCCCCAGATTCTATCGATCCCATCCTTTCGGCGATCCAAAGCCCAAACCCGAACCCGAACCCGAATCACCCATCATGTCCGCAACTTCGTCCTTGATGTCTTCTCCTGCCTCCGAAACCACCCCAAGAGGTCCAGCAGGACTCGTGTCTCCTGCTTTTGGTCCTCTGTCTCCCTCCATCGAACCTTTGATCAAGCCAGTCGGCAAATACCATCCTGCGAACTACATCTCTCCTGCCACAACCCAAGTCTCGACTCCTACCTCCGCTCCTCGACTTTTGCCACCCACAAACCTCTCCATCCCCACATCGAACAAGAGAAGCACAAAGGATCGACCCGGTCATGAGAGGAAGAACTCGGATGTGAAGAGAAAAATACAACAATACCAGAAAGACATGATTGCTCAGGCAAGAAGTGCTGCTTCGACTTCCATTGCAGGAACAATGAATGGTATGAGAAAGGAGCCGAATTCTCCGAGACTTCAGCCTGCTGGCAGTCCGGGACCCATTACACCGTTTGAGTTGGAGGAGCTTGAGAATGACGGATATATTGCTGCGGGACATCGGGTTAGAACCAACACTCTCATCGCCGAAGGTCTGCAGAGAGATAGACAGGAGACGATGAACGCCCTACAGAGACTTTCTTGAAGTTGACCTGGATGTTCTACTACAACATGGTACGGCATAGAGGACAGGATGACCTGCTGGATGGGTTCACCGTCAAGTACTGCATCTTGTTTGTATTCTCGGCACTCGTCGGCGTTCAGCATCTTCAACAATGTACAACACCATCATCGCCCGCAACATCGTCCCTCGTACAACATCAGCTTCACGATCGCATGAGAATGGATACCTGACCACACCAAGCGCTGGTGTTGGCTTTCTCGCATGACTTGGCATAGTCATTTGGAGTTAAGGAGTTCTGGTCTGGACCAAGGACTACCATTTGCATTTTCTTTGGCATGTTTTTTTCTTTTGTTGCATGGCATGGATAGGAATCGGTTGCATGGACTGGATAGATGAAAATATCAAAACACAGGACCTATGTAGCTGTGGGCTTCCGGGGTTATAGAGAATTGATTATCATCCATGAATGGTCTTCAGGGTTTCGTGACTTGGAATGAGACGCGGAGGTGGTATGATGTTGGGGAGGGGACTGGATGAGATGGCAAGTGCCATTCTCTTCTCTTGACTCGTCAGCCAACGCGTCGTCGCACTATGATCTTTTGTTATGTTTGCTGAGTAGGAGCCAAAGGTCCGGAAATTAAACTTGTGGTACTAGATCGCCCACTAAGAGACTTTCTCGGCTCCACGGTTGGCCCACCCTGAGAAGTCTGCGGGGTAGTTGGTGGCCCCGCCATTGTTGATCTAGTACTAATACAAGTATCGAAAGCACGAGGTTTCGTGGAGATCCTCAGACTCTTACTGCTCTCATTCGCTCAGGTCAGCCACTGCCAGTCACGTTCGAGGCCCTTGCCACCATGACTTCCGCGTCTCATCTAGAAGTCCACTCCTGTTAGTCTCGAGTTCATCGTCCTCCTCCTTTACAACCCTGTGTATCTTCTATCCCATTCTCAAGCCGAGTCGTGCCTGACTCTGTACTCTGCACGCGGCATAGCGTTTCTATATATATATCATCCGAAAGTGTCTCTCTCACATCCTGCATACTCTGCAATCCAACTACCAGGAAGTTCGTAGGAATGCCGTTCTGCCTTTTAAGTGTCTTAGACCGTGAATATGGTTGTTCTGCCATCATGTTTGACACATGAACTACGCTCTACCTTAGGTCCATGGTGCTTGAAATGTACGACAGTACCCCAAGGAATCAAGGATCAAGGGTCTCTCTTCTCGGAACTCGTCTTCGACGTCCACGTTGAGACTGTAAAGTCATTTGCGAACAGTCCCACAGCTCGTGCAGACTGGAGAATAATACTCTCGATGTCTTAGAGTCGTGAAGCTTAAAGCTTGGGCCTAGAGGAGGGGAAAGGTTCCTGGGCAATGAGGAAGAGTGGTACCGAATGCGGGACTTGGGAGTGCTACACTAGTATCCCGTGCCCTTTTCTTTTTCAGATCCTGTTTCCTCTTCACGCAATCGAGATCGAGATGTAGAAAGATACAAAATCATCCCCTTTGCATCATATTGGGAAATAGCCTTCACTATTAATCTACAAACTCAAACATAACTCCCCTCCACCAAAAACCCCACCAGCCAGCAAAGTCAATTTTACCAAATAAACAGGCAAGATATGCACTAGCCACTTAACGATATTCGCAATCCGCTCACCTTCACACACAGCTACTATGTAATCTTACGACCCCTGTCTCGAGAAGAGACAAACGCAACGATGTCGTGGGATCATTCCTTCTGATTTGAAATGCCAAGAGAGCCGTTGTCTGCTTTGTCGGAAGGAGATGGAGAGGAAGATGAATGAAGAGTATCGGAAGTTGGTTTGGGAGCACAATGAAAAGGAGCGGTTGGAGATGAGGAATGCTCGATTTACATGTCTGAGTGAATGGATCTGTTTAAAGTTAAATTACGTCGATAGCTGTATCCGAAAGGTTAACACTCGAGCTCCTAATCCCGAGCATGGGCAGCTGTATAAACGAAAGGACTACCCCCAACTTCCAAATCTAAGTACAACCTCACTTACGCTTCTTTCTTGACAACATCAACATGTACAACGTTTATCAAGTCACCTTCACCAGATGTGTACTGCACTACGTAGATTGGATCACCGATCCATGTGACGAGTACAAACGAGCTCGACATTGCGGAAAAAGCATCCAGTCAGGAAGACTTACGGAAACTTAAAAGCTTAACCCAACATGTCAAGCATATTTAGAGATGAGGATGGAGCAGGAGTATCAAGAGTGGTTTAGGAAGGAGGGTGAGGAGGATTGGTGGAGATGACTCGTGCTCGACGGGATTGACGAACTTGTGCTTTATAAATCCTGTCTGTATTCTTGAATCTTAAGGTAACCTGGTGCTACCACATTTGTGGCAATTGTAGTGGGTAGAAAAGGATGATCCATTCTCTACGCTGTGAGGTTGCTACTTCTAGAAGGAGGCTACGTCTAGGCTACGCTTAGCCTACGGCTAGGCTATTATGTGACCACGCTGCCACCCTGTACCGTAACATCTGCCTCCCTTCGAGGACTTGCATATATCCTCGTTGCAATAACTTTGCTCCAAACTTCATAGCAACAGTGCATCTCCATCTTGATCAGAAGCGATTTCACGCTATGTGACTGTTCTTGAAGAGAATTTGTCCAATCCGTGAGGCAAGAGAGTGAAAATGGGAAGCGGAACATAGGTTATAGCTAAGATAGCAAAATTCGAAGTTGATGGTGGATATTCGGCTGCTGAATCTGATCAATCACTGAGTTATTAGCCAGACTTAGAACCAAGTTCACTTCTAGTTGAGTTACTGAATGGGACCTCTTGCTTGAGTTGAAGAATCAGGCTTCGAGCGTAAATTCTTATGAATCAAGTGGATGAAACCCGCAGTATAAAATCATACGCCACAACCTTCTCCCTCTTCCATACCCTCACAAGCTCAACCCATACTATAACCACAACTAGCAATTGAGACGAACATCAAAATGTGCATCCGATACATAGTTCGCTATGCGCGCTGCGGAGGCAGAGGCTACCTATACGAGTAATGCCAGGACTACCTCTATGTCAGTTGCTGGTCACGTATAGTGGGTCAAACTCTCATTCTATATAGAGTATAATTTAGGGGTAATCTCATAGATTCTTATATTTTTACTCTCTTCTTTAATTAGCTCTCTAAATTTAATAATACGATCTTTTACTTATAATATAATACTTAGACTTCGTAATATCTTATAATTATAAGCCCGGAATTCTTTAGGGCTTATAATTTGTATTTTAAAGTTCCTGTGATTTTTAATTTAAAAGCGCGTTTTTTCGCGAAGCGTATTCCTCCTCCTTCTTTAAACATTATAATATACTATTAGAACGTATTCCTTTTAAGCCTATAAATGGTAATCCTCTTTTAAAGAAAGTATTTACTAAGTTTAAAAAAGGTCGAATTATTAATATATATAATAACGGCGTAATTAAAGTTATAATCCAATGATTTTATTCTTATTTATATATAAGTATTAGTAATACGATAAAAAAAAAGTATTATACGATAATAAGTATTCTTTATTTCGAATTAGTCGATTAAAATATTATTTAAATATTAAAAACGATTTATATTATAATTTATTTATTGTTTTCTTAAGGATTCCTATATTAAAATTATAAAAGTTTACGAGATTATTTTTAAAAAGAAAATTATCAAAAAGATTTTAAAAGAATATAAAATCAAAAATTAGAAATATAAATAATAATAATTTTTTATTCAAAAGAATATTAATAAATAATTTATTTAATATTTTGTATATTAATATTTAAATATAAAGGAATAAAAAATATATATATAAAATAATAAATATTTTTATAAACGAGAATAAGAAAAACGAAATAAATAATATTTTCGAATATTAATAAAAAATAATAATTCAAAATAATTCAAATTTATAAAATAAAAAATATATATAAAAATTATAATTTAAATATATTTTTGGGATTTCGAGTAATTTAATTTTTATATTATAAATCGGGATTTTGAAAGTTAAAAATATAAGTATTTTATTAATTTTTATATCGAGATTTTAAATATAAAATTTATTTTAATTTACGAAAAATTTGATTTAAAATATTTATTTATATAAAATAATATTTTTATTTATTATATTAAGAAAATCAAAGTTTAATTCGTTATTAAAAAGATTATATAATTTATAAATTTGTTTTTTTAAGAAAGTAATACGGCGCTCGAATCTTGCCGATTCAATGGCGGGCTAGATTGATTGGAAGAGACAAGGTTCGTGAGTGTATGATAAGCGCCTCGGACAATGACTCACACTTCTTGCGTTTCGTACGGAATGGTTCAAGTCAGATCCCACTAATTTGTCTTGTGTCCAGAGGATTACTGCCAATTAATTCTGTGTTACACACTGTGCCCTAAAGGTTAGACTCCCTGGTGACAACTGCTTAAACCTGCTAACACCGCTGAAAGGTGCTTGATTTGGATAGGGTGAGGACTGGATAACCTTATCCTTTCCGAGCCAAGCCACAAATGTCGCCCGCGTTCTACCCCGCGATTTCAGCCACAAAAGTCCCCCACAAAACACGTTGGCCAGAAGCATATCGGTCATAAATATGTCGTCACCAATCCAGCACTGAATGTTTGGTGGATGATAGTACTGGATTGGTTCTAGCGCTGGGTGATCCACCAGTATTGGAGCATTTTCGAGTCGCTGCTTACTTCGCGATTGTTTACGTATTACAGTCACTTGCAAAATCGGCTTCGTCCCCTCTCGCTTAGAGAAAAATTGTGAGTACAGACCACCTCATCCATTTTTGGCGCCGGCGCTGGGTTGGGAGCCAAGCTAGAAGCGTTCACTGCCTAGACACTCAACCACCCACCCACTTAACGAGCTCCTTGCTCTCTCTTCCTAACCAATAATAGCTAACTTAATGCGACGGGAAGGGATGAAATATTCTCCTACGTAGTCTTCTTTTTAATAATTTACTGTAAATAATAAATAATAATTATTATTATTATTAAAAAGGGCGCGCTAGAGGCTCTAAGTAGATGTGCTATAAATAACAGGCTTAGGCTGGAGCCTAAAAGCAGTGAACAAACTCTATCTTGTCTTCTGCGATCCACAACATCAAATTAACAACACCAGGCCATTATGCCAACATGACCAACATCAAAGTACACACGGGCACTCCTTCCCGGACTGCATCCGACCCGTACACTTGCTACACCGCCCCGTACGGCGCCATCGGCCTTGCCAGCGACCTCCTCTCTACCTATATCTACATCTGCCTTTTGGTAGGCTGCACGCCGCTGTACCCGAAGCGCACGATCCTGAACCGCACTATGACGTTCCTATTATTATGCTCGTCCTCTGGGCTAGGTTTGGTCCTGAACATAGCGATCGCGGACCAGTGCGGGCGTCCTGGCGCCGCGCGGCAGTTAGTCTGGGTCGCAATCGTAAAGTGCATCCTGGGCCCATTTTGGGGCATGGTCCTTTATTTTCGCGCTGTACAACACCTGCCGCCGATTCAGCCCAAGAAATGTGATGGTGCGGCCGGAAATGGTGAAGTTGGAGACACATACACAGGGGCGGAGGAGGCGGATTTGGAGGCGGGTGGAGTGGAGACGACGAGGCCTGGCGCCAGTCGATACCAGGATGCGTCTGTGCAGGCAGGAGACGGCGTAACGCAATGGCAGGAGCTGTTGGAGCTTGAACGCCTGCCGAGCTACAGTACTATCGACCAGCACGTCATTTCCTCTGAGGAGAGAGAGATTGGCATTGAACCGTGGTATACGGCACCAGAAATTACGACGTCTAGTCACCTCTTAACATACACC
Source organism: Phialocephala subalpina (assembly GCA_900073065.1). Lineage (NCBI taxonomy): Eukaryota > Fungi > Ascomycota > Leotiomycetes > Helotiales > Mollisiaceae > Phialocephala > Phialocephala subalpina. The sequence continues at coordinate 13,108 of FJOG01000106.1, read as the reverse complement.
GATAAGAACCAAGAATGCACCCATCCAGCGAGCTCCCACGATCAAAGCACCTACGTGCCTGCAGAGGTTGTGGCCGGCAAGCCGAAGCCGTCAGCATGCTCTGCCCAGCCCTCTCCAGAGATTAGCTACTCACACGCCGCTCGGGCTTCACCCGCACTAGAAAGCCTCCCGGAAGAGACTCCAATCTCCGCGGCCAGCCAGCCTCTGCTGCCCGGCTCGGCAGAGGCAAGCGGTGAACCGGGGACCATCGGTGGGATCATCTGTGCGACCGTCTTGCTCCTGATCCTTGGTGGTCTCCTGGCCTGGATGCTGGCAGCTCATATTTCTCTGGCTGTCCAATCTGTCGCGTCCGGCAATTCCGGCGCGCGGACAGTCGGCTTTACTTTTCTTGCCGTGTTCTTAGCCGTTGTTTCTACCCTCTTGATCGTATCAATGTCTGCGTGGTGGAAGGCGGCGAAGACAGAGAGGGATGTGTGGAAAGCGTTTGACATACTCGAGGTTCAGGGCCCACTAGTGGTAGCTTCTATCATCCCGGGATTCCTGCTACTACTTTACGGTGGTGTGAATCTCGGCGTTATAAGCGGGCGGGTGACTGGTATATTGCCTAGCACTACAAATACAGGCGAATATTGGGAATATTGGGCGTATTTAGTTTTTAGCAAATTGCCCCTATTTTGCTTTTAAAGAACAGTAGAAATGGGATTGTATACCTAGCATTTGCGCTTAGTGTAATCTACTGGCTATACCTAAATACAGATAGTGACCTTACTATGTGCGGATCCGTGATAGGTCGCCCTAAACCTAGAGTTCTAAATCGTCGCCTATAAAACAATAAGGCAAGGAAGTCAGATTTTGCCCTTTTAAATTATTATAATACTATCGTATGGTCAGCCTTAGGTTAGCCCCTTTATAATGCCCATTTGTCCTATAATTCTCGATTTTGGAAGTCTAAGTAATTTTGTATTAACCTTATATTGAAAGAAATTGAATATTGTAACATAGTAAAATGATTAGACAAAACCGCTTATCGGTGGGCCTGAATTTTCTATATCGCGTTTGAGGGGAAGATGGTCTGTGCTGAGAATCTTTTGAAGCGAAAGGGACGAAGCCGATTTTGCAAGCGACTGTATAATTAACAGGAAAGGCACTAATCTGACAATGGCATTTGTGAAGCATTTAAACTTAATTCCACTTGTCCCAGACTGAAAATTCAACCTTTAGTTGATTTGGGCGGAGATCATGTAGCCAGCGAAATGGTTGTGCTTGAAGAGGATCACGAGCTTTCTCGACACGGTATTGGGCCGGACCTGCAAATACATTCGCATTCTTCGGCAAAGCTCTCGTGTTTTGTTTGTGGTCAAAGCGGGACGCTAGAGCTCTGGCGGCAGCGATTGCTGGAGAAGGACTGATGGTGAGAGCTGGGACTTGATTACGTGAAGTCCTCGACTAACTATAGGAGTGTAGCCACTCCTTATGGCAAAAAGAAGTAGAATGCCTGAGCCAAAGGCTTTAATCCTAGCAGAGAGAGTGAGTTCACCCGGACGCCACGAAATCCTCGAAGTAGTGAACGACTATATTCTATTGGTGCCTTTCTTTGATAGCCAGTTGTCGAATGCATTTTTTCGTCAGACGGATGAAGGATGCAAAGCCAAAATTCAGGGCTCTTTACTTTAATGTATTGCATAAAGCAAATGTGCAGCCATATAGTCCTCGCTATTGATCTAGCCATTTTCGACGACTTATTCTTATTCCCCCCAGGCCCCGGTATTAATAAGATGGGTACTTTGCGTAAAAGTATTACTACTTTGATTAAATAGTAGATTGTAATACTCGTTTTACTCATACACAAGTTCCGGTATACTTCGTGAGATATATCCAAGGGAAGATTCTATTGCCCAGTTATCTTAGCTACTTAAACCGCATAATTCTTGTCCTATAGTAGCGATAGAAGATCCGATACAATTCGGATCTTGCAGCTAGCCTTCACTAAACAAGTTTATTCCTATCACAAATTCTATACGCTAAGGATTATTGTCGAAATTGGCTATGATTATTAGTGCTTCAGAAGAGAGAAGGACATTATAAGGGTAAAAGGAACTCGTTGAGTCTTCATCTTAAAAGGAGTTTTGCGTCGAGGTTAGATACCGCTTATAAGACGCGGTAATAAGCCGCAATACTTTCCTATAATAATTCCAAGCTGAATATCGCAACTTCGAGTTTATGATTATTATAGCACTCGATAAGAGGTCGATCAAGTCCCTATTCTTCCGGTAGTTAACTTGGTCGATAAGCAATTCACACTAGTCTTTTCCTCGGTATCCACGGTTATCCGAAAGACTATAGGCGAACTGATAGACTATTACACCAAGAGATTAAATATCTACGGCTAGCGTATATTTTTCGCTCTTATAAACCTTTGGTGCAAAATAGAATAGTATACCGCAAAGCGTTATCAAGTTATTGCTTGCTCTTAAGAGGCCGAAATCCGTAAGCTTAATATGAAGCGGATCGACGAACTAAAGAAGAATATTGCCCGGTTTAATATCTCGATATATAATTAGTATTTCGCGTCTATGAAAATCTATTAAAGCTGATAATCCTTGATAAAGAACCGTTATACTCTCCTCGAGTGATAATTCCAAGCCTTTTAGACTTTCGCAAAGAATATATTCGAGAACTAATCGAGGCGACGGCGTGAGTATCGACTCTATAAGTCTAACGATATAGCTCTAGTAAAATATTAGTGAGAAACGTACAATCAAAGGAATAGGCCAATCAACTCACATGTGAAATTTGGCCTATAATCTCAGCTTCTTTCTCCCATTACTTCCGGTTAAAACTTCTTTTATTAAGAGGCTTTTTATAGGTATACTCAATTCTAGTACTAATATCCTAATAACGCCTTATAATCGCGAAGGCGTCTTTGCTTAGCGTCTTTTGCTTAAAGCGGATAGCACTTTAATTAAGAGTATATAACTGATTAGAAAGTGCAATTAGACTATAGATACCGAGTCTATTAAAATGGGGTTCGTTTGCCTTTTAAAGGAATCGGTTAATATTAGTATTATATAAATCTAAACTCTTATTATACTTAGAGACCTCGATTTAAAAGCTAATACTTTGGATCTTAATGACGATTTTTTTGGTCTCCTTAGGGACTCGGTGGCCGCCGAGGATCCACGTGAAATAGCGGTGTAACTCTTGTCTTTAGTCGTTATAAGTAACGATAATTCTGTGCGTCGAATAGTCTCGCAAGATTAATCATCGCTTTGCATTAAATGTGAGGTAGCAATAGTACTGACTGATTTTACGGAGTCTCGGTAGAATAATATCGCAGTTTGGATTCGTTCCAAACATAAGTCCATGGCCACTTTTCAGTTCAGAGTTAAAGCCTAGGTGAAGTCTTGGGTAAGAAGTATCGCTTGGAGTATTGTCCTCTGGCGAAACTATAGACTCCCGGTTGCGATAATCCAATACCGTTTCTCCTTGTGTCGGAATGTCTTGCGATGTGTTTATCCGAATCGCCTCCCAAGTATATTTGCCGACCTTGCTTTCGTCTTTATGCTCTGCAGGAGACAACCAAGCGATCGAATTCGAGTCTTCCATCGTTGAAAAATTCATTCAATGAGGTAGCAAGTGATTATCTGATCGAAATCATTGCGTGCTGTCTTAACATTATATATCAACTGTCTAAGAATTAATAGAAGGCTGGTTGCACAGTGGACACACGAGATCCAATCAAGCTGCAGTCAGCGCCTTGTATTGGTTGTGCGGCGATGCCGTAAGTCACTATTGGTTGGAAGAGTTGCACCAGAGGGCTACATGAACGGGATCATGAGGAGTCGCACTTATGACTCAACTCAGCCCTTGCCACGCCAAGTCCTATTCCGGACGCATTGACCCAAAGGCTAGTCGGAAAATTATTTTCCTGGAAGCTTCAACCAGTACTTCTCACCCCTCCTAAATCTAACCAACTTCTACACTTCAACATCAACAATGGCGCCCGCTCAATCGCAGCCTTCGAAATTATTTACTCGCGATCTCGCTACTTATAGCGATACAGAGCTTAACGAGTACTTAGAAACTAACGGAGGGTCAAAGATTCCAAAGTATTATAATCTCTAGAGTTACTAATATTCACGCAGAATCGTTGACGTAAAAAACTACGAGAACCTAAAGAAAGACGAAGTTCTTATTTAGAGATTAAAGTAAAAGTTCTTACTTTATTATATCCTCTTTCTTTAATAACACTGCAATAGGATGCTAGTACGCGCGCGCGGTATAATGCAATCCCTTCCGATTAATCTCGACGACTTTATAATACGTTTTAAGGATATATCTACCGATAAACAAAAATTACCTCGATTACTCTCACAAATAAAGTCAGATTATCGTAGCCGAGATACGACAAAGCCATTAAATAAAAAAGAAAATTATTATCGTGATTTGAAAAACGAGACGAAATATTATAATATACTAGTAAATAAAGGCGGTCGGCCTTCTTACCCAATTAGTCTTAGTCGGGATATAATAAAGAACCTTAGAGAGTACCGTGAGATCTTATCGTATTAGTGGAAGGGCGAGAATAATTAGAAAGTATTCGATTAATAAATGGGGAGATAAAAACGATTTCGCAAGTAGTAACGAAAAAACAGGGAGAATAATCACTTTTTTAAATATGTCAAAAAGGTAAAATAAGGCCTAATAAAACATGGATTCACGCGGTTATTTTAATTTGATAAAAATCTAGAGCGATAAGATAAGTTAACGACGTAGATCGAGTTTCTTGACTACGAGTACTAGTAGTACAATAAAGACATGAGATTTGTCAAGTGTTATTAGTTAGAGTATAACGCAGCGTAAAAAAAGCTCGTGGACTCGTAAGTCTTAAGACTTTCTAAGACGCAAGAATTCATTTGTAATATCGATTCTTTATTTCAGCGGGCGAGTAAAAAAGAACGGGCCGAGAAAGCGATAGAATCCGCGAAATTAGCCGTGACGTCAACTCAAAATACTATCACTGATTTACGACGCTCTAATTTGTCCGAGAAAGAGTCTCAATAATAGTTAATAGTAGTCTAATCTAAATTGGACGCAGCCGTAAAGTTACTCGACTCGATTAAGCGACGCAATGATCTCGTCTACGAATTTTATAAGAAGACACAGCTATCTCAAATCACGAATAATAATAAGCGGAAGCGGAATTACTAGAGTACTAAAGACGATACAAAGTGCTATAATATATTGCTGCGATAAATTCTATAGCAAATCTTTTTGATCGAGCTCGAGTTGAACTAATCTAAAGTGGCCGAGAACGACTCAAAAGTAAAGGATAGCAAGAAAAGGCACAAACGCAATCCTGTCGACGACTTTAACTAAAAGCGAGTTTTAAAGCGGCGGAGAGAAAACAGTAAGAACGATGCTTTATCAAACCATAGAACGCGTGCCTCCACAACTTAAACGACTTCTCAAGACTCTTCCTCGACGCAGCGGCCACCACAAACAGTAAGACACGAGGGACAGCTCAAGCGCAACTGTCATAACGCAACACACGAAGGACGGGCTTCCAAGCGGCCTAGACGCAATAGTCAAACATTGAAAGTCGCAGAGCCAATATCGATTAGAGAGCCTCTTTCCATTTAATTGGATAGGTTAGAGCCCGATAATAGTATTGCGCAAGTGCCACAGGAGCCACGCAAAAGTCGAAAAATCGCGGGCCATTTACCTGAATTTGGCATGCTTCCAAAACGAGGTAAACCAACTCCATATATGCTTCCCTCATAATATCCTTTGAACACGCGCAAGCCGAATCCTTCTAGTCCTCGCAGCCGCGCATCGTCTAAAAAGTCAACAGCAATCAAGGGCGCGAAGCCTCAAGGGATTTCGAAGTCGAGGCGAGAGGAGACTAATCGTTCAAGGAGATCCAAGAAGTAACTCGGTAGCTAAACATACATATAAGTTTAATTGCTATTGGCACCGCTTCCTATTTAAGAGAGGATAAACGGCTCGGCGAACTGGCAAGACGAAAGGATTAGACTAGGATAATGCTTCTCATAGTAGACTTGCCTTCATATAGTAATTAATTCGCGGCTTCGGTAGCTACATGTCCTTATCGAAATCCTTCTTATTCACTTGCCTGCTTGGCTTTCTTGCCAGCTTATATTTATTCCCCCGTCCAACGGATTCGTGATGAGTTGAAAATTTCGCCTAGCAAATCAGGCCGCAAACCAGATTTAGAAAGCCACTATCTTTCTGACCAAGTCATGATGCGGCGTCTCTGGACGAAGTTAACAGTCGATTAAGCCGTGTTAGTTCGCGAGACGTTACCCCCGATACTTCCTTGTCTCAAAGGATTAAGGGAGGAGCATTCAAAAGGCAAAGGAAAAGGGGTCAAGCTATCGAACTACACTAGTCACAAAGTGCTGTATAAGGATAGGGGACATTTATTACAAAGTCTGACTCGAAAGCAAGATTGGTCGGCTTGGACTTTGTGAAGGAATTAAACGCTGACTAGAGCTAGTCACCGAACTGTACTTCGCAATTTATAGCAGTGTCTATATCAAGATCATTATGCTTGCTGAACCTCGCCTCTTTCGTGAAGAAGTTGTTGATGATGTACTGTGTGCTATTGTGTCGGGAGAGAAATCCCCAGTAAGCCGTTCGCACTGGGGTTTAGGTATGTCTCTAAGTCAACACTGAATGTACCCCTCGAGGTTGGCAGATGGAGTCGAGTCGACTTCCGAGACAAATAACGGAGATGTGCTTAGACGCTTTCGAGTTGGATTCACAGATACGTCGTTGAGGGGCCGTCGCGATTCGGGTCCCTGTGGGGCGGGCGCCGTCCTCCCAAAGTTTTGATGACGAGGAGTCATCATTGGGTCACATGATATGGACCGTCCATGTGCGTCGAACCATTCATATACAGACCATGAAAATGGAGCGTTGTTGTCTGGTTGCCGAGACCATTCTCAACATTGACTATCACCGTATCGCCTTTGGTGACTCTCATGATTGGTAGAGGCCATTGATTGTTGATTCCAATCGTTGGCCTGACAAATGCGCTGTCCGGGTTGGCCAGCACCCATGTCATATTGAAATCATAGGTTACGGTAGCTGCTTCTGCCAGGTATGTAAAGATGGGCAGAAGCATCGCCACAATAGGGAAGTATGGAAGAGAGATGGCCATTGTGAGATTGGTGGTTGTTATGATGTGTTTTTGTTGCTAAAGATAATTTACGTGGAAGAGCCGTCGGTCACTAGCGAATAGAGGCCAAGATGTTGGGTGAGTCAAACCGCTTCTTGGATGACCAATAAGAGGTTGCAAGAACAGAGGTAGCCAGCGAAGGGACGCGGGCAGCGTCTTTTGTTTTATTTCTATCAACAGGGCATCATACCGGCCAAGCCTTAACTCCGTCTGGTCAGTAGAGTTGTAGTTCACTGTCACAGCAAATCAAAGGCATGTTTCAAATACTTTCTTTGGTTGGACTTAGAGATACTCAGAGATCACTCCCGATGGCGGGTTTTCCAAGTACCTCAGATGTGAGAAATGTTATCACTCCCTGAGGCAACATATCTTTGAACGTCGGTAGTGCCGTCTTTAGGCATGCAACCACCAATGACGACGAGTGTCCTTCAAAGGGTTCTGGGGGAAACTACAGTACAATTATATCAGGGATGTCAATGAACTCGCGACTTTATTGTATAATACACCAATTGTTTCCGATAAAGACATTTCACCTCTTCTCCCCTTCCGATATCAACCTCTTCGTTTTCTTTGGTGGTGTTTCATCTATGCATTTGATCTCTCCATCCTGATCACCTCGAACGCCGCTTCAATTGACCACACCGGCTCCAACGTTTGGACAGAAGGCTAAGGTCCTTTTTGGACATTTGTCTCGACAGATGCCAAGAACAACTGGGCACACAGTGCTTGAGCTGCTGCCTGTCCACCAGTGGGAGGAAGCTTAGTCGCCTCTGCGCTGTGCCATGGTCCAGCGCGTGCGTACTGCGGCCGGAGTCCTGCCACGGAACTTGGCGGAGATCCATTCCCTATTGAAGTCTGTTACCCTACTGAGGCTGTTGGTCCATTCCAGGTGTAGCAGAGAAGAGACCGTGTCCAAAGTGTTACCAGTCAATGGAAGAATGGAAGTTGCCATGAGTTTGGCCCATCACTTCCACCGTGGCTACTTTTTGAGTTTCGTAGAATATTGCACTTGGATTGCCCTTGGAGTCCGGTCAGGGAGGGCACGGTGGATCTCTTCCTATGAGCAACCCTCTTTCTTCATCTTGAGTATCGTTTCGTTCTCTTTTAGTTTCCATGGGACGCGTTTTCTCTTACCCCGTAATATTGCTGGTCGCACCTCGGAATGTGCTATAGTGTTGTCAGGGGTTACAGTCTCTGCGGACGTCTTAGAACGCATGCCTAACGCTACGGAAAGGATGGGGAGATGGAGTTGCTCCGGGATATGTGGCAATTGGAACTCGAGATTATACGTTGTGTTATTCCCGATCCTGGTACGTTTGAGGAAACCTTGGAAGGGCCACTCTTGATACTTTGCAACTAGTGCTGTCTTTGTGGAAACCGGGGGGCTTCGAGAAGTTCGTGGAGTGTAGTGGTGCTTGTTATCGACCAAGGTCGAGCGATATCCGCAATCAGCCTGAGATTGCGCGTCGGTAATCTTAAGTCTGGTGGTCAATAGCGATTCAAGGGGGCGAGACCATCAGAGGTAAAAAGGCGGAGTCACGGCAGGCGCTAAGCGTGGCTTTTGTCGTTTTGCAAGTCGTAGGTCCTCGTCACTTGTATCACATGTGTTATGATTGTTATCGGTGTTCACAAAATAGTAGGTTTCGCTGCTGATTTCTGTTTGCATGTCTTGTTGCCCTTGCTTCCGTGCCGCAAGCTCGGTCCCCAGCGCCGGGTCGGCTAGAGAAGAGTAGCCTCGAGAGGTTTATAACGCATGGCGGTGCTCATTACTAATCGGAGTCGCTAAATGCCTGAGATAAACCTCAGATTATGCTTAGCTCAAGAGATAAGGAGAAAACGCTATTCGAGAGGTGTTCCGTTAGCAACTTGTTCCTCAAGATTTCTAAAAACGGGGGCACTCGTGACACAGCCACTCACCTTTAAGCTTAGCGACCAACATAGGGCTAATTGAGATTCTCAATTGATCTTTAGTGATCCAAGTGCGAGATTTATCGACTAAGTACTCGAAAATCTTCTTGCCTTTATTGTACTTATTATAGCGCATGCGGTAAACTCGCATAATATCCCTTTTTACCGATGGAACCAAGTCTTGAGAGGATCGTTTGCAAAGCGACTATAGTATTAATATTTGCATATTGTTTTCGTTAACCCAAGAATCGGACTTATTTAAATGTATTCCCTATATAACTCGGTACTAAATTGTCTTTGTCAAGTGTCTAGCAAGCGGCTAAGTGCGTATCCCACGCAGTCGAAAACGGTGTTTATCGATCGCGGGGATCTCGAGTTGCGTGGCTGGCAAAGCCTCGGTAGCTTCCTTGTTTTCAGGGTCGTCCGCGTCGTCCGCGTCGACAACCTCTACCAGGTCCTGCTGATCGCCTATAGGTGGTTGCCTATGCTCTTCCTTTTGTGCTGAAAGCTCCTCTTGCTCCTACATCGCTACGCCTCCCCCTTCTACCGCTACCTTGGTCTCCCGCTACTCTTACTCCTCAAGGCCTTAAGCTATGCCATGTGGAGAAGCATCTTGTAGCTCTTCTGGTTTACTACTAGTAGTTTTAGTGCGTTCTCGACTTTGGATCTCGTCTTATAGTGCCTCGATCGAGCGAGGATGTGAGGAGGTTAGCGCGCTAACCGATAATAAATTCCCTTGCTCTTCTAAAGCCAACTCTAGTTTTTTCTCTAATTTAGCCATACTATTATTAGTCTATTTATCATCGCCGCTATCGGAAGGCTTGGGGAGGAAGTGGACCGCAGACTCCACTGACGTGCTCCGAGTGAAACTGCTAACACCTTATTGGTTGGTCTGATCTTATAGTGGGGTAAAAGATTAGGAGAAAGTCTAAGTTTGAACTTGTGCGGGAGTAGAAGGCACGCGTTGCTACTCATAAGGCCTAAGTCCAGGAGTTGGCTCCTTAATATAATAGCCCTCCTTAACGTCATACTATAGACTAAATGTATTAATGGACTTTGCTGGCCCTAAGGCGAGTTCTAAGGTTGCGAAGGTATTATACGAACTCGCATCCCGTTCTATACGGATAATATTAATATCACTAGAAGCGCCTTTGGCCTTATCCTTAGCACTTGCCTCATTTGAGTTATTATCGTCGAGAATCACTAGTTGATTTGCGTGTGATTAGCGGATTGCTTCTTAGTATAAAGGATAGCCGGTGCGCCTACTTTGATTACCACCCTAATATCCATTTAACTCGGGTTATAGTCGGTCGATTTGCAGTTTAGCCCCGTTAAAAGCTAACTATTCTAGACGCTAAAGAATAGACTCGGTCTTCGAGGCTTTAATTGAGCTCCTCGGACGTAGAGCCGTCCTTGAGAGTTCCTCGAGAGATAAAAAATCGTCGTTTGATTTATCGACATTAATACTAAGAGCGTGCTTATGACCTAGATTAATAGATCAGAATAATTAATTTACTTTAAGTGGGATTTTTCTGCTTACCTTTAGCTTTTGCTGCCGTATTTCCACCCGCCTTAACTTGATATCCAGAACGCGGGAGAGGGGTAGCAAGTCCGCGTGCTTTTTGGCTACTTATAAGTAAATAGATTGCATAGCTGGTTTTAATAGGCCAAGGAGTACTAAAGTTGCAAAATGGCGTGTTTAATAGAGGAAATACAAATCGAACAAATCTCGTACTCTTAAGGGCAATTATAACGAAACGAAAGTAAATAGAGAGAAAATTAATCTAAGAATACAAAGAATACTCGACGAGAGGAATTAAGCGGCTTAAGTAATAAACTCGTGAGCATTTGCTTATCGGAATTAAATTAGTCTCGTTTTTACATTGGCTTTACTGCTCCTAATTACCGTAAACTATCTTGGAAATCAAATAATCTAATTTTGCGCATAAAATCTTAACTCTTTAAGCTCCTACGGAAACGCAAATCTGCCAGAAAACTTAGTTTACTAGTAAATTAAGGCATTTTCGAGTGCAAATCACGCTAACCATATAGCTCCCAACGTTAAGTATACCATTAGTGGGATTATATCCCAAATAACCAAACCAAGGCTCGTTTTCTCTTCATGTAATCTCCAGCCTTCCTTAGCTCCACCGTTCCTCAGCTCTACGAAGATCAAGAAATTGGCTTGTAATTAGTGCCAATCTTACTCGAAATCCGATCCGTTAACCCTATCCCGTGAAACTCGTGGCTATCCCCGCATAACTAAGTTCAAACGACCTTCCTTTTGCAGAGGTAAAACTCCGTAGCGCGTATAGTCCTACTATAATAGCGTTATAAGCCAAGGATCCTTAAGCAGCCCTCGATTACTAGGCTTCTAATATATATCGGCTGCGGATCAAGCACCTTCCGAGGTCATATAATTTATCTCCTTATAATCGTTTACGTTAGCTTGCCCGCTCATGAATTAATCTTCTCTCACCGACGGCGTTTTGTATTCGGTCCGTAGGATACTTTGCAAAAGTATCGACGATGTAATCTGCAAAGCTATAACGTCTACGCAAATAGAAATTAGGCCTTTTCGTCGCAAGTTAGCCCAAATTAAAGTATATAACGCATATTATCGTTTTTACTGGGTAAAAGAGCTTACTAAGATCCTTCCCCCGATACGTAATACTATGGCGCAGCCAAGTAGAAGCTAACTACGTCGTCGTGAGGCATTTCTTCTATTGGCTAAATCGCAACGCATAAAGTAATACCTAGGCAAAGCCGCTATAATCGTACTCGCGGAGGAGTATTACCGTGAGAATTATAATAGTGCGACGACAAGGAGAAAAAGCTAAACTAAATTTATGCTTATATTTCGACTAATATAACGCGATTCAGAGGAATAATTACTATCGCGATAATCGAAAGCATCGAATTTAGAGTATAAAATCGAGGGTTTTGGCTTCTAATTATCCGTGTTAAGGCTTTTAGCTACGGCGAAGTCGATTAAAGGAGCTTCTGAAGTATGGGGGGTCAAAGGCGCATAATGAGACGCAGCAACCGAGTTAGGGAGTATTAGGCGTATTGTGAAAAGATTAAGGAGGAAGAGGGTTAAGGAGGGGAAGAAGCGCGACTCTTATAAACGTTAAAAGCGGCGGCGGGCTTATGCACGCGCTTTGCCCGAAGCAGCGGGTCGTTAAACCCGAGGGGGCAAACCGCAATACTAAGATTATAAATTAAAAATATATTAATTTTATATATATTAATTTTATATAAATAAAGTTTAAAGCAAAATATTATATTCTTTTATTTATTAATTGAATAAATATATAAATATGCTTTTTTCGTTCCGAAAGAAAAGAGTTTACCCGCTCTAATTGGCTTGATAAGCGAGCCAATAGATGGCCCCCTTTCTTCTTTTACTCGACGTATATATTGCTCCGTAGGCCTCGCAAGTGCGCCCCTACGGGGGGCTACAAAGTCTCTAACTTTATCAAAGAGATTATTTATTAGGAGGAAACTTTTTAGAAGCCTCCTTTTGAATTGCGTAATTATAAAGTTATAAAGAAAATAAGATTTTAATATTCTAATTATTCTAGTATCTAATGGCCTTAGTACCTTAGGTAGAAACGAGCTTTAGAGCCTCAAAATACTCTAGGGGGATACCCTTTGGAACCCCCGACTTATATTTACTCGTTATAATTAATTCAAATAATTATAAAAGAATTATTTACCAAAGGGAGACTCCTTGGGATCCCTTTTAAGAAATGCGTAACCATAGAATTATAAGAGAATAAAATTTTAGTATTTTAACGTTTAATAACTTTAATACCTTAGGTAATAATATTCTAATACTCTAATTAATATTTTAGTATTTAGTATTTTAATATTTAATAATTTTAATATTTTAAATAAAAATATATTTAAAAGGTTTTATAATCGCGATTTATAATATATTAATATTTATTTATTAATAATATAATAATAATTTAATAATTTAATTTGAAATTG
>FJOG01000048.1:316814-334698 GCA_900073065.1 Phialocephala subalpina | reverse complement strand
CCCCCCCCCCCCCCCCCTCCCACACTCTAGCCACGTGATTTTCAGCGGGTGGGGGTCTAAAGCCCCCTCTACCCTGCGCTGCGCTAGGCAATAATATTAGATACTCTAGGTAATAAGATTGAGATAATCAAGTGTAATTAGATTTTATTCTGCCGATTGCGACCGCCCTCACATGGACATATGCGAATCAGGCTAATTCGTGACTCAAAAACACGGCTTTTTCGGCCTACCGTGAACCTTTCGCCTTCGTGCCTCAGGCTACAGGCGACCGTCGCGTCGCATCGTCCTTAGATCGCATCGTCCTTAGATCGCATCGTATTAGCCACGTCTTCCCCAAGCAATAATGAGTCTCTCACAGGCGGGTGTGTTACAGCTTCGATCTATGCTGCGGCAAGCTGTGATTAGCTGCTCCGAACGATGTCAATATCAATCTACTAAATGGTAAGCCACAAACACTGTGGAGACAGGCTTCATCCAACCAACTTTACCTTGACATTGGTACTGATACTTGTTTGGTGTACAGGGCCGCTGAACTTCTCGATGCTCTTCCGGATGTCGATCTCGGCACTGAATTGACATCCTCTACCGAAATCTTTAGCCCACAAATAGATCCAGTTGAGCTGCGGTTGGAACAAAATGAGCTGCCCGAGTATCTCATGGCCAAAGCTTTCTTCGACTGCCACGAGCCCCAACGTTGTGCGGCTGTTTTTCTACCTAGGACCTCCTCCGAGCATAGATTTCCAATGCGAAAGAATCCGAACAACGCTACCCACGGCAATGTGCCGACGTCCAAATGCAAAGTAATCAGCCAGAGAGCGCTATTTCTAGCTTGGTACGCCCTCCTGATGGCCGGCGAAAAGGAGAAGGTGGAGGAACTGAACCAAGTCCTTGGGCCGTCAGATACTGGCGCTATCGTTAATAAGCAGTTGGCACCTCTCAGACATATGTTAGATACTTGGTTCAACCAGGCACAGCAAGAAACTCCCGAGCATGGGCCTAGTCAGGGCTGGCTAGAATACTTGTATTGCCTTCCGCACTCCGAGCTCGTGGATTCCCAGGTTAACCATTATTTTGAAGGTACGGACTAGTTCTAGCGAAAGACAAGAACTATGATCTTGCGATATCGTGGCTACTGAAAAGTGTTTCGCTATATCCTTGGAATTGGGGTGCGTGGCAGGAGCTGACCAGCCTAGTCCGTGACGGCGAGCATGTAAGACCCCAGTCCTAGCTCAGTTTAACCATGCATCAATAACTAACAATGAACGAAGCTCAATTGGGTTCAGTCTCAACTGAAGCCAACCATTATGGCCTTCATCTTCTCAGTCCACTGCCGCCAAGAGCTGCATCTTCTTTCGACATCTCTTGTTTCTGAGATTTCTCAGTTGCAGAGCATATTTCCTCGCAGCTTGTTCCTCGGTGGCCAGCGAGCCCTGGTGTTTTACCGCATGAAAGGTATTCGTCCGGTGACACTGTTTCCTCAATGTTCTCGTATCCTGACCTCAAGACAGATCTTCATGAGGCCAGCTCACTCTTCTCGAAAATGTTGGGGTCTGACCCAAGAAACCTGGATTTTCTGGACCACTACTCGAATGTATTATACACACTGTAGGTATTGTTTGGGGGGGCAAAACTTCCAATTCAAGCAAGTCCCGGGAGTAGTCCTCTTGAGACATGTCTTATGATAAACCTCCCGAGAAACTTCAAAAATAAAGCAACGACTAACTCCCCCGTTACCTAGAGGCTCCCGCGAAAGGCTCGCATTCGTCGCTCAGCTCGCATCTACCGTTGATCACTATCGGCCCGAGACTTGCTGCGTCATCGGCAACTATTATTCTCTCTCTTCACGCCATGAGGATGCCATTATCCATTTCAGGCGAGCGCTGATCCTAGACCGCAATTTCTCCTCTGCTTGGACGTTGTTAGGACACGAATATCTCAAACTGCAAAACACCCACGCCGCAATAGAATCTTATCGACATGCTGTTGATCTCAATAGCAAGGATTATCGAGCTTTCGTCGGTCTCGGTCAGGCCTATGAAGTGCTCGAGAAACCAACTTTCTCCTTGTACTATTATAGGCGGGCAGTGGCGTTACGCCCGGGCGATACGGACCTGTGGCAGATGATGGCCACCTGCTTAATAAGCATGTCTAGAATTCCTCAGGCTATCGATGCCCTAAAGAAGGCTATTGTTTGCACTAGGTGTCATACCGGGAACCATTCTGGAGATGACCTCGATACCATATGTAGACGCATCGAGCTGCTCTTCCAGCTAGCCAACATATACGAGGAATCGCAGAACCGGCAAGAGGCCATTAGGTATCTAAAGATCTGCCTGGAAGAATCTATTGCAGTTCAGAGGAATGTCGATATAATAAACGAAAGCCCTAAACGCATAGTCACATCAATTCTACCTAGAGCTCGATTGCTTTTAGCACAGTGGGCAACAGTAGATAGTGACTAATCAAGAGCTCGATAACTTGCGAGTCAAATCGATCAAGGCTGCGAATCTATAAGAAAGGTATAAAAGAACAAATAAAATAAAATAAATTTCAAATTATAAAAGAATTTTATAGAATATAAAGCATTATTATTATTTATTATATAAAGATATAAATATAAACAAAGATAATAATTTATTAATCGAATAAACTAATTTATTTATATTCCAATAAAAATTATATAATATTTTCAAATTATAATTATATTATAAATTTATATAATAATTTTATAAATTTCTCGTTTTATAAATTTATACCAAATTATATTTATTCTTTCAATTAATTTTTAATTATTATTTTCTTTTTATAAATTTGAATTATAATATTTTTATTTTTATTTTTATTAGGAAATTAGTATTATTTATAATATTTTAATATAAAAAGGTTTATAAAAATATTTTCTTAATTAAAATATATTAAATAATATATTTAATTAAAAAAAAATTAAACTTTTATTTTTAAATAAAAACATAAAAAGAAACTATAATAAAAAGAAATTTATTATTTATTATTAATATTTTTAAATTAAAAATAAGATTTCGAGTAATGATTAAAAAAGAAATATTATATTATAATTTTATTGACTTATATAGTTAAAGAATAAATTATTAAGAAGAAAATTAATAATAATGAAATTTGCGTTTAATATTTGCGAGATTATTATAATATTGATATCCACCTTTATCACTTGATATTAACACGAGAATTTGAAGAATCTTTTGAGCATAAATAATCAAGAAAGGAGATTACAGTTTTGGAAATCAATACGGAAAGAATTGAGGGCAGAATGGTGAAGCGATAGCCATGATAGGACTTGCTACCAAATTTTGAACTTAGTTTTCAATCAAAGGCGACGTGTAATAACCTCCACAGCCCAACTCCCAACAAATGGAGAGACATTGGGAATGGAGCGTATATAACCTTCTTTAGGATCTAGTACATTGTCAGTGTATCTCAAAGTCCCGTAGTTCAGTCACCGACCGTCCTTGCTCGTGAAAAGTTGGTCTTATGATGTCCAGGCAAGTCTGGGAGATTGAACGCAATGCCGTCAAATGCGCCAATCACCACCAGCACTTTACCAGTTATTATGTTGTTCACAATTTGCACTGAACCATCGAGATGTAAACTTATGGTGCCAATCAAGGTCTACATTAATTCATTGTAATGCAAGAAGAAAAAAGGCAACGAACGCTGTCCAGTCAGAGTATCTTTCCTCAACGAAATCAAAGTCCATAACGACAAAACTAACAATATTCCAGCCAGCCCGAATGTATCTCGAAAGCGATGTGATACAAGCAACGTCTCCACAACGTCCAATGAAAAATCTGCAGATGCATCTCGAATGCCATGTCATACAAGTAACGTCTCTACAACCCAATGAAAAATCTCCAAATCCACAAACAGTTTCGCAAATCGTAACAATTAATTCCCTAGAAAAGCATACGGCGAGCATTTACGCTTCGGCGGGCGGCAATAGCAGCTTCCATGTCAGCAGGCAGGGTGCCAGCCGAGGGGACCGTGAAGCGAGGAGGCGAAGTAGGAAGGGAGTCCCAGTCATCTTCGGCATCCAGCTCGCACATGAGGACACCAACATCGAAGGCATCGAGGGACTCTTGATTGGAGGTAGCTTGGTTAGTTTCGTCAAGTTCGTCGGTGTCCTCCACGATCTTCGAGACGTTGAATCCGAATGCGGTCTTTGCGACAATGTACTTGATGCCTTGTACAGCGCCTGCCTTCGTTGGAGTGATGATGAAAGCCGAGTGTCTCTTGGTGATGTTGAAGGTGGCGGTATCTTGCAGGTTGGAGAGGTTGCGCTTGGTGACTACGGAAGTATTGCCAACGCCTCTGACAACGCGGAAATCGGAGGTTCGTGCAGCATGTTCATCGCCATTGACCAGATATTCGGTATCGCTGATAGCCTCGTAGGAGAGAGCCTGACTGACACGATAGATCGTCTCCGTTGACATTTGTCCGCGGGTGCGAGTGCTTCTATGAATAATACTTGGCGTAGTCAGCGGGATGATCGGGTTGGGCGTTGAAGAGATGCTTTTGAAGCGCATTACCTCTGCAACATCTTTTCCGTTCCAATTACTCTCCTGCTGTCAAATCTCAGGTCGGTAGTATGGCAGCGAGGCGACAGGATTCTGTTGACCGTTTGGATTACGAAGTTGACCGTCCAGATGAATTATGCGCAAAGAGGGAGAGCTAGAGGAGATTGCGGACAATAGCAAGAGCTCAGAGGGGGTTAAGGAGAATCGAAGAGCCTTGATGGGGAAGAAGGATTTCGTGTTGAAGGTCTTGGATGTGGATGTGTGGAAGAGGATGATGCAGAACCAAAAGATCGGGAAGGATGATACCGGCAAAAATCTTGCCACCAGTCCATTCAGATCGAGCTAAGAAATAGCTTGGGAAGTAATTGAAAGGTGAATTGGTTTCAGGCCTCAGGCGAAGGTGACTTTGAAGTGACTTAGTCGAATCCCGAGACTCGAGCCCACGTGAGTTCGACATGCCGCGAAATATCTTCAACGATAACAGACGTTGCTCTGGATATGTGCCTTTTGGTCGAGAGAGCGTCTAAGTCCCTTGAGATAAGGGAGAGAGCTGAAATCCGAGTTAGACCTTTGGGGCTGAGGGCTTGAGACTCGACGAAAAAGAAACTTGCTCGTGTGCATGACGGCAAGCACTCACCACAGCAGAGAATGGTAGAAAATAGCGATGAAAAGTGCACCTTTCTCTTTATTGACCTTGAGAATGGGAGAAACTTAGGCTCGCCGCTTGACGAGGGTTTGCTTCGGAACATTGGTGGGTAGAGGAACATTTTAAGTTCGACACACCAGTAGCACTCCATACCGGTCGTTTCGCAACTGAACGCTTGTTTTCTGTATAAAGGCCCACATCACGCCCGCCGCCAAGTGAATGTCAGTTATCCTAATGGTGTCCCGGTACTGCTTTAATCAGATGGAGTTTGGTTCTGCCCCTTTCTCTCAGAGGTTCGACGAAGGAACAATATTTGGCATCAAGTTTACATGTATATTTTCACGCCGCTGAACCCAACTGGTAAGTCGGGCAAGGCATCCCAGTCATCCTCGACCTCTAACTCAGTCTTGAAGATACCAACATCAAAAGCACCCACAGCTGCTATGATTCTCGAGGCGTCATCGGCGTTGTGTTGCAAGATAGGTCCACCTGTGATCTTGGACACACCATAGCCCATCATGCTGTGGGTGACGAAGTATGTGTCGACAATTGCGTAGCCTGAAGCTCTCTTCGACACCTCATACATAGCGGTGTTCTGATATGGTTCGGAATTCTTCTTGGTAACGGTAATACCATTGCGCCACTTGCTCACGACGAAAGTAGAAGCTCGCGCGGCGTTCATGTTCTGATTTTCCTTCACCTCGAAGTTGTCTCCATCAACAAGATCGTATGAGAAGTCCTGCAGGACTTGGTAATGGACGACTTGAGGTCTCAGAGGGCACGCGCGCTCGGCGCGTTTGGTCAAGATTCTGTATCTGGTTAGCTAGGTGACTTTTACATACGTATGCAAACATTACCGCTAGAACATGTTGAGAGTTCCAGCTGAATGATTGGTGCTGAAGGAATGTTGTTCGGACTGCGGAAGATCGATAAATGCTCCGGACAGCAAAGACCGTTGATTTAGCCTTTGCAGAGACGTCCAGATCAAGATCCGACTGCAGGAGCCTCTCGAATTTGAGTTCTATGGTATATGATATTTAGGCCGTTGTACGAAGCAGGCGCTGTTCAGAGAGTGGTAGTGTACGTGGAATGGTTATGCAAAAGGTGATGCAAGAATTTGGAAATATTAGAAGCACGCGATAATGATATCCCGGTATATCTCGGGATCAGTTCTCGCGTTAACTTCGTGTTAGGCGAAGTATAAAAAATTAGTGAATTAGTTGAGAGATAAAAGGTGAATTGGCAGAGGAAAATCGTACATCTCGCAGCGCACGTGACATGAACTAATTGTTGAGTCGAGGAGCATCTTTTTGAAAACAGCGAAATTGTACTCATGGTAGCTCTTGAATATACTAAATAAGAAGTATAAGAGACTCGCTAAATGTTCAACCAAATAGGCAGTAATTCGCATTCTTAGGCTTTATGATCTTAAGCTTCAACATGGAACACCGGTGCTTAGGATACATGTGAGGCTGTAAGCATCCTTGATAATGGAATCGAGAAGAGTTCTAGAGAAACATGTGATTAGAGAAACAGCATAGAAAATAAGTACGTTTTGATGCAGACTTCGAGGGCGACGCGAAAGACAAATAAAAGCGCACACTTGACACTTGGCAAAAAGATGCCATTGAACAAGAAAAGAATGGGATGAGTCAATCCACCGAGTATTTGACACAGCTTACACCTGCGTCCTCGCGAGAGGACCATGGCTGCTGGCTACTACAGCTGTTGCGTCCATTGTGCTAAAGTGTATGCCCCTCGAGTTGTGACACATATCAGGGAAAAAGATTGCGCCTCTATTCTCGCAATCCAAGGTGTTTTAGCGTCAACTGTTCTTCAAGCACCAGCCAGACTAGGCCTCTCTGCCGCTATCCGCCTTAGACCTGGATGCAAAGTCCCACCTGCCTGCCATCTCACCATGCGTCATGCTCTTGGACTCTTCGAGGCTGACATACACGTAGAAGCGAACATATCGATACAGCAAGTTTGTAACATAGAAAAAAACATAGGTAAGAGCAATATTCAGACCTGATCACGCTCACAGAGGGCTTTATATCCTACCTTTAGTCACACAATGAATGAGACAGATTGCAACGAGGGCACGTGATCGTCTCCCCTGAGACGTTCTGCCAAGGCGGTGAAAGCCTCATTTCACCACATGCAACCTTTCATCGAGGGATCGCATTCAGGCAGCAAACATGACCCATCTCGACAGCCTCATTCTGTTTCGAGTCACCGTTCGACATACTCATGCCTTCTCGATCACCTTTCATCTGGAGAGGCTCTCTCTTTCATCTTTACATCTGAAAACAGAGTAAAGCAACCTTCAAATCACAGCAACAACTATGCTACAAGTCATCAACTCCCGATACGACATCCTCATAGGACTGAAGGACCTATTGGTAAGGCTTTTTCCTGGGCAAAACTGCCAGGTATCCGTAAGTCTGACTTTCCGCCACGTTAGCACGAGAGCCGAGGCGTTCTTTGGAGGTTGACTGACGTTCTCGTCGTTGCAGATTCGTCGAGGCAAATACACTGTCTCTGCACCTCGATTGTTGACTAAGGTTTGTTCGAACCTCTTTCTCCCCAAACGACTTTGGAGACACCGTCACTGACAGTATCTTCGTGACTCAGGAAGAAATCGATTCTTGTCGTGATTTTTAGAGAAGAAAGATCGTGGGGCTGTACGAAAAGTGGTGATTGTGGCTGAGCATTCAGCGTCTAGTCTGCGCCACCACCCAGCATTTTGGTCCACCTGAGTTCAAAAGTCTGCCTCGTCTACATAGCTACAACGATGCCTTGCATATCTTGAGCGCAACGCTTTCTTCTTTGTGTCAGGGGCAATCTTCTCGTGTTACTTGATTGGTGCTTGTATCTTTTCTTGGGGGCCTCGATTCAGGTCATCCCGAACAGCGGTATGCAGTTCGTGGGGCGAGTCTGTTCGTTCTCCCACTTCCGGTATTGGTTGCATCGCAGCCGCAATCTAGTCATTTTTCTTAGGCAGTATGAGACAGGGCGATCTAAGAGTTGGTGGCACACTTCATCTGTTTTCACGCCGAAAGGAAGGGGACTCTGCCGGTCCCGGGGAGTAATCTTATACTCATCATCATCCATTTTTACAGCCGCTGCCACGTTTCCAAAATCCACTCTTACGTTGTCATCACAGAGTTTATCATACATAAGTTTTCCACTTCTTGCCCTCGTTCTAGGCAACAGTTTGCTACTTACCTTCAAGCCCCATTGCCCTCTTTCCCCGCATTCATCTCATCACATCATGTGTGACACCATGTCACCGCACTCGCATTCAACATACAGTCCAAATCCTCAGATAATTGACGGACAGTTCCTGGATCAGAAGAAGCTGATGCGACTTCTGAAGGATGTCTATGGCACTTCTGAAGAGGGGAAAAACAACTTCCGAGTTGAGGTGAGAAGCACTCAAGCACTCTGCTCCTTTCTCCGTGGCCCCCATGCTGATCAACATCGCAGCTTCGTCTCAACCGCTACCGAATATACCCACTCGCACGACCGAACAGCAACCTCACCGAGGTAAGTTATCATCGTCCATACAGAGGAATGTCACTGACCTTACCTAGGACCAGATAGAGGACTGCCGTGCAATCAGACGGCGATGACCATGTCTATGTAGAAAGAGGTAGCACATATCATGTTTAACGGCCGTTATGCTCGATAGAGCTGGTTGGGAAGGCGCAAATGGAATCAGCGAGCATTTTCTTGGTGTACTGGGAAGGATGGAGTCAACTTTGGCATATTCTGAGCAGACAATACAGTTTTGTAACCGAACATCATGAACTAAGGTGATCGAATTGTGAGCTCTATTCTTGGAGGTGGGAGGCTTAGCCCATGCCCACTGGAGAATCAACACCCATTGCAAGGAGAAATGCTGATTTGTGTTGTCGACTCATTGCCCAAATTCCAGCAAAAAGACGAAAACCTTGATCCCGAAGGGCCGTCCCGAACCCCACGATCCAAATCCAAAACATCAAAACCCTCAAAAATACCCCAAGATGCCCTCAGATTCGCCCACCTGAAAACACTTTTGCCCCAAACATCCAATCCCGGAACACAACGTCCGTTCGCTCCTGCACTCCCAATCCAGCTGCAGCCCATTTGCGCCCGCATGAGGCAGTGCTGCGAGGCTGATTTCTTCACCGTCCAATCACGGCAATGGATTGTCTCACCACACATCAGCAGGGGTTGAACGTCGCCGACCCCACCTCACGATTTTCTGCTTCTCGGTGAGAGTACAGCATCGTGAGAATCGAGATTTGACGACAGTGAGCAATTGCTGGCAATTGAAAAAGGAATTGATGCTCGAAAGCATATGAAAACAATTAGCGATGGCCCCAACATACCACCTCGATGACCTGCGAAGCCTGGAGAAGAAAATTAATGAGAAGGCTCATGATCTGTTCAAAGAGAAACCCGGTCGTGCCGGTTTGCAAGTGACTCGAATCTTCAAGCAGAAAACGGGGAACCGAGATATCCGTGAGAGTGAAAGGACCGTGTTCATAAAAGATCTGGATGTGTGTGATGTTTCAGCGGTGAAAGCACTGCAACATGTAAGGCCCCCAATATGAGCGACTCTAAAGTCGATTGGGATTCAGTTTGAAGCTGATACGAACACTCAGGACAATCAGGATGACACTCAGATCTACACAATCCGTCAAGACCGGTCATGGACGACACTCAACATATCTCGTGACCTCTTTGAGGGATTCGTGAACACTCACAATGTGATGCCTCCATTCTGGAAGCACATGTTTACGTTCGGGCGAAAAATCCAGGAGAATGAATTTCAGTTTCCTCACTTCGCACGGCGATCGACTAGTTCTTGGCAGTGGTTGAAGGAAGGGTCGAACGAGCAGCGGGGGGAGGCTGGTCATCAGACAGAATATGCGTACATGCTTCGCCGTGTTGAAATCAACGGACGAGCACGTTCTGAAGATGACAATCCCTGGTCGATCCGGCAAACGGCGGTCTATTCCAAGTTCTCAAATTCTGCGAGACCTTTTATTGCGAAAGACGACCAAGCACAAGCCCTGCAACCGCGGGTTTACGAGCAAGCGAAATGTACCTTCTTGCTCGTTGCACCGTCCGAGAATGCCGAGGCACAATTTGCGCAGTGTCTAAGCCAGAGTACTGGGTGCAATGGCACTCCTCTGACGCCATGGAATATCCATAGAATCCTGGTGGCCGACAGCTTGAGTGGTTGGATGGATTACATGGCATATTTGGAAAAGCGGTTGAAAGAACAAGTAAGTCCAGCGAGTGGAGCGTCAGGAGAAACAAGAACGTAAGCTAACAAAACCCCAAAACAGTCAGATCACGTTGTTCTAGCCACTGTGGGAGATGACAAAGTAAATCTCTCGCCTCTGACAGATTTTATCATCAACTTCGACGACAGACAGCAGTTGAAGATCATCGAAGACCAGGTCCTGGATCTCCAAGTCATACTTCCTGGGATCTTAGACGCTGTTACACAGTTACAGAAAGAGTTTTCAGGCTTCGCGTCCCACTCCTTGTGTTTTGAAGAAAAGGAGCGTGAGGAGTTGTATGAGATTGCCCAGGAGTTCAAGGAATACGTCAGAGAAGCTGGTATGCTTATTGACAGATCTAAAGCGCTGAACGATATGGCGATATCGACTGCGAGACTGGTGAGTCTGGAATCGACACCATCAAATGTTTTAAGCTGACATATTCACAGCTCTCCGATCTCCTGAGCTACGAAGAGGCAGTATCACTGAAGAAATTGAGCTATGAAACACAAATGGAGAGCAAATCAATGGGTCATCTAGCCGTGGGTATACACTGAAGAACCAAAGTCGCGCGAGCTAAATATTTTGCAGGAAAAAAGTACCAAAGACGCGGCTGCTGTCAAAATTCTAACCGTCATTACGCTAATATATCTCCCCTTCGCAATCGTCTCGAGTTTCTTCTCGACCCAATTTGTCACGATTAAAGAAGACGGTCACCTTCACCTTGCAACGAACGTCTGGCTCCTGGCAGTTATTGCAATTCCTCTAACAGCGATAACAATCGGTTCGTGGTGGACTTGGGTATACCTTACTGAAGTGAAGCCAACGCAAGATCCCTTGCAGCCGGGTATCGTGACGCTTCAGCGGCAGCATAGCTTCAAGTCAATCATGTCTTCAAAGAAGAAGCATAAGCCGAACGATCTGGAAAGTGGGCTGGGCTTGGCTCGAAGTCCCATGTTTCCACCAGCATTTCATGCTGGCTCACCAACATCAACTTGGTCTTCACAGGCTACCACGGTGAAATCAGAGAAATCAGGATAGCATGCAATGAAATTTTCAGTTCTTCTCCGTCATCGTGCGCCCAGCTGGTAGCTAGAAAACTGTCGCATGTGAATACGAAAAGGGCACACCGATAAAAAGGGGTCGCGACCAGATCTTAGGCTCTCTTTTCTTCACTGAAAGAAAGCCTGGATTAAATGCCCCGAGTGAGCACAGCTAATCAGCGATCACTCACACCACCAGTTCTTCAGCCCCACCACAGGCGACACCAGTTGCAGCGCCCAATTCCGCACTCGCGGCTCCATGAAGTATTGAAATGGGGGCTGCTTCTCCCACTGTGCTGCTTCCGCCCTGCTTCATGCACACAGTTCGATGGAAGAGATTTTTATGCGCCCGGAATGGTGGAGCGGCTGTGCCTATCGAGACAACCTTTCTGCAAGTCTTGCGGCTGCAATCTCATCCCAGCCTCTTTCGTGATGGTGTGCTGCTGATTTGGGACACCGATACTGGTCCCTCCCCCTCGTGCCTACTTCTCGTCGCACTGCTCCGTTATATACTCCAATGGCCCCTAGCCGCACTTGCCACAGTTCCTGAGTATTGAGGCGCGAAAGGTGCTTCGTGATGTCTTCGATATTGAATTGCTTCAAGAGATTGAAGATCCCTCGGCGGTCGCAGAAGCAAGAACCGAAGCCAAGCGCAGCACACCCAAACCTAGTTCCAGTCGCGCAGTCAACCGTATGCCCCATCGCGACCAAGAATCCAGAAGCACTTCTAATATTCCGTGCAGCAGATCTCGATACCAGCGCCGGCAACCCCGATAAACAAGAACAAAGAACCAGTCGCAGACGCAACTGAGAGCGATGAGGGAACCGAGTTAGTGACAGTGGGCGACACAGCAGAGCGGGTCGATGTGCTTCTGACTGAGGAGCCTGAATCTACAGCTACTGCTGAAGAACGGCTCAACGAATACCAATCACCACCAGATCGCCGACCATTCGTCGAAGAACGAGCAAGCACAAATGGGGTACCACGAATCGAAGTACAGAGGCAGGCAACGTTGTTGACGACGGAGAATGGGGCGGCCATACACCGATCATCATCCACCGGGTCCTTGACACCAAAACTGTCCAGAGACAACTCGCAGACCTCTCTTCGAAGCCGGGCAGACAGTAGGGGATCCTCGAGTACCGGGCATTGGCTGAAGGAGCAGCTTGACAATGCAGGCCTCGAATGCCCGAAGCACCACCACTGTTTCCTGATCCCGAGGAGTGCACTGAAAAAGCTAATCACCCCGGCCAATGTTGCCCAAGATCTCCAATCATCCAATCCAGATACCAGCGACACCGAAGCGGAGGAATATGCGAGTACCATTTGCTTTTGTGCACGACGACTATATGCGACGCTAGCCTATATCAAGAAAAGTGCGGATATTAAGGAGCTGCTCGAAGAAGGCATTACAGACAACGATCTCCCTTTTCTCAGGCAGCCGAACAAGAGGAGCAGATTTGCCCTTCATCGCAGAAATGGCGAAGCCATCAAAACGCTGGAAGCTTGGGAAGACAGCCGCCTGAAGAAATTCGATCGATATCAGTGGTGGATGAATTCGCCAGTGTTCAAGCTGAACAAGGAACCATATGAGCTCAATGACAAGACAATTCTGCCGTTTGTCGACTTTGAAATGCCGGAGGGCATCGAAACCAAGAAGCAAGGAGGCTACAGTGAGGTCTATCCAGTGAGAGTCCATCCGGCTCATCATGAGTTCTGGCACTCTTCTGAATCCGAGGTTTGTATTAGTTTATCCCCTGTTCAAGACCCAGGTTCTGACAGCGCGCAGGATGAGAAGCCTCTAAAACTGGTTGCAGTCAAGCAATTGTTCTCCGACGATGAAAAGGAATTCCAGAAGGAAAGGACGATCTTGACGGCGATGAGCATGAAGAACCACCCTCACTTGATAAAGCTGTTGGCAACCTACAAATACGATGGGAAGTACCACCTCATGTTCCCATTCGCCAATGCCAACCTGAGGAAGTACTGGGACGACCGACCGAGCCCTGCTTTTGATAGAGAGACCGTCTTCTGGTCATTGCAGCAAATGACAGGCATCGCGGATGGCCTTTTGAGGATACACAACTTCGCTGTCACGCATCCCCTCTCCATTTCAGGACCAGGGAATGTTCGGGTCCAGAAAGATGCGAAATTGAGTGTGCAAAAAGGCGAAGAATGGTTTGGGCGACATGGTGACATCAAGCCCGAGAATGTTCTTTGGTTCGACCAGAATCATGAAACGGACAATCCGATGGGGATATTGCAGATCGCCGACTTTGGACTTGGGCGTTTCCATGGAAGAGACTCTCGATCGCACGTCAACCCTGATACTGTCTTCTCCTCGCCAACTTACGAACCTCCCGAGTGCAAATTGCGTCTCCCAGTCTCCAGAGCGTACGACATGTGGAGCTTAGGCTGCTTGTACCTGGAGTTCATCACATGGATGCTGAGGGGGTCGGCGGAGATTGATGGATTTGCAAACTATCGAGGACGCGAGGCAACTGCTACTGGCATTGACGATGATAACTTCTTCACCATCGTCACGGATGCTGAAGGCCAGAAAGCGACGGTTCGAGAGCAGGTCGTGGCTTGGACGAATGAGCTTCACAGACATGAGAAATGCTCGCCTCTGATCCATGATCTTCTCGACCTGACGATGAAAGGATTGCTTGTTGTCGAGTCTAGGAGTCGCCTATCAGCCCGGTGGCTGCACCAAGAGCTCAAAGAATTGCTTCAGAAGGCCGAGAAAGACGTGGACTACCTGCTGAAGCCAACTCCACGCAAGCCAGAACCTGAACGTGCAAACACGACACCTGCATCTTTGGGAGTGCCGAAGACAAATTCGACGACAAATACAAAGCGCAATTCTGTGACTTTTGCGACAAACATCAAGGAGAATGTGCACGAAAGGTTGCCCAAGGACCTTGTCTTCCGTACCTTGGGGACTCCGAATCAAAAGATGAAGACGTGGCCGACCCATGGACAACAAGCTGTTGTATTGGAGATGCCTCAATTCGCCCGCTGAGAAGTGGTATCAAGAGATACGAACAATCAAATCGAAGGTGGTTGAGATTTTAACTCGACCTAAGCATCGTTTTCGGATGAAGCTGGTTAATGGTGGAAGATCTGCTCTTCGGCACATCGCAAGCGAATGCATCCGAGTATTCGACGATCTAGGTTAGTACTAGAGCTCTCGAAACATGTATTATTTGCTGACTAATTAGCATGATTCAAAAAGGAGGAAGAGGCCCTCACATGTCAATTGAGGATCATGTGTCATTGTCGTGCACGCAGGCTAGCCAGCAAGCATGGTGCTAACTCTCAAAAGTGAGCGGCATTAAGCATGCGCGCAAAGCTTCGCATGTCGAGTCCAAGCTGGTCATGTGTGGCGTGGAGACGGAGACGTGGACAATTTGGGAAGAAGAAAGGAAAAGTCCTTGGGATCTTGGGAGGGCCATTTCGCTATGGTGCTCGCGCGTGGTTCCCTGACCGGAACCTCTAAATCGGCTTAGCGCCAACTTAATTTCTACCTCCCGTGTCAACACCAGACAGAGATGCTCTTTCGGTCATCTCAATTCTCAGCTTACTTCCCTACTTTCTTGGACAATGGCGAGCAACGAAATTTGTCAGAATATTAACATCGCCAAGTGGCATGTAAGTCACCATCAGTTGAAATAGTACCAGTTTTCACGCGCCTGCTTCAACTTTTCTGAGTGTGCTCTCTGAATCCATGGATGCTAGTTGATATTTCACCGCCTGTATTTCTACAATCCTATGTCATGGAAGTCTCTTGAATGTCGCCCATCCACTGGCTTCATCGGAGCCTGAGCTCAGACTTGCCGTCTCGTTAGCAGGAACGCCTTTAACATTGCATAATCGAGATACTCACTGAGCACAAACTGCCCATCGTTATTCCCCAACCTCTCACCCAAATTCAAATCAGCATCAACCAGCTCTCCCTCCGCGTTCCTCAACTGAGCACGCAGGACTGGAACATTATCGCCTCCCTCGATGGAAAGAGAGATGTTCTCTGCGGAAGATGCAAAATCTGCTCCGCCCCAGAAGAATCTTCCTGTGAGAGGTCAGTATTGAAGATGAAAGTGGGGGTTGAGAGAGAAAGGACGGACCATCTTCATTGCCGATGATGGAGTTTAGGTCGATCGAGGCGTCGTTTTCTTGCCCTTCGACGTTAGCGAGGGTGGAGATGAGGGTGCTGCCTTCGAGGCGCAGGTTTTGGGCTGAGAGGTGGAAAGACATTTTGTTTAGGCTTGGTTGAGGACTTGAGGTGAGCTGTAGAAGAGATGTTGCTGGTTGTGATTTGGGGTTGAAGGGAAGCGGAGGTTCCGTTCCTTTTATGGTCGAGGCGGGAGAGTCACAATAAGGCAAATGACTCTGCGAGGTCGTGAATCTTCGCCTTCGATCCTTCACAATGTCTTTGTGAATACTTTTCTTGCGGGATGACCCAGAATTTCCTTCTGCTTGCATCAAAGTGGTGCAATCAGACGTGACAGTCGTGCATAAGATACCCCGCCAAGTGGTGGGGAATATGACAGCGTATAGGTGCAGTTTTGCCAAGAACCGTTGTTGCTTCTTCCACCTACCAGAAATAGTTTTCTGCAGGTACTGTGGAGAGCCTCTTCTACCGCACTCAGTCGTATCCGACTATCCGATATACTATGTTTCTGTTCTGCAGGATTATCTGCACTATCTCAGCTGTACTGGGTATGAAGAGAGCCGCCAAGGGGGAGTTGTGGATATTTGCAGTCTTGGCAATCTTCAGCTTCAATACCGTGGAGAAAGCTGAAAGTCTGTTACGCACATACCTCATCGAGGATTTGTGATGTGGCGTAGAGGGACTGGATGCCGACATGCCTGGCAAATGCAAGTATTGGAATGGTACAATGCTTTATCCGATCTCCAACTCGACTTCTCTACTCGGTGTTTAAGTGTTGACTGGGTCCATTTTACGTCTAAGTATCACAAGTACTCGCTTGGGGCTTCCTCGAGCTCGGGGTTCTTCTTCAGACTCACTTCTGGGTTGGGTTCAAGACAGTCTGGAAACAGTGGGAGTAAGAGATGATGAATTGAGACCCCACTATTTCCCCGCCATAGCTCGCCTCGACGATTTCACCACATCTCAAGTTGACAGCAACGGCCACCTCTGCATCTGCTGTTTGAACATCTGCAATCAGAATTCCAGTACTATCCCGAAGTCTGCATTCTCGGATTGTCGTCCACCTCTAAAAAAAAATAAAAAATAAAAATCAAACCCACGAAAGCTCATGCCCTGCGTCAAAAGCCCTCAACCAACTCAAATCATCCACCCTCTTGAATTTCCCACAAAATGCTCCGTACACAGCACAATTCTCGGCATCTGTATTTGAACTCGTGGCTATCAGGCCAGGTGAAGGGACCTGCGACAGCGAGTCCTCCAAACCAGTTACACGCCATGTCTGTGTACTCGGCAAAGACGACTGTGTGGACACCAGACACGACTACAGTCGATATCTCTGGAGCCTGACATCGAGCTTCTGCTCTCGTTCAGCGTCCATCGTCAAGATAAAGCCCCATCCGCTCGCAAGCCAAGGTTCAAGGAGGTGTCATGTTACTATATCGCAACCCACCGCATTTATTTCACCCAGGAAATTCGGAAGATGTTTTCCTGATTGAACAGCGCATACAGGATGCATCACAAAGAGCTGACTCCATGGCGGAACCTACGTATAACGGTGAATCCGGAGGGCAAGCGGCCGTGAAGAGGTTGGCTCACATAGGCTGGAAGCTTCAAGTATTCCTGCAGTAAGCCTCCGAACTCGGTGTACTTCTGCTCGAATTCCCGTTACAGGTCTTGTATCCTAACGTTGTAACTAGCGCTACGAGGGAGCCAGAAGCAGAAGAGCTTGTTATTACCAGGAGGTATATTTGTTCTAGCAGTCGGATTGGGTCTTATTTTTCGACCTTTCTTCCAACCCTCTTCGAGGCACGAAGAATCCAGCTTTCCCAGCCCACCAAAGTCATTGATATGCTCGAATATAAGCCACATATTGTGAAAGGGCAATGGCTCCCCTAGAGGAAAACTACCCTAACTTGCATGATTGTAGTAAACTCATAGGCTTTGGCAAATACTTGACTTCGCTCTTATAATTATTCGTTATACGTAGTAGGGCTAGCAAAATGGAGTGGCAAAAGGTTGTTATTGTTTCTTAGAGAGCGGGAAGCTCTTTATATACTAGAGGGCACGTAGTTAATATAAACCTTCGAAATTACTATTATAAATAAGGATGTTTGAAGCAAAATAAATCGCCCCGCTATAATTATCCCCCTATATATTAGGCTCGTCCCGAGCCTCAAAAGAAGAAAAGAAG
>FJOG01000048.1:270128-290603 GCA_900073065.1 Phialocephala subalpina | reverse complement strand
TATTAGTGGGTGCTGAACCTGTTCTCTAGCAACTGGCTTAGTGGCATTAGATAGCCAATGGGCAGAAACCATGGATCTCCCACCAACGGTTCCGCATCCTCACGACCCCAAGCTTAACCTCTACCAAGTGAACAGCTTTCACTCACTTCACTGCCTGGTAAGCAGGATCTCCAAATTCAGCTGCCAAGCTCAGCTTTGAAAATGCTGACTACTATCATTAGTATCGTATTAGAAACCGTCTGCTATCGGAAATACCACTTGAAGCGTGGCCGCGGAACGACATCCACACAATGCACTGCATTGACCATATTCGGGAAGACCTCATGTGCAACCCAGACCTCTCACTAAAAGGATCGATGAATTATGTATCATTCGACACTACGGTCAGGGCAGGGCAACAATGCCGAGATCTAGATGCTGTGCAAAGATGGGCTTTCGAACACAGGTGGTCTGGCTTCTTTGAATACATGGACGAAATTCTGCATCTCGACCCAGTCGACACGGAAAAGGACGTGCAGCGCCAAAAAGTTGAGCTTGAGAAGGAAATTGGAAGAAAAATCTCTTATGACGAGTTAAAAGTCGATCGTGATCCCGAGACTGGGATAATAACGGTTGGATTATTATCGAAGGAGGAGTAATGCAGAGTTCCAAGGGAAAGGAGTTGAACGTTGAATGTTTACAAAATCTCAACGAACCATGAGACTTTGTACGCGAACTATTCTTCAGGTATCCTTCTATCTTGGCTTTGCTCGTGTTCAATATCGTGACCCTTGCCAATTTCCGAAAAGGGGCTCAAGCGAGCACCCCCACCCCGCATTCAAGACCTCTCAAACCCACACATGAGCACCGCAAATGACGAAAAAGATATTGAAATGGGGTGACTACACTACCTCACCGCTGAACTGGTAAGGTGAAGACGAGAATCAGGTGCCCCTCGATAATGGCCCAGCCTTGTCCAGGGGGCCTCAGTGGCTTTGCAGGAGGCTGAGCACCCAAGCGAGAACCACCAACCACCTTCGTGTATATGAATTTGACATCAAGCCTTCTCCTCCCTACATATCTTCACAACATCAACACATCTCCCTCAAATTCTCTACCGCAAATCTATCAAGGTTCCACCATGTCACTCAGCGATCGCCAACTCCCAGCAAACAGGCAAGCCCGCCACGCAGCCCGGGTCTCCGAAATCGAAGCCTTCCCCGAATTCAAAATCCTACACAAGCTCATTCAACCTACCTCACCTACCACAACCCAAGAAACTCTTGGCGAACTCTCCACCCTAACCTTATCAATCCTACCACCAAACACGACACCTAACCAAATCGCCCTCGGAAACCACTGCTGGCACCTCGCTACCTCACTCCTCGAAATCGTCGCACGAACTCCACCTTCGAATCAAGGTGTGCTTGTAGATTTCGTTGTACAATTGAGGAAAATAGAGGTTCCTGATCCGGGCTTGGATAATGGGGAGGTGTTGAAACATGATGGTGCGGAGGTGTGGAGGGAGTTTCCTACGCTGGGGTATACGATTTCCGACGGTTATAATGTTGGTCCGCTTCCCGCCCCCCCCCCCCCCCCTCCCTCCAATGCCAATACATGTGATAACGTACACAGATCCATGGAATCCAACTCTTAGCACTCAGGAGCAATCAAGCTGGGAAAATCTCAACGCCTTCCTCGCCCACCTAACCCACTCTCACACCACTTCCCCTGCCCAGCCGGCATTTGGCTACAGCAACCTCGCTTTAACAGCTTTCCGGGAGGTCTTCGAAAATCATGCACCCACCAATGTTAAATGGTTCTTGCCGGTTAGGGTTGCGGCTTGGTGGTTCGTTATTGCTGGGGAAGAGCTGTGGGCGAACGTTGAGAGGTGTCGAGATTTTGTTGCTGAGGGCGGGGATCTTGGGAAAGAGAAGGAGGCGTGGTCAGCGTTTACGATAGAGAAGTGGAAAGTTTGGGAGAAGGGATTGAGGGGTTGGGGAGAGGCGGATATTGAGATAGATGAGGAGACGAGGGGGTTGATTCGGGATGCGTTGAATGAGATTGAGCGAGTGAAAGGAGTTAAGTTTACAGATGCGCAGAGAGATGAAAACTAGAGCTCGTAATTAGAGAAATTGGTTTGGCGCTTTTTCGCAGGAGGAGAGCATGTTGCAATGCCCTGGAGCGTTAGTGAGGATGCCCTGTAAATGCAACGAGAGACGCTAGAAATTGGCGATCACAAAGCTGGAAGCCAGCGTCCATGATTCACACTTGATCACCGCGAGAATGTGAGACAATCCGATCGGTGTTCAGATCGCTCTCTTGGAGATTAGTATAGTACATCTAACTGCCAAAATTTGCTCCTGTCTAAGATGGTTGTGATTATGTCGTCAATGTAGAGCCATGTTTCCTCCATAATCACCAGCTTCGAGTTGGACTTTATAAAGCAACTCCGCCAATATCTTCCATCTCGAGCTCTGGCGAGGATGGCTGGAGTGCCTCCATCAGAAGCGAATCTTCGGACTCATCCAGAGGTTGATCAAGAATCATCTCCGGTACTTGCGCGAGCAGGCCCACGAACAGTTCTGAGTCCTCGCGATCAGCGTCACTCAGCGAATGTTCTGAAGTCTGTGGGACAACCACATGCTGGAAATCTGCGTCGTACAGAACCCATTGCCCAAGCTCGCCAGTGTATTCCTCCGCAAGGCCTCGTGAAGGTCCCAGTACCACACGGACAATGCGAGACCCATCAATCCACTCCTCTCTGCTTCGAGAAATCGTCGTAGCCCATGTTGCCGTGGCAGGTACTCGCGTCGGACCTAGGTAAAAATCCCAGGATGCTGTTGGTCCCAAACGAGGTATCTTCACTCGGATTTTTGATTGTTCCTCCTTCGTCAGGACACCCGGCCACTCCTCTCTCGTCCATGATATCTTCTTGTCGAGTGCTGCCCTACGCTCGGCACGCTCTTTCTCGACCTTGAGCTTCCGTTTTTCCTCCGCTATTGCATATTCTTCTCTCTTTATCTTTGCCCATTGTTCCAGTCTCTCTGGGTCATTGAGACAGGTCAAAACTACCTCTCTGGCAGCAAGGGAATCTTCGACGGAGTCGTGGCCTCGACCTTGCTGGACTTTAATTCGCAGCAGTTCAGTGCAGGCGGTCTTGATGCCGTACAGTGAGATCGATGGAATGCCGGCCGCCTCGGCAGTGACAATACCGGAGTCGACCACCAGGGAATGCGTAATTCTCAATACATCGAAGTCATTCTTCAGAGCCTGTCCAACAATGACCGTCGAACTATCGATATGCTTCCACAGCTCTTCTCGTGCACCCTTGTATCCTTTCAATGCATTCCCATTTCTGATTGCGGTGTTCATAGCTCCCCGCGTCACACCGGACCATCTTGTTCGCCAATCTGTAACTTGTTTGTCGGGATTGACAAGAGAATCGATGAGAACATCGCCGGTAAGATAATCGATAACAGAAAGTCGGGCAAGCACCTAGGGATCGAGCAGTCAGTTTCTATTCTTTTAGAAGCTGGGCTGTCCACTTGGGACTCGAGAGTGAAAAGAGTATAGGTATTATTGCAAATAAATTGTCCTAAGATCGTTGGAACATTGAGATACTAGAGATTCGAAACTTACATTATGTTCTTTCTCGCCCTCTCGAGCACCGACCATCTCGCAGTCGAGGGCAACAGCGGCACGCTTCGGAAGCAATAGTGATGCGGCTGGTGCCGGCTCGTAATCGGCCGAGTTCTCTTTACGGTTGCGGGATTGGACATGTAAATCGAGAACCTCCCATGTATGAGTTCTCTGCCTCAACTTTGTTATTGCTTCATGATGCTGAGGTGGCGGTATGATGGACCATCTCGGATCTTGTACTTTTGTTTGAGTGATCGGAGGGTTATGGGACATTCTGCCCGAGTTGACTTGGTTCTGGGGTATCTTTGTCGCAATCTTTGTCGCAGTTAGGCTGTTACCAGAAGGCAGGGACATTGTGGTTGTAGTGACACGAGGTCGATCTATCTTCGTTCCGATCTCAACCTTTTCGCTGATGCTGAGAGGGACATACGCTGGTCGAGTGGCTCGGTGGTCTTTCTTGAGATGGTTCTGCATCTTGTCCCTAGACTTGAAGGTCTTTGAGCAACCGTTATGGGTGCACAAAACGTGGTCGCCTTTAGCAGCCAGGTGGTCGGTCAGGTGTTTCTCAAGGGCAAATGTCCTCGGGCAGAAGCGACATTGAAAAGCCATGATTGCGACAAGATGAGTGTCTCCAGGCAAAAGTTGATCATAGTGGAGTTGAGAGCTTGCTGAAGTTGAAAAGTAACGGAAGCCGGAGGAAGTTGAAGATACGAAGAAGGCTCGACTCCAGCCTTCTCATGGTTGCCTCGTTGGCAAAACGGTAGCCAATCGCGACTGCATTTCGGCAGGCAGCCGAAACGAGGGCGTTTGGCCTTTCCAGGCAGGAACTTCCTGCCTTGTGAAGTTGATGTTGTTTGTCCGTGACCTCTCCATGAATAAAAAGTTGACCAAATAATATAAAGAAGAGGACGAAGTGAAGGCTTCGCGAAGTGTGGGGAAAAGGGGGTGTTCGCTAGGGTAAATTCGGTGAAGCGGAAACAGCCGGAGCCAATGGCAGAATTCCTCTTTTTTTCTGGCCTGATTCCGCATTATCGCCGTCGCCTCCTCTTCTTCAAATCGCATACCGCGAACTTGTACAACAACAAGCATTTGAATTCTTCTCACGACTACGGGAACATTGAGCTCACATACTACCTACTAATTACTAATTGACTCTTCTCTTCTGCCGCAGTCATGGGATGGTTCTGGGCCGATTCCAATGTCTCAGTCGTCAATGCAAGAGGCGCTCCTCATGCAATCCCCAAAGATAACACACTCTCACCACCAGTTCGTATAGCACATCCTCCGCAATGACTCTTCTAACAATACCATAGCCAGGATGCCCAATGCACAACAGCGCACCCGCGGTGGCCAAACCTCCCACGCCCCCCGCCGAATCCGCATGCCCATATACTCCAGCCAACCTCTCCGACTCCAAAGCTCCCTCCAAATACTCGAAGTACAATCCTCTCAACTACATGTTCTCAGACCTCTCCCAAGATCGCGCCGAGAACCAAACAGTCACTCTGCCAACCGAGCGTGAGCCATCAACGATCCCCAAGGGCAACGGAGAAGGAAACTGGGAATACCCATCGCCACAGCAAATGTACAATGCATTGCTACGGAAAGGCTACACGGATACCGATGCTAGCGCTGTCGAGAGCATGGTTTCTGTTCATAACTTCTTGAATGAGGGAGCTTGGGCAGAGATTGTGGAATGGGAACGGAGATTCGGACGCGGCCCACGGGGCTGGGGGAAGTCTTGGGAAATCTGCAAAAGGGGAGAACAGGCTTCGATGGCTAGCGCTGCGATCGGTGCGAATGAGGATGAGGTTCCGCAACCCAAGTTGACGAGGTTCATGGGACGCCCGAAGGAGATGACGCCCAAGGCTGCGATGTACCAGGTGATGGGCTGGATTTATCCCAGTGCTTTTGAGTAAGTGCTTTACTACATTCACTCTAGTGGACGCATTCGCTAATAATTGATAGAACCGAGCCTCCATTCGATCGCCATGATTGGTTCGTCCAGAGAGAATACAATGGTGTGAAGAAGGAAGTCAGATACGTGATTGATTACTACTCTGGCCCCGACGATGATGACGGAAAGCCAGTTTTCTACCTCGATGTTAGACCTGCGGTTACGCCGACTGCTGCTGTGGAGCGGTTGATGAGATGGGGTGGCGATGTTTGGTATAGAGGTTCCGGTGCCGTGTTGCGAGAGAAGCAGTCTTGAGAGCGATAGATATCCCAGACTTTGGTGGACTTTCGGGAGCGAAATTGGCGCATACTAGCCAAGGGCACGGAAACGCTTTTCAGGGCGTTTCAATGATGGGATCAGCTAAGTCTGCACGGATTTTCTTCCTTGCCAGTTTGGGTCTGTAGCGTTGCGTATGGATTTTATGTTTATGTTTTTCCATGGACCAACTCCTATTCTTGTAATATATCTCCTCACGATACCAAACAATTACACACACTATCTTCCACTCCTCTCCCTCTTCAATGTCCCAGAATTGCTCGTTCTTCTCTGTGGCAATGTTCTCAATCCCTAGCCCAGCACGTGATAACTTCCCCACACTTTCCTGTGGCCGGTGACAGCTCGACAGCTGTCAACGCCCGGGGTCCTTTGATGCATACATGTACAACACAGCACATCATCACCTCTTCCAGCTTTCTGCAGATATTTCTCCATACTTTTTATCACGATCCAGGAATTGATTCAACAAAGTGTTGATCAGATGGACAATCCGTTCATTTCTGTGAGGAAATACATTAAGTGGGGTGTCAGTATCATTCTCCTCAAATAAGAGGGTGGTATGGAATTTCAAGTAACTGATTTGGTTTTAGGATGAACCGAGGGGTGAGAATACGAAGTACACAATCTCATGGAAGAGTTCTGGGATATGAGCTGATGAGAAACCCAGCACACTAGTCTTAACCGCGCGCTCAAAACACTTCGTCGACATCCGCATCTTCAACGATTTGCCTCTCCCCGATGACCCAGATGACAAGACAGCTATCCAACGCCTGGAATGGGCAAGTCCAATTCCATGTCCAAACACGAGATCTTGAGTCTACATACTAACCTAATGCCCAGGCGTTCGCAGGCACCAGCCTCTCAACACCAGCCAAACTCTCTTGGGCCGGAGAAATCCTGAAACCTGCCCATGCGATATGGACCCACTGGATAGATAGCACCACCACCTCCCCAGTAAAAGATGAAGGAGACATGTATCCCCAATCTGACGGCACGGTTCTCGAATACGGTATTATGGCCAACCCGAAAACCGGGAAGATGACGAAATATGAAGAGTGTTGGGAGGATGTTGAACCTGCTCTGGTCGGGGATGAGGAAGAGTTCGTTTCTTGGGTAAGTCGAATTTCCTTCAAGTCTCTGAACTGCTCATCCCCTTGGATATCAAGACAAATGAGTAAAGAACACTAAATAATGATATAGGTCCTGATCTGCGATGATGCCGAAAGTGGGACGAAAGGCATGCTGATCAGGATTGGCGAGATCATCCAAGGCTTGGTGAGGACGCCGAAGGGAATTTCTGTCGTGAGGTGGGAATGGAATGCTAATGCAGAAACGGAGGAAGAGGCGGAATGGGAGAGGGCGGTCGCGATCGGGAGGTTGGAAGTACCTGGTATTTTGTTCGAGGAAGGAGAGAATATTGTGAAGGGCGTTGAGTTGATGGGGAGTGATGGGTTGGATTGGCTTTGTGTGGAGGCTTTTGAGTGGAGTTGATGTTGATCGATAGTTACGGTGATCATCATATTCCGAAGTAAATGATTCAATTCTCAACTTGTTCATTCTAATATGTGTTTCCTTCCTACTTGGTGCATTATGTTGGTCGGGAAGGAGGAGCAGCTGTTGTAAATCTCGATCGGGACAAGCGTCACATGGCCCGTGCTCTTCGAGCCTTCACTTCACATATCTCACCTCACTCGTCCTCTTCGCAACACGAACATCATCAATCCAACTCCAGCACCACTGCCAGCCTTGACTCTGACTAGTGTTATTTGAGCTAAAGCTCCGTCTCTTTTGTCATGGATTGTGACGATGTCGTCGCGCGCAGATGGCGAGTCTTCGATTGCCACACGAGCTCCTGCCGGTTTGGCCCCCACTCTCAGTCACCCCAATCACGTTTCTCATGCTGATATGAAACAGGTTGTCGGAGCTGCAAGCAAAGACGCATCCAGTGTGATCGAGGACTCCCAGCGTGCTTCAAATGCTCCAAGAGAAAGCTGGTTTGCCCTGGCTACAAGCCGCAGCTCCGATGGGCGAATGCCATTGCGGTGAGGGGCCGCTTCAAAGGAATGCAGTTTCCGCAAGAAGGCGAAGCGGTTTCAGAAGCAAGAAATACCTCTTCGACTAAAGCCTCTCCGCTATCACCACTGGAAGGAGCTGAACAAGACGAAATCTCCATAAATGGCGAAACTGCGATTTCTGGAGTACGTTTGGTTCCTGATTTTCCGAACGATGATGTCGTTCGTCAACTCTTGGGGCACTATGACGAGAAAATCGCCTCGACGCTGGTTTGGCTCGACTCCGAACATAATGCTTACCGTTGCCTTGTACTCCCTCTTGCTCAACGACAGCCTGCTTTGATGCTATCGATACTTGCAATCTCCGCCAAGCACCTCTCGACGACTTCCAGTCTTGAATCGAGCTTCCCAGAATCTGCTTGCGACGCAGCTATCCAGATGATCACAGCTCAAGTTCAACAAGTCACAAGTCAACTAGCAGAAGGTCGCGATCTGAGCAATGAGATCAGCATTGAAACAGCTGAGTGGATGCTTGCTTCGATGCTTACCCTTCTTAGCTACGAAACGATTGGTTCGGGATCGATGGACTGGCAGTCTCACAGACAGGCTGCTAGGATCTTAGTCCATGCTCTTGGGACAGCTACTCGAAGGGACAATGAGCTTTATGAGTTCCTCCGAAATCAACTCTCGATTTTCGACGTGTTGGCGAGTACAACAAATTTCGATTCAAGCATCACGGAGAATGCAATCCTCCCGAATCCTGATCTTCGGAACGTCCTATTCAGTGATTATCTGAGATTTATTTATCGAGTCACATTGCAATCACGAGAGAAGTTCCAGGATCCCGCTTCAACTCAACAAGGTGATGCGTCAACTCCATTGACACCGAAAACTCTCCGGGACGGATTTGAACAGGCCCGAGGCCTAACTTTGATGGCTGCCCGACCACTTCAACTTTCCAACTACTCAAAACAGCGAGACTTTGTCCGCATCGTGGACATCTACCACCACGCCGGATTGCTTTACTCGTACAGATGTCTAAGATTCTCGAGTTCAATTCCTGGAGACGTTGAGTACTCAAGAGCTAGGCTCTTAGACTCTCTCGAGGTGTTGGAAGAAATTCCAACGTGGGTTCAAGACCTCCCTTGGCCAGTCTTCATCCTTGGGACAGAGTCTTATGGGAACAAGTCTTACCAAGCATCTGTGAGGACGATCTACGAGATGATCATAGAAACTATGGGCTTCAATCATTACGACTTGGTCCTACGATTCCTTGACGAGTTTTGGTCTGGAGATGACCCTGACTGGTCCGTCAGAGCCCGCGGGTGGGAAGCACGAGGAATACAGCTTCTCGCCGTTTGAGAGACGACAGGAATGTCTCGACACAATCTCACTTGTAAGACAAGGTCAGAAAATGGGAATTCCTTTCCTGTGGACGACTACTTCATCGCCGTTTCTTCGTCATCGATACCGAAGATCACTTTCATAGGATCTTGGTATTGATAGAACCCCAATGCCGGCGGACAAATCCCGTACCCAAGCAACCTGAGTGCTTTTGGAGAGAGACGTCTTGCAGTCTCCGGTGGAACCATGAGATACTGGTTTTCTTCCTGTCTCAATGTCCCTTTGCACATGAAGATTCCCACCGTCTCGCGAGCATCGTCTCTAATTGAGTCGTCAGTGGCCCTTCGTCAATTCAACAGCGGAAGAAGGAGCTCATACGTTGTAGTATTGGCACCACCAGCATGATAGACATTACCAACGAATATCATAGCATCTCCGATCTCAAGTTCAGCTGGGATTGCTTCTTCGTCGAGTGGATATCGATTTGGACCCCACAAGTGGCTTTTCGGAATCACGATCGTCGCTCCATTTGCTTTGGTGGTCTTGGTCACAGCCTACGAATCCTGTCAGCATACCTAAGGTTCCGGAGAGCCCGACGAGCAAGTACGAACAGTCACGCATCCTATCATGACCGGCATGTCGATATTCCTCGTATGGTAGTCAGAATCATCTCGATGAAGCGCCTGCTGTTTTCCTCCCGGCTTGATACGGAACCCGACAGTGCTCGCGATTTGCGGCTTCCCAGTCACCGTCAGAGCCTTCTGTCCCTCCCAATAAGTATAAGTACTGTTCAACACTTTCTCTGCCACGGCTTGAAAGAGCGGAGTGAGCGCCAATTCGACGCAAGCATCCGAATGAGCGAAGAGACCAGTTGCTCTTTGAGTGGTGGGAGGGAAGAAGCCGGACTCATCGACCTTGTCGGCTGCAAAGTGAGGTGCTAGATCGGATCGGATCTGAGCACAGAGAGATATGGATGCTAATTTCTCAATCACGACAGCTCCATCGCGCGCGAGAATTGTGTCGATGAGCTCGGGTGTGGTCTTTGGATCGAGGGCTGAGAGTCGAGTAATTTTGGTGCCTGCTTTGGTAGGAAATGTTTCTCGACTGAAGAAAGCTATGCTGGACGTCAGCCACTGGAATCTCGATTGTTCGATGCCACCTTGTCGGGGCTCCTTACATCCCATCTTGAACGTTTGCGTGTCAAGTCCGACGAAAAACTCGAATTGGGTAGAACGTTAAGAGGAGAAAGCGGGACCAGTCGAAGATATCTGTCTCCTTGTTCCTTTCACCTCTTCGCGACTCTGCATCGTCTATGTATTCGCGTCATAGCGTCGTGGCACATCATGGCCATGGACTCGATATCCTATCTTGTCAAGTCTAAGCTCTATCCAATGGTTGGTGCGTGGATCGAGAGGCCCCGGTGATCCCGGATTTCCCTAGGCCAGTACTTACATACTCATGGACACCACTTCCTATCTGGTCTAATCCCGCGTCTACCTAATAGACCGATGCCCAGAACAGCTTATGGGCAAGACTCGGAACTCCACGAATTAAGTCTTGAGGATGTATGGGGTTTGATAGATTTGGCTCTAGTCCACATCGGGGTCTTCGGTTGAGAGATTTTAGCGGGGTGCGCCGCAAAAAGTAAACCGGAAACTCGAGAGCCAAGCCACGTCGCCGACAGTGCAATTTGGAAAGACCGACTCCAGACAAGGTTCTCCAATTCTATCAATCTACGACTCTCAATTCTAAGATCTAAGATCCTGCTCTACCGAGGAGAAGCTTTAACAATCCGTTAGCTAGCACCATGAAAGTCACGCCTCACAGTTTCTCACTCGAACCCACCACCTGGTGAGCAGCAAGGACTTCTTGCCCCATCACAACAACACTCTCATCCATCACCGTATTGCTGTCGACAAGGTACTCCTTCCTCCCCTTCAACACCCAGTACAACCCCCCA
The DNA here is from genome assembly GCA_900073065.1 of Phialocephala subalpina. NCBI lineage: Eukaryota > Fungi > Ascomycota > Leotiomycetes > Helotiales > Mollisiaceae > Phialocephala > Phialocephala subalpina. The sequence goes on along the minus strand of FJOG01000048.1, from coordinate 279,433 downwards.
AAGACCACCACCCCCGCCAAAATCGCAATCGCCCAATTCATATTCTGGATATTCCCTGTCCCGACCACAGGAACAAACTGCGGAAACACGAAAAACAACACCACGATCACAGACCACAGCAGACTCGCTATATTAATCGGATATCCCCACTTCCCAAGATCGAAATTTGGTCGAGGAGGTAAGATAGAGCGGCCTCGACAGACGACGCAAAGGATAGGGATGCAGAATGAAACTTGGAAAGTCACGCCGCCACCGGAAATGATTGCAAAGAAAGCGAGTTTGGAGCCCAGGACGAGAAGGCCGACAATCAGGTTGACGACGATGATGGCATTCATGGCGTTGAGGGGCATTTGGAACCGTGTGCTGATTTGGGAGAGGTAGGATGAGAAGGGGAAGGCGCGGTCGCGGGCCATGGACCAGACGAGGCGTGATCCGGCGGTATTCATGTTTACAATGATCAGGTACTGTTTCCGTCAGTCACCTTCTTTGTCGATTAGACTAGCTGAGAAGAGGAGCAGGAGATTAGAGAGGGGGGTCACTCACGTTGAGACCCATCATGATAACCGCGCAGAAGATGCCACCCCCATTGACGGACTTCGTTACATCCATGAACCATGCCTACTATCTGTCAGATTTGAGAGTCGGGACAACTGGAATGGCCGGCTTACGAGGTACGAAGAGTCGGCTTCCATGTAGACTTCCCAGTTTCCTGCTGTGTACACCATGATGATTGCTGACACCCAAGCGGTAGTTCCCGCCCAAGCCATTGACCAGACCATCACCCGCTACAGAAAGTTAGCTTCAATTCCCATGTCTGATGTCAGGGTTTGATCTCACCGGAGCGTCACGAGAGGCATTCTTCATTTCCTCCACCACTATCGACAGTCAGATATACTTAAAACCGAAGAGAGGGGTACTCTACGATGCATAACCCCATCCGTTCCGTACAGCCCATAGATTGGGACATACATGCTGAGTATGAACACCCAGCCAGGAGAGGCCCATCCAGAGGTGTTGATGAATTCAGTGAACACGAACTTCGCACTGGTCTTCGGAGCCATAGCTAAGAAGACAATCGCCCAGACGATGCCTCCAAGGATGTTGAAGCTAGCGCCCATGATGTTCAGAGCTGGGAGGTTCCTTGGCAGAAGATTGGAAACAGCAGGTGCAACCAGAAAGCCGGTGTAGATTAGCCATGTCATGTACGGCTTCCAGACAATATCAGGATGCGTCACACCAACGAAAGCACCGACAATCTCAGCACTGTTCAAGGCACAACTTGTGCTTGCTGAGATTTGACCAACGAGGATACACCAGCCAACAACGTAGGACAGGAATCTTCGCATACTCCTTGGAGCAACAAGTTGCGTGTAGAACTGCTGCCCTCCTGCCGTTGGCCAGATGCTGGTGTATTCGGCCATGGAGGCCATAAGCAGGATTTGACCGGTAGATACTACGACGCTAGAGATGTCAACACTTGGATTTCTCGACAAGCTTGGTGATTTGATAAACATACGTTCCGCACACAAGACAAACTGGACCACCGAGTGAGAAGACATAGTAGAACATCACGATATTGCAGCTCCATGAGCACAGGATCGTCGTCTGATAGGCCATTACTGTGGTGCGGGGTCAGCAAATCACCCCGCCAAGTGCCAACATCCCAATTCTCGATCGACGTTTCAACACTTCGGGGAAACAGCACACTCACAACTCCAAAATGTATGCGTTCGCTTAAGTTCCTGTTTGTGACCAAGAGCAAGAAGGGTCCTCTCATCAGCACTCATCCCAATCACATCGTCCATCTCGCTGGACGGATGTGACGAGACATTTTGGACCGCTTCGCTCTTCGTGTCGTCCATTGTGGTTTCGGAAAATTGGGTAACAAACTGGAGAAATTGAAACCGTTATTTCTCACGCTGGCCTATATACATGCAAGGAGATTGATGGACGGTGAGGTTGAGATAGAAGAAGTGGGGCATGGGATCGCTTAGTATTTTCTCTATCTTACTGCCTATTTGGGAACAGTGCCTGCATCCCCCACTTTCCGTTTTCGGAACTCCAATCGAAGGTCAACAGTCTCTGGCGACTCTGGAGGAGGAAGAAGAAGACCTAGAATTGATTGTCGATGCGGAACTACTCATATCAAATGGACGGAGGTTCTTCATGCCTTGCACAGAGAGTTGTATTGCTTCAAAAGACTCACTTGTCTCTCAAGGAGGGGTCCTCAGCACGCATCAAGCACTTCTCAATGAGCATGAACTTGATTTCGTCTGCCACAACGCTTTTATATTTTGTACTGCTCGATTGTACAAGTACACAACCCGTTACAGCATCGATCAGCTCTCGATGCAATTGCAAGCCATCGACTCTCGCAGCTTCCCGGTCTTGTATGTCACAAACCATACCAAAATCAGACCATCTCGACATCACCACCACCATCTTCAAGATTCGAAGCAGAATTTGCATTCAATCCATATCCGACGTCGGTGAGCGTTGTGTCCTTGCGCGCGACATCCTTCTTCGAGAGTAATTTCCTCCCCCAAACATCATGAGTCTCCTCGTTGATCTGGTTCAAAAACATATCTGCGAAGAGCTTGTTTGCGTTTCCTTCAGAGGTTTCGAATCGGACCAAGTCCCAGACATGGTACAGCCAATACCGTTGCTGTGTTACCGCGTTGCCAGGGAATGTAGCAAGAGGTAGTTTGAGGAAGTGATCAATGGTGAGTCCGAAGAAAGATCTGGTGTCCCAACTTGAAATCCACAACAGGCCCCCGTAGTTTGTTCCACCGTGTCGAAATTTTGTGGGTGCGTTGTAGAGGTTGGGAGGTGTCCAGTGTGTTTTGGGAGTGGCTTGTTTTGGGGTAGCGAAGACGTCTGGCCATGGTGATTGCGGCTTGAGAGGTTGCCGGGCTGAAGAGAGGAGGGATGACTTTGGAGTAGAGCCGGTTGAGGGGGGTGTCGAGACCGTGGTTGCTTGAGTGGAGTAAGGTTGTAGGTTGGAGGAGGAGGGTAGTTCGAGGAGGCCGGCATGGCCAGAGTCGCATGTATTGATTGCACGTTGAATATTGTAGGGGTACGGCCGTTTGATCCGGGTTGCATTGCGAGAGGCTGTTGGCTTGAAGAATTGTGTACGGGAGCAGGGTCGTTTGAGACGGCTTGTAGAAGTGTAGGTGCTTGACCAAAGGAAGGCTTGATGGTTGTGGGAAGGGGTTCGTTCGATGCGGTTGGCATGGAGGGAATTGATTGTGTGAACGAAGAAATTTGCGACTTTTTCGATCTCTCCTTCTTACTAGGACGCCTGCTTCCACTGCCCGGTGCGGCATGCGGACCATGAGGTACAACGACGGAATAGCCGCGCTTTTCGAGGGCTGCTTTAAGCTTTGGGCGATTCAAGATGAACTTGCCGCCGCGGTTGGCCAGAAATTGCCGATAGGATTCGGAAACCTCGTCGAGGGTTTTTCCCTTGTGTTTCTCAAAGTTGATGCGATATTCAGGTTCCTCGACAGACATACCTGCGGTTGGAGCCAGCAGTTGTTCCATGGAGTTGGGTGCTAAACCGGGTGCGGCGTTAGATGTGGTTTGCATGGTGGAGGTTGCTTGAGTGAATAGAGGTTTCTCCTCCTCCTTCCTTGCGGGCAGAATGTTCTCGTCAAGCAGTGGGTGGCCACAATGCGATTGTTGCGTTTTGACGGAATCCTCGCGCACCTTGACTTTCCTAATCTTATAACCTTCTAGTTCGAGGGCTGCTTTGAGATCAGGGCGAGCGGTGACGAAATAGAGGCGCCTTGCAAGGTTTTCTAGGTAGTCTTTAAGTATAGAGCGGAGGAGGTGTCCGTTGTAAGTTGTATCGAAGTCGATGCGATACCCCGCCTCACCATTGACGAACAACCTTGCGGGTCTGCATTCTGAAACGTGCTTCACGGTGTCAGGTTCTGGGTCGTAGTCTATTTTGAATTTCTTTTCGTGACCGTTTCTACGCGTGTGTCGAAGCTGAGAATGAAGTTTTGGATGACGTCGGATGAGGTTGAGCATCCGAAGGTCTGTTACCGGACCGTTCTTCGAAGCGAATATCCCTCTTCCTTTCCAAGTTTGAACATTTCCTCGCCCGGCACTGACCCGGCCGTGCGCTAGTGAATGTCCCAGTCGAAATTAAATATTAACAAAAATAGTGTTTTATGTTTTAGTCTACAATGTATTGTACAGTACATCCCGCAGTCAACCATTCCTCGTAATCACAAGCTGAACGAAGCTCTCTTTTGCTGGCACATTCTGCCCACGTCAGACTCCAAACCTGACCACTACATACCATTACATATTGTCATTCAGTAGACAAGCGCCCAGCCCCATCCCAGCACATATATCATTGAAATTCTCCTCATGCTTCTTGGTAAACACCTTCAACCCCGCATCAGCTCTCTCCTCGGATGTATTGAATCGACACAGGTCCCAGACGTGATACAACAAGTAGTCCCTCTTCTTGAAATCCTTTTCCTCCTAGTTTTTCACCGAATCCGGGTTGTCAAGTTGAGTAAAAGACTCATCGGTCAAGGGAAAGAGTTTCTTCGCACCCGAATATGAGATGTAAAGCTCATCGCCGTCGGGATCGTCGAACTCTAGAAATTCTGACGGCATATCGCCTATCCAGCGTCGCTCGGGACATTTCCACGGGAGAACTTCTTCGGGCAGGACTTGTAAAGCAGCTCGGAGGGCGGGATTGAAGGTCGGCTTGTCGATGTATTGTGTAACCCAGTGAACGAAATCGCGAGGTACCTCTGAAAGCTTTTGCCCTTGGTGATGACCGAAAGGTATAACATAGGCTGGCTCCTCATTCGCAACTTTCTCGGACGTGGCCACATCGCTCGACTCTTGTTGCTTCTGAATTTTGGCAGGAGGGTTGTCGTCTTCACGTGACGAGGACAGCGCGCGTTTGCGCGTTCGACGCGTCGCCTTCTTCTTGGGAACCCAGAGTTCGAGTTCCGGTTGGTAGAGTTCCATGATTGAGAAATATCGCTCGAGAGCAGGTTTGAGGTCAGCACGACCTGAGGAGGCAGAGACATTTTCCTTGACAAGCCATTTGATATAGCTTGGAGGGCATTCGAAGAGGGCCTTGTTTTTATGCGCGCCGAAGTCGAATCGATACTGCAGTTCTTGTATAGTTATCAGATCTACTGCGAGGGCAATTGACTATTCTTTAGTAGCCTCGAGCTCAGGAATGTCTTTCGACGTGTTCTCCATGACGATATTTTGAGGGTGTTGTTTGCGAACTTCGAGATTCAAATTTGCAAGGTACGCTATCAAACGTACCGGAAAATCTTCGGTCTGCCCCCTTTTCATCCAACGTGCGCCGCTGGGCTCTATGTAGCAAATATTGACGTTCCGGTGGAGACGTGCGCGTTGTGGTCAAATGTACAGTACCGGCAATGGATCGACAATTGTGAAGAGATTTGGGTTCATATTCATCTCGATCATGCGAAGCAGGATCTCCCAAGGCTCTATATGTTGGAAGCACATATGACATGGTTAATTTGTTTTAGCACGACGACATCATGACCACTTCGAGGACGAGTTTTTTCACTAGAGATTTCCTTACGAGGTTCGACACTCCTAGTACATAGAAAATGTAGGGATCCTCGCGGCTCTTAATGCACGCCCCGATAACATCTACCTGCACTCAGCAGCCCAATCGCTACCTTCACCCCACCAATCAACGCCTTTACTTGCCAAAGCTCGATCCAACAAGGCGTCGATCTTAGCATCGTATTCTTTCTCCTTCCTGGCTACGGCCGGTTTTCTTCTTCGTGCTGCTGTCCCAGAGTACTCTTCAGTTGCATCTAAATCCTCATACCTCTACAGCTTACCAGTCAGTACAGCTCATCCCGGGGTCATTACCAGCTCCCAGCCCCATGCCAGCCCAGATCCCCTCCGTCCTATCTTCGTTCTTATTCAAAAAAGCCGTCATGGCTTCATTAGCCTTTCCTTCTGATGTACTGAACTTGAAGAGATCCCAGGCGTGATAAAGATAGTACTTCTTATTCTTCGCCCCCTTGTCGAGAGCCGGTATTTGGAAGAGTAACTGCCAGTCCATGCCGAAAATCTTAGTCGCATCCGAAGCCCTGATCCAGGTTGGTCCCTCTTCCTAGGGATCTATGAATCTGCGTGGAGCAAGATTCATACTCGGCGGTACCCATCTCGCGTTGTTGACGATCTCGGTGGAGGAGCTTGGATTTTGTTTTCGCTGCAAGATATTTGCGTTCGGTGCGCTGCGACTGGGTGGTCCACTCAACTGGACTTTTGTTTCCGTCGAACATCGTAGCTGGTTTGGAGCGCCTTCGGCCTTCGTGATCGTCTCTTGCTTAACAGGTCGTGCAGGTTCATGGTATTGGATGGGAGATGTATCCTTGTCTGCAGGTGCTTGTATCTCCATCAAGGCTGCTCGGAGAGCTGGAATCGCCTACCTGAAACCAGGGTTGTCGATATTCTTCTTCCATCGCAGTATAACATAAGGATGTGCTTTTGAGAGTCGTTTACCCTTATATTGTCCGAAATGCACTCTGTAGCTCAAGGCTTGCTTCTGGATTTTGGCCGGAGGAATGTTGTCGTCACGTGGTGGTGAGCGTTTGCTCGTGTTCCACGTTTCAGCAGCACCTGTAGATGCGGAAGGCTCCGGGTTGGTAGAATTCGAGATGTGTAGTTCGAGGGCTGTCTTGAGGTCCGATCGAGAGTTGAGGAGGTTCTTGCGCAATGGGTTGCGGAGCTATGCTATTTAGCCTAGCGGAACTTGGAGAATGGTTTTGCCTTTGTTTGCTGCGCAAAGTTGATGCGATATCCTGCATCTTTGGCGGCCCTATCGTCATGCATAGGTAGATGCGCATGTGATGCGGCAGGAAGAGGTGCTGTTTTTGTGTTGTCCATCTGATTTTGTCGATGTTGAGGCCCAGATGGGAGGTTGAAAGTTGACAGATGTTGGAGGCGTTTGGGAGATATTCGGGAGGGATTCTCGAAGCGAGATTGCTTTTCATCCCCCCTTTCTCCTCCCTTTCTCGTCCCTTTCTCGGCCCACACTTGCATCTCTTCGAGCAAACGAAAGTCGACTGCTTCATGATACAAACAAAAAATTGTATCCCTTGAACCAGAGACTACAATACATCCGACCCTCCTTCTTTTCATTCATTCCCAATAGGCCATCGACTAAAATGCTCATAGGTATTTGTTTTTCGCCGAGTAATCTCCTTCGACAATCTAGCTAATGCTGAATCGGCGTCCAATTCCGAGTTGTGGAATATGACTAAATCCCAAATATGGTAGAGACGTAGAGAGGTATGGCTAGTATTTAGGGTTTGACTCCCGACTTTTGCTAGTATACCACTACAATAGCCCATGCCCTACCATATTGTCCACGTGATCTCGAGAATAGAAGATTTTGGCTCTAGTGTTGACTTCCCCCCAGTAATGATTGTCCGCTGTGAGAAATTAATTTAGACTCATGTTCATCCTAATGCCAAATCAATCCATTCAAGTTCTTGACATTCCCATTCTGTTTTCATAACTCGTCCGCAAGCTTTCCTGTATGCTATCCCGTCTTGCCACTCAACCCAAAGCACATTATAAAATTCGTACTTTTCAGATTCCCTGGGACGTTCCTCGTGGTGCCATTCATCTATTGAAAACTTTGGCCATTTCCACTTCTCGTAGAAATATCCTTGTGAAATAGCACCTAACTCGCACAAGTCGCCCATCTCGGAATTCGGAGGCGTTTGAGAAGGATTTTTAGTCAATATGTTGTTATCCTGCAACCGGAGCGCTCCAATCCAAGTTCCTTGGCTATTGCGAATAGAAATGCTAGGAGAAAAATTCTCAGAATTGGATAAACCCTGGCTCAAAAACGCGCGAGTCCTCTGCGTACGACAACAGAGTAATGTGTCCGTACCGCGGGGCCGCGGGAGACTGTGTGGACTCTCACACAGAGGTATCGGATACCAGAATTCAGTGGTTGGATCACAGTCATGCTTGTAGAGGTATCGAGTTTGGGGTATTTCTGGCTCATACGCAACACCATCAGAGTCAAACCGCCTCCAGCCAGGTGGAAGACTTCCAACACCCTCGAGCCCTTGCTTCTTCAACTCCTGGAGCTCTAAAGGCTCTTCGATGGCAGCCAAATCTATATTGTTCCACGAACGACTGTACCATTAAACAAGAGGAATTGTTCGCGGTGTGTGCAGGTACTCATGTTCATCCAATCTGATATACTCAGATCGGATACCCCAGCTCCATTCATCGATCTTGCCTTTCCAACCCGCAAATGAATCCGCCGTAAAAAGTGTGGCTGAGTACAGAGGTTATCCCAGAAAAAGCGGCCAGAGCGTCTTCTGGGAACGTGAATTGTCTGTCGTTGTACTCGTGCACAAGCTCTGCATAAGCCTTCAAATTAGGAATAGAAGTAGAAAACATTCTATCCTCGCTCTGCGTGCATTGGCTGACGACTTCTGAAGCTAGGGGCGTCAAATCTTCGAGAAAGGAGCCACATGCACACTTCCATTCAACTCTGTCGGCGGAAAATACTAGTTGTCTTCGAGAAAAAACTTGCTCTTGGAATGTCCAGCCCCGTTGGGACCATGGGCTTTTATCCTCGTTTTGTCGCTGAGTAGTGATGATGCCGGATCCTTTCTCAAGTGTGAAGACGTCTTGGACAAAATTTCTCGGCTCAGATATGTCTTTCAATCCACGCAAACCATAGTTAGCATCAGCCCCTTGCATTGCTATGATGGTAACAGTCGCATTGGCAAACATTGAACCCATGTTTTGGATCTGATCATGCCTTGCTTTGTCATCATCTTGAACGATACGAATAGCATCAACCCACAGATACCGTTCCTCTAAGAGACCCAGAATCTTGATTGCATCTTCAATGACCCCGGGTATTCCAAGTCTATTGCGAGAGTCGAAGAAAGCCTGATCAAGTTGTAATTGGGGTAGATCCTTTCTTGCAGTCTTGAAGAAATGTTCCGTTCCCCAAACGTAGCTTAAAGCGACACCCTATCATCGGTCGTAAATATGTTAGCCATAAACATGTCGTCCACGGAATATGTTGGCCATTGCCTCGTGGAAATCGCTATGTACAACCACTGTATCTGTACTCTGCAACGCCATCAGGGGGCTCGGATTATCATCTCCACACCGGAATCGACCACCTCTCCAGCGTCCCTAAACCTGTCCTCTGTTACCACCGTGCATCGTTTCACCACTCCAGAGTGGCTGCGGGGCCTAGGGGCTACTTGAAGAGCAGCTTCTTACTAGCTCGATCA
>FJOG01000048.1:242970-266999 GCA_900073065.1 Phialocephala subalpina | reverse complement strand
GAGTTTGACCCACTACACGTGACCAGCAACTGACACGACGGTAGATACAATATGACTCTATAAGGTTGTGCCACTTGTTGTATATATATCGTCTGGAGTCATCGAAATTCGGCCTATGAACCTGTGGGAGGCTCAGAAGAGCCCCATTTGATAAATTCTCAGTTTGGTACTTATCCTGTGGTAATCCATCTGCTATGAGTTGAGATGTACGACACTGGAAATAGATCTTGGCTCGACACCTCACAACTCTCGGTATTTGGAGATTTAGGGTTCAATTTGAGCGAAAAATGCCTCTTGAAATCTCTGCTTTTGAAAACTGACGAGTTGATAATACCAGCTTCACAATCATTGGCTCCAGCCGCGGCTATTGTGACCGCAGCATTCTGGTACACATCTGCCATCCTGGAGCTCTAGTGAGCCCAATCAAGAGGAGAGTCCTGAATAATGCACAGTGAATCGATCCATAGATATTGAAAGCCAAGTTCGCGCGTGATCATGATTGCATCTTGAAAATTTTGTGGCAGTGAGTCTATGTGGAGGCCTTAGACGTGGGAAGTACATGATCTTGCAGGGAATGGCACTTGTCATGTTGGTGCTCCGACAGACATGTATAAAGCGATGATCGGGCCAAATTGAAAATTTGTGGGGAATCAGTGCCGAAGCCCAAGCATGGAAGGCCGATACGTTGCTTACCCAGACTGGGCGGGGCTTCTTAACGGAAATTAATTAGTATTATGTGTATTGTGCAAGTTTCCAACAAATTCCTTGAACTCACCTTCGTGTCTAGTTAATGAAAATGTGACTCATTTTAATTTAACCTCATCAGCTGAAGAGGAGCTGCCCATTGCATGATCAATTGGTTCCTGCTCCCCGTCGGACGGGTTGTGGTTGAGGTCAATATCCGAAACATCTGATTCATTTTCAATGATTTTTTGCTTGCCGACTGAGTCGTCGTCACTAGATTCGTCGGAAGCATGAACAGTTGTTTGATTATCAGCGTCGTGAAGTTCGATGTCTAATTCATTGCCTGTACTTCCTCCATCACGCCAGAGTTCGTCCTCATCCCCGACAAAACCTACTCCGGCCATAATATGATAGACTCGATCGGAATGTTCTAATTCTCTGTTGCTGACGCCTATTCAAATGCTCACATTTGTATCCAGTCCTCACTCTTTCTTTTCGGCGACGTCTTTCAGTAAGTTTGCGACTCGAAATTCGGTGTAGATAGCCGCACAGAAATCACAGCCCTGCTGGGCCGCGATGATAAGCGAATCAAATGTCAAATAGTGGGAGTAGTATTCAATTGTTGCGAAGTCTCTTAGGGTATGGAATTCGTATTTCTGATCCTCTTTGTTCAGATGAATAAGAGTTTCCAGTGTGATTCCTTCACAGTACTGGCAAAGCATGCTGGTATCTACTCCTGTCAGCCTGATAGTATGGAGCCTCGTTGAATGGAGTCTCGCACCTCCTTGCATTCGGCTCAACGAGACCTATTGGAAAATGATATCTAGAGAGAAACATCCAAGTTATTTATGACTGTTGATAGAATAGCAAGCGAGAGGTCAGCCTCCTTGGATGCCCGGGCGAAGATGTAGCCTTGGAAAACTCGAGCGGAAGTTGATCTTAGGCAAAAGTGTCCTTCGCTCTCTACGCTTAACCGGTAGGGGCCAGTAGGGCAGACTCCGAGGACAAGATACGTCGAAGTGAGAAAGCCGGAGTCTGGAGAGAGGGCATGTGGTGCTAAGGAGCTCGATTCGGCGCGCTATCAGGCTTGTGGCTTGTGGCTAATGGATCAAGGTGTGTTAGTAGAGGGCGGCGCTGCATTTTAGCGAGCACAAACCCCTAAACTCGCCTGGTGTCACTAAGAGTGGAGGCTGGGGAGTGGAGCGCTCGGTTAACGCGGGGCATAAATTTCACCGAAAGTTCCGGGTTCTCCCCATCGCCTCCACGAAAAATCCGCTAGCAAGCCAAGAAACCATCATCAAAATTTCCGATACAAGCTCAACCTTTCGTCTCGTACTACTTCGTGCGCAAGGGTAATTATGAGCAGCAGCAGACGGAAATAACTACGAATCCCGCCGGCCGACGGTCAGTTCCCGAGGGAATGAACCACCAGAACCACTTCCACGTTCCGGCATCACAGCCCACAATGAACCAACTACCTCAAATCTTCAACACCTGTACGCCAGACGGGCCACAGTTAGTCCCGGCGAGTCTACCCCACGCTACGGACCAACCGTTTGGGGACAATTCGACCTGGTTGGATGAGAACAACGAGGCGAATAGGAGCCGTATTTTGAGGGTAGGATTTCCTCAGATGTCTGCTTTGACAGTGTGCTGACAGCGATGCATCACAAAGGCCTGCGAGGCGTGCAGGACGAAGAAGATCAAGTGTGATGCGAAAATGCCAGCCTGTACGCACTGTATCAAATACAGCCGGGAATGTATATTTAGGTCGGTGGAGAGGAAGGGGAAGCGGCGCAAAGGGTGCGCATCTCCGGAAGGTATATCTGATTCTGCTAATAAGTGCACAGAGCGAAATATATCGAGGGCCTTGAAAAGCGGCTGGGGCGAATGGAGTCACTGTTGAGGTCGTCTGGACTGTTGGAGGAGGTTAAGGACATACACACTCGGGGATCGAGACTGGATCGTCAGACTGGAACGAATGGTATGAAGCAGAGGTCGGAGACTGCAGTCCCAGGTTCACAGACGAATCCACATCCTGTATCAGCCATACAGAACATCATGGGAGATTCTTCAATGTCGAATCCGACGAGTATCGTCACTTCACCAGAACTTCCAAAGGCAGTAGAGCCAGGGAGGGGAGAGGGCCCGACAAAAGAGGAGATTGAGCTATTGTCGGACAGGATGTGCTCCCTGATGACGAACAACTGGGGCGAGGCAAAATATATTGGTTCGCGCTGATCTGGTAATCATTTGAATGCTTTGGCTGAATATTTGCAGGTTCATCATCAGGCTTCTCGATTTTCTCACCAAAGGGTATTGAATGGGTAGACGAGAAGATGGGAGATACTTCCTTCCAAGGAATCATGGCCTCAGTAGTCGACGACAACAGGTTCCATCATTTGGAGCTTCAGGTCTTTAGCGAACTGTTTCAGCGGCGAATATACGAACAGCTACCATCAAAGAAGGAATGCTTGGGACTGCTTGAAGATTTCTTCGGGAATTTCAACCGCGTATTACCCCTATTCCATCAACCTACATTCATGCATCTAGTTGAACGGCAATACTCTTCAGATCCGTATGGAGGATCCGGATGGTGGGCCTGTTTAAACATAGCACTGGCCATCGCGCATCGCTTGCGGGTTAGGAACAGTCTGATACCAGTAGAGGAGGAGAGAAAATCGTGGGGATATCTGAAGAATTCCATGGGCGTTTTGGCGGAACTGATAGTACAAAACACAGATCTCTTCAGCGTCCAAGCCTTGCTTGGTATGGCTCTCTTCATGTCCTGCACCTCCAATCCTCAACCTTCCTTCTGCTTGGTGGCGGCCTCTATCAGGTTGTCACACAGCATTGGATTGCATAAACGTGGCTCTGGCTTCAATTTTAGCCCTATCGAAATCGAGCAACGGAACCGCGTCTTCTGGATTGCATACACACTGGACAAGGAAATTTGTCTTCGGAGTGGACGACCTCCAGCTCAGAACGACGATGATATGAATGTCGAACTTCCAAGTCCAGAACCAGAGGATAACGTCGGCATCATCTTGTTAGCGGACAACAAGGTCAACCTTTTCAGATTGATGTCTCAATTTGCGACAATCCAAAGCAAGGTCTACAAGCAGCTGTACTCCACCGACGCTGCGAAGCAATCGGCTGCCCAGCTTCTGAACAATATCGGGGAGCTGGACAACCAGCTTGAAGAATGGAAAGCGGGTATACCGAGAGGTTTTCGACCTGACCATGGGGACAGCGTATCACACACTCCTTTCATTTTACAAGTTGTGGTCCTGCATCTCGCGTACTATAACTGTCTTGCAACCATACATCGAATATCGGGGTTTTGGAGTAGTCGGCTCTCGACTCATACTATTCAAGATATAAAATCTCGGCTACTGAACCATAGAGTCTTTCAATCCAGTGCTCTGTGTGTCGCCGCTGCAAGAGCATCCATTCATCTTTTGAAATATATTCCGCAAGAAGATTCTGCCTATGTTTGGTGTGTATATGCCTATATGGACAATTCCAAACGATCTTTTTTAACTCTCTCAGGCTTATCCTATATTATCCTATATCTTCCCTGATCAGCCTATTCAGTAACATTCTACGGAACCCGCAAGACTGCAAGGCTCGAGCAGACCTCCATCTGATGGACTCCGTCGTCAAATTTCTGTGCGCGCTTAGCACAAAAGAAGGAGATCGCAGTATCAAACAAATGCTAAATGTCTGTTCAGAATTCGAGAGAATCGCTAATGCTATCCTCGAGAGATCGGACAAGCAGACATCGTTACGAAAGAAGCCCAAGAATCATGGAGATCCTACCGTCACACCCCTTCCTCTCACTAGACCTGTGGTCAACATGATACCATCATCAGTGAATCGTCAGTCCCCAGTGGTCTTCTCTCCAGGTATGCCAAATCAAATGAACGGGCGACTCGACCACACTGGCCCAGATCCTCTCAACGGTTCCTTCACCGGAAGAGACTGGATCCCTGACCTCGCCACTGGCGAAATGTTCCAGGACTATACGATGCCACCCGAAAACGGGATGTCGCTTTTTGCTGACATACAGCAAATGAACAACGGAATCAGCATTGGCGACCTCCAGCCTTCCGTCAACTTTAACACATTACAGCGATCCCTCCTACCTCAGAATCTGTGGCTCATGCCAATGACGTTGGAGTGGGACTGGGCGGAGGTAATAGATCGTGGCTACCCTTCGATTGGAACTGGGCAGTCTGGCGATACCGCGATAAACGGCAGAACGGAGCCACTAGCTGATTAACAATATTGGCTTTGATTGGCCATTTTGACGATAATGCGGTGACCAATATTCTCTATATTACTGTGATATTTTTATTATGATAAGCTTGAGGGTCTCTTATAAACTTGAAATATTATATATAAAGAAAATCAAATACTAATATTATTTCAAATTCTTAAACATAATATATATTATATAATAATCAAGAAAAACAAATATTATAATTCAAAATTATATTTAAATTAATAAGATTTTTTTATAAAAAATTATAATTTAAATATAAATATTTTAATATTTTGTAATATTATTATATATATTTATTTTTTATTAATTTATAAATTTGAATAAATTTAAAATAATTAAAATAATATAAAAATTATAATTTATTATAATAATTTAAAAGAAATAAAATTAATTTAAAAGAATTTTTTTTATATATATTTTGAATTTAATAAAATTATATTAAAATTATAATAAAAAACTTTTAATAAAAAAAATATATATAATTTTATATTTTTTTAATTATAAATTTCTTAATAAATAATAAGCGGATTTTAAAATTTTTTATTAAGAAATTATTTTTTTTAATATTAATTTTCTATTAATATAATATATATTTATTTTAAATGAAAAATTTTTATTATTAGAATAAATATTACGTATTTAATTAATAAACTTAATATGATTTTACTCTTTATAAGAATAATTTTCGAGGCAAAATAAGATAATAATAATAAATTAATATTATTTTTATTTTATGCTTTACCTTTTATTATAAACGCGTATATTTAAATAATATATATTTCCGATTATAATAATAATTATAATATAAGGTTTAATATTTACTTCCTTGACTTTGAGCTTGCGAAGAAAAGAGGAGAACCGGCTATTAGTCATTCAATCAACAAAGTTCAGCCCGAATTGTCTTAATGGTTGGATGGCTTGCACATCTCGGATTCTCCTTAATCCGGCTCTTGGCGTGAACATAATTCCGGATGTAATGCAAAGTTGGTTCCGAAACTCCGGCAAAAGCGCAAAAACGTAAAACACAAACTCAATAATCATTGTATAATACCGGACGCAAAGTAGAATAGGTCCGTAATTCTTAATTATGAATTGCATATTCTTTTATTCACGGGTAAGAAGAATCTGTGCGAATAATATTGGGATAATCCTCATCAAATTACCGTCCAGCCTTCCTTCGTGAAACATTTTATCACACAATGAACAGAAATGTGTTTAATTAGTTATTCTTGATACCAAAGCCTGCTTTCACAAAGAGACTCTGCCGATCAATGCAATAAGGTATATGCTCTTTTCCGTTGGCTGTTGCCAATGCTCTGCATATATACTCACTACCTAAGGTTTTCATTGCCACAGGTGGCTACTCGGGCATCGGCTATGAGTTTGCGAAGATCCTCTACAGCAAAAACGGCAATGTGTATATTGCAGGCCGTAGTCAGAGCAAGGTATCAGAAGCCATTGCGCATCTCAAACGAGATTATCCCATAGCAAGCGGAAACGTTTAATTCCTTCAAATCGAGCTCTCTGACCTCACAACGATAAAAAAATCCGCAGATGATTTCTTGCTGAGAGAGCAGAGGCTTGACGTTCTGACAAATAATGCGGGGATCGGTAACCGATTTCCACTGTCAGTGCACAGACCCACTTAATGCACACACAAAAAAATTCGTAAAAATTATTAACCCTTACTCTTTAAAAAATTAAAATGGCTGTTGACGACGCTACAATAGAAGCCGCTCTTGCGGAATGTAATGTAAAATTGGCTCCTAATTACTTTGTAATAGCTAAAAAGCATAGTTTGGAGCATATCACCCTTATGCGCCGCCATTTAGGCAAAATTATCTCGAGGAGAGAAGCGATTTGCCTTTACTACTCTTTGCTTTTAAGGGCTCAAGAATAGGCTTTAATTAAGCAGATAAACAAACTTACAGTCCGTGGCTTGCCTCCGACGACTCAAATAGTCATAAATCTAGTAGAAGAGATCATTAGAAGGGAGGTTCATAAGAATTAAACGGCCCGATTTATCGTACGATATAAAAACCGACTTAAGTCTAAGTATCTACGAAATATTAATAATACACGAGTTAAAGCAGAATATGGACTAATAATCGCTAAGTTTTTTAAGCTAGTAAGTACCTTTTTTTATTAATATTTAATGGAGATATAATTTTTTAAGAGTTATAAACTAATTATTTCTCTTTTTTATTTAGTATAAGGATACCATGGAAAAATATAATATTTTGCCGGAGAATATATATAATTAAAATAAGAAGGGGTTCTTAATTAGCCTTTATTAAACGGTTAAACGCATTATAACTAAAGAAGTATATAAGAATAAAAAGATAAGATTTATTAGATAAAATAATTCTCGAGAATTTATTAGTTTGCTAATTATTATTTGCGCAAATGGTACTTGTTTCCTTATTGCGTTAATTTACCAAGGGAAAACTAATACTTTGCAAAATATATAATATTAAAATATAAGAGAAAAGAAAATTTATTTTATAGTTTTTATTAATAAATAATTTAATAATACGTTCGATTTAATTTATTTGATTTAAGTATTTGATTTATATACTCGCGCTAAAATTAAAAGAGGCAAAAAACTCCTAATTATAAATGGGTATTCTAACTATATAAATATAGCGTTTTTAGAAATATATAATAAACTTAGGATTTATATTTTAATTTTATTACTTTATAATACTTATAAACTTTAATCTTATAACGTGGATATTTTCCTTCCTTTTTCCATTTAATACTTTAAGCTTATCAGCGCTCTTTTATATAAGAGTAATAGAATTTACGATATATTTAAAAGGTTATTTTACGGTTTATTTAAAGAAGTTTAGAGTTTAACTTTGATTAAATAAAATATTTTGTTTGCGTAAACTAAAATTAGTATTACTCTTTTCGACTTTTTTATAATACTAAATATACTAAAAGTTTATCCTTTGGCCTTATTAAAATCAAAAGATAAAATTATTATTTTTAAGGCTATAAAAATACTTCGAACGGCTAAATTTTTTCGTTATTTTAAATAGGAGTTCTATTAGAATCCTTTTAAATTAATAATCAAGAAATTATTTAAATTAGTCGAGTAATTAATCGCAGAGTATAAGATTATTAATTTTAGAATAATAAGTTTAAAAGAAGTTTAATTTGCTTGGAAAAGTACCGAATAATAGCACATAGTAATAATTAAGGTCAGAAATCCAAGTAGCGTTAATATATTAATATAATAAGAAAATTAATATTTAAAGGGAAAAAAACGAGAAAAAGACTAAGAAAAAATAGGCTAAAATCGATAGAAAGGTTAAAAAAACCCTTTTTACTAAAGAGAAAAAAGCTAAAAAGGCTAGGAAAGCAAAATAAAAAGAAGTAAACCGATAAGTAAAGGCAAAGATTAAAAAAAAGGAATAAGAAATAGTTAAAACTATTAAATAAATTGAAAACAAAATCAAAAAAATAATCAAAAAAACCAAACCGTTTAATATTATAATACTAAAACTTAGGAGCATTATATTATAGAGTTTAAAGTTATATAAAGAGGTTAAAGTGGCACAAATTAATATTCAAGAAAAGGAAATAAAATATATAATTAAAAAGGATCAAAAAATAATTTTATTAGAACGAATAAAAAATTAAAGATTATTATTAATAGAAACAAATTGAATATAATATGCAACAATATATTTTTAATTTTAAAAGATTTTATAAAAGGGTTATTAAATTATAATTTTTTAAAGTTGCGAGACTAATAGATAAATGGAGTATACATTGGGTGGGTTTATATACTAATAGTGGAAATCGGTTACTCCGCCAGCAGGAAGTCCAAGTGCTAAAGGCCACGAACTTCAACTTGCAACTAATTGCTTCGGTCCCTTCCTCTTCACCCAACTCCTTCTCCCACTTCTCCGAAAGACTGCCGCAACTTCTCCTGGATCAGTTCGGGTCACGTGGGTAAGCTCCCTTACTATTGAAATTTACGCGCCTAAGGGGTGGCGTTTCCATATAGCAATATACCTGTTGTATCACGAGATCAAAGAACAAACTATAATCAAAGCAAAACTGGAAATGTTTTTATAGCATTTGAATTAGCTCGTTAATATAATAAAAATGGGATTATTAATATAATTAATTTGATAAATTAAAATATAATATAAAATTAATTTTAAAAAATAAAAATATAAAAAAATAATATAAAAAATAATATTAGTATTACTAGGGATACCCGGTTATATATAACGGGTTAAAAACGAAATATAATAAGATTATATTATTATATTCGTTAAATTATAAATAATTAGAAATAAGAATATAAAGTTAAAAAATTATATCTTTTAATTTTGCGCGTTCTTATGCTAGTCCTAGTACAACTTAGCGTCGCACGTAATTACGTGCTTACTTTTATATTTACATTGGTATTTCTTTTTTTATAATAAAAACGAAAACTAATTTTCTAGAGAAATAAACGTAATTATCTTTTATTTTTATTATATATTATTAATACGTAAAACTCGCTGATTTTCTAATAATCGCTTGAAATATTAAACTAAAAAAGGGGGATTTCCCTTATTTTTTGGCCTTATCGATTAAATAATTATAACTTTAAAACGCAACGCGTAAATTACTTTTTTATTCTTTTTTGTTTTTCTTTTTATTTCTCTCTGCTTTACTTTATTACTTTATTATCTTTTCTTCTTTTAACTTATTTTTTTATTCTTATTATAAAGTAATTAGTATCCAAGAACTTTTTTAAAGCCTTATTAAATATTAACTTCGTTATAATATCGGTTATATTATTTTGCCCATTAATTTACCGAATCTCCTATAACTCTTTACGCTTATACGATTAACATAAAATTATAATATTAATTATTAGACGCTTTTTTTTAGTAGTATTTAATTTAATTAAGTACTCGTATAAAGAATAAGAATTAGTATATACGATAATGGGAATAATAGGAAATCCAAGTTATTCCGTGATTATATTTATTCTTTTTATTATATCGTATATCTTAGAAGTTAATACGTTTTTAATTACGCGTGTACTTTTCGTCGAGCTTTAATATATAAGGTTATCTTTAAATTCGAATTCTTTACCATTCGATCGAATCGATTTATTCGTAAAAATAATTCTATATTTAATCTAAGAGTTAAAATCTTTATTATTTGCGAATAATCTATCGACGAAAACGAATAACTTAGTTATAAATAATTAGAAAGGGATATATATTATGCCTTTATTTATATTATCAATTTGCTATTTGAATCTTTTATTAAAAATAGTAATTTTTTTTTAATCGAGTCTTAGTATTAAATAATAACAAATAAATTAAAGATTGCCTTTAATTGGCAAATAATAATAATATATATTCTTTTAACGCGCTATTCTTTATAATCGGCTTAGAAATTAATAAATTTGATATTAATTAATTTAAACTTTTTATTTTACTCCTTTTGTTTTAATTCGATCGTATTTCCGTACTAAGATAAAATATATCTATTGAAGATTAATAGTATATTCGGGGTTAAAATTTCCTCGGGTTTAACCAAAAATTTAGTCTTCTTAAACTCGTTTTCCTTAAGGGTAAAAAATGATCCGTTTATTAAGATAAGAATATCGTTTATTTATATGCTAATAACGCCGAATATATTTTTCGTAATTATAATTAAAAAGTAAAAATCGTATATCGATATAATTATAAATAGTTTCTCCTTATAATACTTATAGTATATAATTTATTAATAAGTTTTAACTTTCGTAATATTATATAAAAGCTTTAAAATAATTATAATAATATCGGGTAAATATAAATAACGTATTTCCTTTAATAATCGTGCCAATATAAATCGTTAAAAGTTTATCGTAAATTAAGTATAAACTTAAATAATATCTCGAATTTTTAGTTTAATCTTTTTATTTAAAAGTTAAATTAAAGCAAATACTAGTATTATAATAACTCGTTAATTAACTCGTTGAATTATCGGAGATTATATAAGAATTATTTGTTTTCCTTTATTATTATAGCCTTAAATTACGAGTTTTAATTTCTTATATAAATTATTCGTAATTTTATTTTTAACCTCGTTAATTAATCTCGAATTAAAGATACGAACTCTAATATACTTAATATAATCGAGTTTCGTAAGGTTAAATATTCCTCCGATAATAAGATCGTTTATTTCTTTTTTTTGAGAAGCTTTAAATAAATATCCGGAAATAATAATTATATCCTCCCAACGTAATTTCAAAATTAACTTTATATTAAACTTCTTTTTGCTTATTATGAAAACTATAAATAATATATTTCCTTCTTTAATAATAGCCATAAATATATTATTAAAGTTCTTATTATCTTCGTTTTTAATATAATACTAGTAGATTTTATTCCGTGATCCCTTAGGTTTACTTCGATTACGATATTAGATTGGCTTATTTTGCTCGATCGGCTTTTTATAATTTAAACTTTCCCTATTTAGATTATTTAATGGGGAAATTTAATAGGTAGAATTATCGAAAATTAGTTACTTATCGTTATTTTACTCTTTATAATATGGTTTAATTATTATTAATCGGAAGTTTATTAATCCGTAGGATATATTAATAATACAAATCTTATTATTCGTATTTAATAGTTTGTATAAATTATTCTATCTTTTTTTCTCGCGCTAAACGTATACTTTAAATATAATTAGTAATCCTAGAATAAGCGTAATATTTGGTTTATTTCTTATAATTAACGCGTTCGCAATTTATCGTTTAACGTAAAGGCGTTAAACTTCCTTAATAATTACGCGGATTATTTTAACTTTTTTAATAATTAATAATAATAATACGTTTTTACTAATTATTCTAAGGTAGGCCCTAAAGACTAATAAAATTAATATAAGTTTATTAAATCCGATTAAATCGTTAATAGCTTTAATTATTATTTGTAATATAATATTCTTATTAATTTATTCACGAATTAGCTCGTTGCGAATAATCTCGTAAGTTCGTCGTAATAAAGTATAATATCTCTCTATTTTTCTTACGTTATTATAAGCCTTAATAAGAATTTCCTTAATTTCGATTATTATAAATTTAGCGTATTATCGGAATTTAATTAATAAAAAGTTTTTTTTAGTGTTATATATAATATAATCAAATGGTTTTTAATATATATTAATCTAGTATATACGCAAAGTATTTTATGCTTTTCTCGCAAATATATTCTTAAGAAATCGGATTACTTGAAATACTATAAACGAATTTATTACTTATAAAACAAGTTTACTATTTAAATATAAAACGTTAATAATAATTAAATAATTAAATTCGTGGTTATCTTATAAAGTAAATTTGAATCTTCTTAGAGATTTATTATATATTTGGCAATAATAATAATACTTAATAAAATACTCAATATATTTAGCGTTTACTTTATAATTAGTTCGTTAAAAGACTCTTAATAATCGTCGAACTAATAGATAACCAAAACGTTAATATAATTAGCATAATTTAGTTTTAATAAGATAATTCCAAGTTATACTTTATTCGTACTAATATAATAATATTTACGGGTGGCCTTATTTACGTATAATTAGAATAATTTTATTTCCTTGAATTAAAACGTTCTCTAAGTTATTAAACTTTATACTTATCTTATTTATATTCTAAATACAAAATAAAAAAGGCGTATTTATAAAGATAATATAAAAGATAATAACTTCTAATAGAATATTAATTCGAATAATTCCTTGAAATATAATAATACTTTTATTAAATCGAATCTTATAAACGCTAATTATAATAGTATTTAATTGTATGCTAGCGTTAATTTTTCGTAGAATTATAAACTATAATTGGCTAGTAATTAATATTCCAGCGACTTTACTATCGGGTATAATTCCTCAAAAAACCTCTAATAAATATTAATTTTCGAATATAAAAACTAAATATTAATCTAATTCGAGTACTAATTATTGGGATAACGTTAAAATATAGAAAATATTTTCTCTCGTAATTATATAACGAATAAATTAATTATTAAAAATAATAATAATTTGCGTATTATTAATTTCTTTAAGTTTCGTAATATAATTATCATATTTATTCTTTATTTCCATGTTTATAAGTAGTTAGTTTAATTCTATTTATCTCTTATCCTTTAAACCCTTTATACCCTTATATTAAGCAAAAAAACTCTAATAATACGCAAGTATAATATCGTAGTCTACTTTATACTAAAATCGTTATCAAAATTAACCGAAAATTTAATATTACTTTTTTATTAGGTATTTTATTGATTAGTATCCCGGCTTATTATAAATATAATACTTCTTTTTGTTGGAATCACAAGATTCGGCTTTGTAAGTTCACGTGAACAATTGAGACGTACTGCACAAGCAGGCCACCCAATAGTAAGTAGTCCAATTGTATTGCAGTTTTTTCTGTCTCTCTCCTTGAATCTAAGAGAGCGTTTGAGAGTATATACTAAATGAATAACTTGATCCCTAGCTTCGTACGAAGCTCTTACTATCGCACTAATAAATCAGATATGCCCGCATATCTTGGACTAATCTACCATACGATATTCCCAACACTAGCAACTCTTTCTTTTGTAGAAATAACTCGTACGGTAATTCTAAAAAGAATCGATAATCTCTCTAACTCTTCCTTCTCAGCCTTAACCTCGACTTTAACCTCTACCTTTCTTCTCTCTTGACCCACCCCTCCACTCGTACAATAATCTCGTTAGTATCCAAGAATCCTTCTAGCGTCTTATTGGGTGTAGACTTTATCATAGTATCCGCTAGGTTATCTTACCCATTGATCCATCGTACTTTAGTGAACTCTCTCCGTTCATATAATTATCTCAACGCCATAATATCTATTATAAGGCGCTTCTCCTTAGTTATACTAAGCTTAACTAGGCATTCGTATAAAGAGTATAAGTTTATATATACGACAATAAGTGGAAAGGGAAGACTTAGTTATACTATAATCATTTTAATTATCATATAAATAGTAATTACTATATTAACTCCTCTAACTATTCTATAGATCTCAAATGCCAAAACACTTCGCGTGACGCGTTTGCTTTTTATATTACTCTAATAAACTAAGTTACCTTTGATCGTGAAGCTATTATCGTCGTACGACTCGTTGATAAGTATAATTTTATAACTAATTTGAGAACTCAAGTCTTTATTGTTGGCAAACGATCTATTTACGAAGACAAAGAGCTTCGTACGAGAGAAATCCAAAAGAATATATTTTATTCCTCGTTTTAAATTGTTTAATTATTATGTTAAACGTTTATTTAATATAGTAATCTTTGCGTTTATAGGCTCTTAGTGTTATGTAGCGACTAACAAATCAAACGATGCTTTTAGTTAATAAATAATTGCCAAATAAGCTCCGCGTGCTCGTTGCTCTTTATAGTTTGCCGTACGAGTATTTGACTTAAGATTTACTTGTTATAGCTTTTTCCTTTGGCCTTTTTAAATAAGAATAATATTATCTCCTTCCGTACGGAGGATACTACTATTAAAAATCAATAGTATATCGTCCGAAAGTACTTCCGTTAATTTCGCGTTTAGTTTGGTTTTTTTAAGCTTATCTCTTTTAATTCTAATAAAGTTATTATCTCTTAAAATTAACGTATCGTCCGTTTGTATTCCTATAATTCCAAAGGTATCTTTTGAGGCTATAATCAATAGATATAAGTCATACGAGGAAAGTTTTATTCTCAATTTCTCACGATAATACTTATAATACGTTGCCTATTAATAAGTCTTTGCCTTTGGAATGCCGTATAATGGCTTTCGTACGATCATAATTATATTATTCGAGAACTTGTGGTATATCTCCTTGGGAACGCGTACTAAGATTAGTTTGTTTAAGAAGGTTATTAATTGGATATATACTTAAATAATATCCCTACTAAAGAGCTTAATCCCTTTTCGTACGAGTGATAATGCAAGTGCTAGAATAAGACGCTGATTAGCTCGCTAAATAGTTAGTGATTAAGTCAAAATAATCTCTTTGCCTTAATCATTATATATTTAGATTACAAGTCTTAACTTCTCGTACGGATTCTTAGTTGATTTTCCTTTGACTTCGTTTATTAGCCTTAAATTAAAGATACGACCAATATAAACATTTAAATCGTATCGTACGAACTCAAATATACTTCTTGCAATAAGTCTATCGATTTCTTGTTATTGAGATCCCTAGAATAGTTGCCCAAGTATTATAATTATTCCTTATTGCCTTAAGCTCTTAGCTAGTTCTAAGTCATCTTGCTCTTTCTTAGTAATAAATGCCATTAGTGTGAATTGCTCTTTTCGTATGGTTAATAAGAAATTGTTATCGATTCCGTTTTTAAGTTATTATACGAACCGGCGTAGAATTACTACTATTGGTATTATCGTACGAATTTTCTTCTTAATGTCTAATTCTTTTTGCTATTTTTTATTCTCTAACTATACGCTTAATTTCTCGGGCTAGGCTTATTCCTCTGGCAACTTTTTAATATAAAAAGGCTTTATAATAATAGAGCGGAATCTGGCTACTCCGTACGGCATACTAATAATACAAGTTTCTCTATTAATACTCAGTAGCTTAAACGGACTTATCCATCCCTTCTTCTCTCTCTAAACTCGTATATCTACTTATAATAGCAAAGTGATAATACTTGATATATCTAGGCCATTTCTCTCGGCTAATACGTCTTTAATTTATCGCTTAGTATTTAAACGCTATATTTCGGCTATCGCCGTTCGTATGGCCTTAACTCTTTTGACCGTAGATAGAGATAAAGCGCTTACTCGTGTTATACGAGGATATACACCAAAAACAAAGAGAGTAAGAACTAGCTCATTTGACCCGATTATATCATTAATAGCTTTGATTGCCATTTGCAAGATAAAGTCCTTACTGAGTTACTAATCACTTAACTCGTGCTGCAGTATCTCGTACGAACGTCGCAATAAAGCATAATAGCGTTTAACTTTGCTAATGCTATTATAAGCCTCGATAAGAACTTCCTTGATATCTATTGCCATTATACGAGTTTCCCTTTGAAACTCGAGGGAGACAAAGTTCTTGCTAGCATTATAAATAAAGTAATCAAGTAGACCTAAGTACGTATTAATTTAACACGTATAAAGAGTATCCCATATTGTTTTGGCCGATTTATCTTTCAAGAATCGAGTAACTATAAACGCTATCGCTTTATTTACGACGTAAAGTACTAGTTTGCCGTCTAAGTATATAATATTTACTAGTATAAAGTAATTAAAATTATAATTATCTTTTAATATAAACTTAAATCGTTTGAGCGATTTTGAGTAGAGTTAATATTACTTGTAAAACTTAGTCAAGTGCTTTATGGACTTCGAATTAATATTATTATATTTGGCTCGTTTTAGGAGCTTTGATAGCCTTTATACGGAAGGATGCTTAAAGCGTCAATATAATTAACAAAGTTTAATATCCGTTAAGTGATAATGTGCTATTATCTCCTCCGTACGATCTAATAGCATCTAAGGATAGCCCTATTTCCGTACGACAAGGATAATTTTCTTTCTTTAAATAAGAATATTCTCTAGATTATTTAGTTTAACTCTCATTTTATTTATATCTTGAATATAATATAAAAACGAAGTATTCTTTGGGATAATATAAAATATAATTAGCTTAAGCAAAGTATCCACTATTATAATTCCCTTGGCAATTATAAACCCTTTTTTAAAGCGAATATAATAGTTTCCGACTATCGTACGATCTAATTAAAGTTTAATATTAAACTTTTACAAAGTATAAAGTTATGGTTTTCTGGCTATCGAGATACCCGCGGCTCCCGTATTTAGCATAATTCCTTAGAACGTTTCTAAGGAGTAATAATCCTCAAATATAAAGACTAAAGTTTCGTATAGTTCTTAAAACACGTTGGTTCAAGTCATAATATAGGCGATTATCTAATTATCTAGAAAAGAAATAGTTTTCGAGCCGTTAATTATCTTTAGCTTGGTGTAAAAGTATTCTAGAGTAGCTTCGTACGAAGAATTATCGATTTCGAGGGAAGCTATCTATTATATAAAGGTTTTGGAACTTATCTCGTTCTCTTCCTCTTTAGCGCCCTTATACTCTATTAGGAAAGCTTGTATGTTTTCGTCCGAAAGTTCCCATTCCGTGAGCAACTAATCCTTCCACTAGTTCCTAGCCTTCATACGCTTTTCCTCCGTATGCTTATTCGACCAATAATCTGGTTCTTTACAAATATAGCACCTTTTGACCGATCTTTTAAAGGAATTCCCACGAAAACTCCTTTTACTTCCTCTTACTCTACTGCGGAAACTCGTACAAGAAGGAAAACGGCCCCTGGTCCTTTCGTACGTACGATTTATCTAATATTAAATAGTTTCGCTTTAGTCTTCACGCTACTAAAGGAGTGTTATTACCTCTCGATTCCATACGGTAATCCCAATTACAGCTCTCAAGTCGGCACATAGTCCTTCGAACGTTAAAGCCGGTTTAAATAGTGCCATTTTACACTCCTTTACTTCTTTACAAGTATTAATAACTTAGTCTCTAAGGTTATTCTCGTTCTAGTATTCATGTATTAAACCTCGTTAAACCGTACGAAGTTTATCTAATAATATTTCTAAACACTCTAACTTCGGTTTATCCGAGTACTTAATAATAACCTTTGCGAAGTCAAATGATCGCTATTCTATTAAATATTTCTGGCGCTTTTTCTTTGTCTCGAAATAAGCCTTCGTTATATTTACCATCGTACGAAAGTCGTATGATCTCCTAGCGATTATATCATAATAAAACTCTAATGCTTTCCCTTTAAGTATAATAAAAAAGGCTAAGTGGAATTAGGACATTCGTAATCCGATCTTCGAATAGTAGTCGTAAAAGACTTAAAGTTTACTATTTAGTATATCGTATTCTTTTCCTTTATATCTCTTATTGTCTCTATAGATCTTAAGAAGCTCTAAGAAAAGCTTTAGTATTATGTTTTACTATCGATTATATAAGGCGCTTTCTCGAGAGAATATTAGATATAACATTAGATTAAATCGTTCGTATGCTCGAAGTGGTAACCCTAATGTCTCTTCCTTTGGCAATGAGAGTCGTATAGCTGGAGTTTCAGGTCGATCTTAAGGAGAGTATATAAGAGTTTGAAAGATCTCTACAAAGTCCTTCGTACGAAAGGTAATATTGTCTCCGTAGTCCTCCAAATTGTCTTTAATCTCCCTTTCTGTCCACTTATACTATGTCTCTTCTCCAACTACCTCCTGTAAAATCTTTGCGTACAAGTTAAAGCCAACTTGCGGCTTTACCCACACTCCATGGGTAACCAAGTACATACGAAGTTCTTTGAATGCTTCTCGAGTTACTTTGACGAACCATTCCGTTTCCCACTCCTCAAAATCCTCTCTATATTCTCTCTATAGCCACTTATCCTTATATCCTTTTCTCTTCCAAACTACTATTCTCCAAAAAATGTAAGTATTAACTTTACTCTCAGTCTATTCCTTTACTTTCGTACGATCAAGGTCGTATCCCCATAATATCAAATCAAGGGAATAATCTGCAGTTGGCATTAAATTCATCGTTTCGTACGATAATTAAGTATTTTTGTCGAAAAGAAGTTCGTATAATATACTTAGCTATTCTGTAGTTTTGCAACCACTAATTAGTGTTAAAATCACAAGATTCGGCTTTATAAGTTCACGTGAATAATTAAGACGTATTACATAAGCAGGCCACCTAATAGTAAGTAGTCTAATTATATTACAGTTTTTTCTGTCTTTCTCCTTGAATCTAAGAGAGCGTTTAAGAGTATATACTAAATAAATGACTTGATCCTTGGCTTCGTACGAAGCTCCTATTATCGCACTAGTAAATCAGATATGCCCGCATATCCTAGACTGATCTACCGTACGATATTCCCAACACTTTTGATATAAAGTCGAATTTCCTTAATATTTACGTTTTTCCCGATATTTACCGCGAGAGTTTCTTTTACTTCGCTATTTTCCTTTATTTTATCCTTTTTTGTTTTTATTATATCGTTTATATATTCGATTAATCTAAAGTTACTTCGAGTTATTATTATTATTATTATTTTAGTTTTTGCTAATAATATCCAAGTTATATTATTATATTTCTTGTAAGTATATCGTAATACTAATTACCAATCGTAGTTTAACGTAAATACCCTCGAATATAATAATAAGTTTATAAAGCGCCAAATTGCATTTTTCGATTCCGCGGTAAGCGCTAATAACTTAGTCTCGGAGGTTATACTCCTTTTAATATTCGCCGGATAAACCCATTTGAATTTTTTGGAGTTCATTAAAAAGTATTTAGAGATACTTTAATTTAGTTTTTAACGGGTTACTTTTAACGATTCGTAATAACGTAGTTTCTTTTTATATCAATATATATAATTGTTAATTCTCTTTTATTTCGAAGTATTTTTTAATTATATTCGTTATTAGCTTGAAATCAAAGTTTCTTCTTATAATATGATTATAATAGTAAATATTATGGAGGGGTAAACCTCTTGGAGTTAATTCTAATATTTGCGAACCACGTAGAAAGTTACCTAAAGAACTAAGAATACAAGATGCCAGATCTCTTAATATATCCTTATTAAACCACGTGATATACCGCCTTACCATTTTACCCTGCCATAATACTCGCGCGACTTTTTAATATAATAAAAAACGCTTTATTGAATTAGTCTTTTAATAGTCCGACTTTATTATAATAGTTATAAAAGACTTATAATTTATTATCGAGGAAATCGTATAACTCTTTATTATATTTTTTATCCTCGAGGTAAACCTTTATTAAATTTGTGATTAATTTAATCGTTAAGCTCAATTAGTCCGATTATTAATCCAAGTAAAGGTCTTCGTATAAGGAATTACCGGTTAGTAAGACTTTGTTTGTTTTATTTTGCTGGGATTATATTTAAGCTTGTTATTATTTCTTTTGAGATTAGATATTCGTATTTATTAGTATTTCGATAATAATAAATATAATTAAGTTTTTAATAATTAAGTTCATCGCGTTTTATCTAATAATTGCTTATTAATCTAATTATTATTAAGGTGTTTATTATAATATAAGTAATTAATTTATAATAATTAGAAATAATAATTAATTTTATTATAAGTAAAAATTATTGCGATTTCTTAATTAGTTATTGATTTTTTGCGTAATTTACTCATGGAATTCCTTTGAATTAATAATTCGAATAAAGTTTTTAGTAATTAACGCTTTATTTCTTAGTATTTAGTATTTATATATACGTAAAAAGTTATGTAAACGACGAATAAAATTAAAGTCGATTAGACAAAAGATTTTTATTATTTATCTTATGAAATCTTCTTTAAAAACTTCCTATAAATTATAATTTATATATTTTTTTCTCTTATAAATATTAAAGTAATACAAGATAAATCTATTAATAATCTCCTTATTTTAATCGTTTTTATTCGCAAGGTTAAATCGTTTTCTTTATTTGTTTTTATCGTAAGGGAAATCTTTTTTCGATATATTTATTATTTTAAAATATAATTTGGTATTAATTAAAAAGAGGTTTAATTATAATTCGATTAAGTATTATTATATTTAATATTAAGTAACAAGAGTTACGCAAAGTATTTTATCGTAAGCGCAAAGTATCTAACTGTAAATACTTTATCAAAAGGATTATCGAAGGTTATTTATCGAGGGTAAATTATCGAGAATCGTATTAAAGGTTTTATCGTAAGTATTATCGCAAGTATAAATTATTGCGTTCGAGTAAAAGTTTGCGCTTTTTTAATTGATAGAAACGAGAACTTAATTAAGAGATCGCCACTTCGAGTTTATAAAGTAATATTATTTTTGACGTTAATCTTAAGTAGCGCTTTAAATTGCCTATCCTAAGTCTTCGTAAATATTCGTTGTTTTACGTGATAAACGTAAATTTAATTAAATAATATAAAGTTAAGACTTTTCTCGCGCTTCTTTTTTAAGTCTTTTAATAATCGCAATATTTTTGGCGTATTCTTTCAAAGAAGCCTTTAAAAGCGTATTAATTATCCTAAGCGCGTAATTACTTTTTTTGCGTCGCAATTAGCCTTTTCTAATATAAATTTAATTACTTCGTAGGTAATTAAATAATTACTAATTAGTATTAATATTACTAAGGATATTCGATTATATATAACGGGTTAAAAACGAAATATAATAAGATTATATTATTATATTCGTTAAATTATAAATAATTAGAAATAAGAATATAAAGTTAAAAAGTTATATCCTTTAACTTTGCGCGTTCTCACGCTAGTCCTAGTGCAGCCTAGCGTCGCACGTGATCACGTGCTTACTCTTATACCTATAAAGAAAGTAATAAATTTATATAATATTAAGAATTAAAAATAAATCTTAAAATAATATATTATAATAATTAAATTAAATATATAAATTAAAAATATTTTTATATTTATAAATTAAATTATTATTATTAATATTTTCATTTCGATAAATTCTTGGATTTTATTTATTTTATAATTAAATATAATATTCAAATATAATAAATTTAATTATTATTTAATTTAAAGATTTATAAAGAAATATAAATATATATTTTTTATTTTTTATTAATAATTTTATATTTAAAATTTATTAAATAAAAAATAAAAAAATTTTTTATTTAAATTAAAAATCTTATTATATTTACTAATAAATATTATTATTATTTATTATTTAGAAATATTTTATATAATTCGGATTTCTTATTTTTTAAAAAAAATTTAATTTTATATTAATTTTATATTTTCGAAATATTTTAATTATTTTATAATTATTTTTTCTTTTTTAAAAATAATAATAATATAAAAATTATATAATTTTATTTTAAAATATTATAATTAAAATTATTAATAATAAATAATAAATATTATTTATTATTTTTAAATATATTTAATAAATAAAATATAAATTCTAATATTCGAGGAAATTAAATTCTCGCTTAAAAGTATTAACTTTAATTGGATTTAAATTAAAGGTAATTTATAAATAAATCAATTTTATAATTATACTTCGTAATTAATATAATTCAATTTCATAGTTTAATAGGCCCAATGAATTTATATGATTACGACTCAAAAGACCCATAAATTAGGATCCTCTCAAATTAATGAACTATGGCCTTATATACTGATATCCTTTAAGATCTTAACTCTGAAGAAGATATCTCGATCAATCCAATACCTCCCAAAAACAGTTGGTCTCCGCGCATATCCTGACGTGAAATATATCGAAACATCCAACCCTCAACCCAACAGCAGACCTCGGAGAAGTCGCGTGAATATGGAGAAGCAAGTTTTCGAGAAATAAGATGGAGGACAAGCTACAGATAAAATACTATAAGAAGCTGCAGTGCTCTTTGGTGAAAATTATGGTATTTGGGGCGAGCAAGCTGGGAAATT
This sequence comes from Phialocephala subalpina, assembly GCA_900073065.1. Taxonomy (NCBI): domain Eukaryota; kingdom Fungi; phylum Ascomycota; class Leotiomycetes; order Helotiales; family Mollisiaceae; genus Phialocephala; species Phialocephala subalpina. The sequence goes on along the minus strand of FJOG01000048.1, from coordinate 244,528 downwards.
CGCAGATTCAGGTAATCTACCTCAATTTTTGGTCTGTTCGTCTTCTAAGAAAAGGCAGGCAGTCGCGTGCGTCTCAGGAAAGACCGTCTTCGATCTCAATACCTGCCCGATAATGACATATGCCTCTACGTCAGGGTTATCGTCAATAACTGTCTTGCTGGTAACGCATTGGCCTGCCGTTGGACAGCCAAGGGCAAAACTATATGCTAGGTTACTCTGTTAGTAGTCGATCGCGATTATCGAGAGCGCGGACTTGCAAAGGGTCTCTTGAATCAGCTCAAGAAAGACGGTGTCGATTTGTACGGTCTTATGAGCTCTCATCCTGCTGCCTGTCTTGCGGCAGCGAAAGCATTTGGAGGTTAACACGTTCAACCTTATCTATAGAATCAACACTAACAACTATAGACTCTATTAGCACAGTCCAACTTGAGATCATTAGTAAATATGCGAGAGATATTATTGAAGCGTCACCAATAAATTATGTGAAGGATGCCAAACTCTGTGGTAACGTCTTTGCCACTAGTGACATCAGCGGCCTTGTTTCATCTGTTAACTCGGAATTTTTTGTCGATCATACTGAGCCTTTAGAAGCTTTCGCATGGGCGCAAGAGGAAATGGAGTGGCCACTTGGTGATCTGCTTGATGGTCATGAATTTCTACTTATTCTTGAAGCCAGACGTCGTTCCCGATCTAGGTCCACGTCCAGACCTGGGTCCTCTGGTACATAATGCGCGAGTATTAAACCGTGAAGAATTGAAGCGATGGGCTATTTCGCATTTACAACCCGTTTTCCGAAATTTCTATTTGGAACCCGTCTATCAGCAATATAATGATTGTTTGCGAGGTATAAAGCCTCTCTTCTATTCATCTTTACTATTTTGAATTTAATATAGGTTAACTTGGCAATAGATTAGGCCTTATCGATATTTAGAGTCTCTTGTGGTTTGAATTTCATTACTTCGCTATCATAGTATAAATCACATTAGTAATTCTATTTCTTTTCTTTATTTTTCTTTGGTAAAATATTTTATCGAAAATTAATAAATATATAATATTAATTCCATAATAAGCTTTATAATACGTAATAAAAATAATAAATTTATAAAAAGTTTTAAATAAAAAAATTAAAATCCAATTAAATATAAAAAATTATATTTTCAATAAAATTCGAAATATAAAAATAAAGAAAATTATTAAAAAAACCAATTGAATTTTAAAATATAATATTTCTAATATTTATTTCCAAAGAATAATTTATTATTTTTTATAAATATAATATAATAATATAAATAATAAAAATTTTTAATTTTATATATTATTATAAAATATTATAAAATATAATCTTATATTATATAAGCGTATTAATATATTAAAAGGAATATATATCAAATTATATTTAATAATTAATATAAAATTAAAAATTCGAAAATCAAATATTTATAATAATAATATAAATTAATATTTTCTAATTATATTAATATAATCGAATCGAATATATATAAATAAAATAAATAAATATAATTTATATTATATTTAAATATAATAATTCTTTTATTTT
>FJOG01000048.1:222056-242268 GCA_900073065.1 Phialocephala subalpina | reverse complement strand
TAATTAATTAAATAAAAAGAAAAAATATTTTTATATATATTAATTTATTATATATTTTATAAATTATATTAATAAAAAAAAATCAAAAAAAATCTTGATATTCTTTTTCATATACTCGATTGCAAACAAGGCTTCTTAGGATTCAGGGCTGAAATATAATAATAAAAGAGAATTATAATATTCCCTAATATCAATTCTCGTTATTTGGTTCTATTATACTTTGCATAGTCTACCATCAGAAGCTACAGTCCAATAATCGCTTCTAACAACGCCAGGTCCATACAAGATAACGCCCGAGTCATATGTTTCCTTCACGGCCAGTAGCCTCTGGTAATTGATTCCATAGAAATCGTCCTTCCAATAAGCGGGATCAGCGGTGGCCTCGTTGATATAGGTACCGCCGCCGGGCGTTAGGCTGCGCAGAACATCTTGGCCGGCGATTATCTCAGCATTGGCATTGTTTAGAAGGTCCACAGATGCGTCTCTGTCAGGGAATGCGTTAATTTGGAGTGTGTAAGCCATCTTGCTCCAGGCCGGAAGTCGGGCGGTATCAAGGCCGGTGTGAGACACAGACAAATTGGCTGCGTTGCCGCTAATTCCCCACGAGGTCGTATTGCTGCCCAGTATGGTGCGGAGGGCGGCGATAAGTTTGGAACGTTGGTCTTCCGTTGAAACGACAGACAGCGGGATGATCCGACCTCCTACGAGATTGTTCGTCGGGAAGGGCCCATACGGCAGATTTGATACCGACTCACTGAAGTGGGCGTAGTAGGTCGGATCATAGGTTATAACACTTGCGTACGACACATTGAGCTGGTCCAGCTGCGCGAGAAAGGGCGCCAGCGTGTCTGTAACCTCCGTGGTGCTACCGTCAAGCACAGTGATCAGCGCGAAAAACGACGCTTCTGTTATTTCAAAGCTGGAGGCGGCGCCTGGGACACTGTTCAAGGCAGGCAGCAGGGAGTGCCACGCATCAACGGCAGCCCAGTATGTCGTTTCGTCCGTGTTATTGATGCTCACCGTCGCCCCGGCCACAGGCCCATCGGCATGTGCCCGCGTCGTATGCGATAAAATTACAGCATACGCACTGCCGCCACCACCGTTGAGAGCCCAGAAAAGGTCAGCGTTCTTGCTGGGCGATGCCACCAGATATCCCTTGTCCGGGGTCACTACCTCAAACTCGAGAGAGTTGTCAGCCGCAAGTCCATAGCTCCCCATCAATGGACCGTGGCCTCCACCAGTTATGTAGCCACCCGCAAGCCCGACAGTCGGGCACAAACCGCCTGTTATTCGCAGGTCCTTTGATGCGACTGCCGCGTAGGCCTCGTACGCCTGAACACCCGCCCCAAGGCGGACCGCTGGGCCTTTGTAGCCTTCACTGGTGTAGTTGAGGAATGTTATATCCTTAAGGTTGTGTGTCCACAGCGACAGCGATCCTTGGCCGGAGGATCGGCCTAGGAAGTCATGGCCTGTGTTCTTCACCACGAGCCGAATGTTGTTGTCCTTTGCAAACTTGAAACCGGCCACGAGGTCCTCGGCGCTACTCACGTTAATAGCGTAGTTAGGAAGGTTGCCCAACGCGCAGGCTGAGCTATTAGAAGCCGTGGCTGTTGCAATAAACGGCGTACATGAGTCGTTTAGGAATTTTGGCGACATGACTGCAATAGGGTCTGTAAAGCTAGATAGGGGAACATCGTTAGCTCCACACCCTGGGTTCCGCCATATGCTAGAAAAGACCAAGAATAAATCGGAAGGATTGAACCGGGAATTTAAACTCACTATATTAATTCTTCGGTCCAATCGGCCTGAAGGGCCGTACATGCTGCAGCATTGGCTTCATGCCCGTAGCACACGCTGGCGAGTGGTTTCCCGGCAATGAGTCGTCCCCCGACTGACTGGTTCAAACTCCCCCATTGGTTCCAAGAGGGCCAACCGGCGTCTTCCGGCAGGTAGTGACAGTTTGACGTTGCGTGCCGCTGCAGCTGTAGCGGATGTAGGGCCCTGACAGTGATCATTGTCGGTAAAACGAGCAAGGCGGCTAAAAGCCTGGACACGAGCATGTAACTCAAAGATAGCATGCTGGGCCAGTGCAATAATTTATCGAGGACAACTATGTAGATGAGAGATAAAATGGGATGAGACCAACGTGATGGGATATCATGCCTCTTTATTCACGGTACGCAAAGCCCATTTATGAGAAGAATAGGTCTCGGTCCAGCTAAATTTAGAGCTGACTTGTCCGCCCGGGTTAATGATAGCTACGGCGTGATCTCGTCGAGACCGAAAAAACTAGCAATGTCTGTAGGCCGCAAATTGAACTAGTCCTCCAATATTGGTTCAATTCGTCGCTCGGTGCGGCAGAGCACTCACCGCCGTGAGACGAATACATTGAATAGCGCAATCCTTATGGTACTATTCGACGAGCCAACGACGCCACCACGAGGCCTGAAGCTGGGGTGCTGATAAGAGCTTTCGTCTTTGCTTACCGGAAACCTGAAGAACGCAGTAAGCAATACCTCACCCTGGCTGAAACCCACCTGAGCACGGTATGTTGCAAAAATCATTGTCAAATTGTGACTATTTTAGACGCTCTTAAAAGCCTTCAATTTCCTAGGAATCATTCCCCAAAAAATCAACAAGTATACAGGGAGCAATGGCGCAAACTATTACAGGATGCGTACACATGATCTCGGCCCATCAACGCTCTGATGGGCGTAGGATTTAATGCATGTAGACTATATCTATGGATGCGGTACATTCCTATATTAAGCTTCATTTCAGTGGCTTAGGGGCTGTCATGTCTTTGGTAATAATGACGAAATTCAGCCGTTATCAAAGTCTAGCTTAGGATGTGTTATCAGAGATCCAAGGCAATCACTTGAACCCCACACCGAGTGCATTGCTATTCGCAATACCTTGGAAAATGACGCCAGAATTTGGTTTCAAATTCAAATTCGCGCTCCACCCATTCAATTATTTGAAAAAGCATGAGATCCCTGAAGCGCATGAATTTACCACAGCTTGCCTCATACAACCCTTCCTACGGTGACATTCTTGCCTACAGGGTCTACTAGTTCATGCAATGCAGTATTACATTGCATTTACTAAGCAAGGGTCCCTAATGCCACGTGTGGTCTAAGGAAACAATAAAAAATATGCTGCAAGGTAAGAAATTCTCCGTATGCAGGTCAGCAATATCTGGGCGGGTCGGAACGGGTCGTTTTCCCTTCCGATTAGAACTTGCGAGCTTCCAGATGCTAAGCCCTACGGCACAAAAAGTGGAGACGTAGTTTATAGGGGTCGTAAGCGAGCTGGCTAACCTCCCCGCCTGATTGATCGCACCAACAGCACACCACAATACCGTATTCTATTCAATAGGGCTGTAGGGCTCCCGAGCTAAAGCTTGTTTGAGTCCTGCTTTGAAATCGGCCACCAATTACATCAGCTTATTTACTCGTGTGGCCAAACCTTAAATTCATCACGTGCGTTTTGCAGTCTACGATGTACAAAGATGACGATGGCCTATATGCTACGATCGGAGGTTATGAAGAAGTGGCGGGCTCACTGCTGTTCGCATGGTGCCGACTTCTAACCTTACAGCGAAAGAAAAAAGGGGTCGATATTGGCAGCATAGCTTTTCAAAAGAACCTCCTTTCTCGGGGTACTTTCACAGACAAGCACTTTGCTGTTTGAAGTACTTTTACATAGAAGCACTCTTCTGCCGGCGGTGCTTTCATGATAAAGCACCCACATTCCGAGGGTGATTAGCAAAAGTACCAGCTATATATTGAGGTCGCCGAGGAGGTGTTGCTGATTCTGATTCGCAACTGCGCAACACAAGGCTCGCAAGAGTGGAAGTGTTAGTCTATATTCGTAGGTAATAAATGGCGTAGAGGAAAATTGAACAGAATTAAAGAAGCATCATACAGAGCTGGACAAGAACCACAATTCAATCATGTATTTCTTTTTCACTAAGTCAGCTACTGGGCAAGATCATTTACATGTTAGACAGCCGCAAGGTTGACTGTGATAAAGGTGAAGTAAAATGACCTCATTACTATATGGGAATGAAGGGATTTTGTTCTGCTTAAAGCTATGTTCAACTTGACAAATTTGATGCTTCCGGGGGAGATATAGAAAGATCTGTGTGCAACCATGAAGTCTACTGGGAGAAAGGATTGGCGGAGACAGATGGATGAATACGTGATATGTCTTGCGCATTATCCAATGCAATTTAACCACGACCACATCAACCAAACATTGACCTGACACGTCTGTTAGAGGCGTCCAAAATAATCATAAAGGAAGCTGTTAAGTGTGTACATACCCTGAATCCGAAGCCATCGCGAAGATCAGCTTCTGCAACCTCGCTTCAGGGCGACGACCATCAGTCCAATCGACGTTACTATAGCCAGCAGACTTGAGTACTGTTGCCCAAGATTTCGCACTCTGCAGGGCATGTTGTCGCCCGTCTTCAAACCGCCACCAACCTTCGAACAATCCAAATATTGAATCAGCCCAAAGCATTTGAGTGGTGAGTTCATGAAATATCAAGAAACCATCAGGTCTCAGCATCTTATGAATCATCTCCAGCGACACAGATAAGTCGCGTGTTGCGTGGATAACATTCGAGCCGAGAACAATGTGTTGGCTGTTTCGCAGCGATGGACTTGGTTCCTGTTCAATGTCGACGACTTCAAACTTTACAAAAGGGTACTGCTTGAAGGTTGAGGCCGCTTCCGTAACCAAGGCAGAGCTGAGATCGGTCATGGTGTATACAACTGGTATATCGAGGCGAGCCAACGCGGGCAGCAATCTAGATGTGGTACCGCCGGTTCCCGCTCCAATCTCGAGGATTCGAAGAGGGCCCGCATCTGTTGGCCATGTAACGCCAATCTCCTCGATGAAAGCCTCTAGCTGCTGGAGGGCCGTACTGCTCGCGTTGGACGTGGCGTACAGTTTATCCAGAAGCGTGCGACCTTCGGGGGCCCCAAATATCAATTGTATTCCATCTGTCTTGCCAGAGAGGCATTTGGCAAGGCTTGGACCAGTTATCTGCATGAGTTTAACTTCTGCGTCCTGTGCGGGCCTGTCGCGGAGAAGGTCTTTCATCGTCTTGTCGATATTGTTACTAGGACACGCAACAGATGTACGGGTGATTTCCGCCCCGCTGTTCTCGATCAAGCCAGCCTTCTTCTCCAACACCTCATATATGTACTTCACAAGCTTCTTGTGTGCTGGGACATGTTTGATGTGCTCAAGTTTCGTGCCTGGTGATGCAGATCGGATGAGGCACCCGAGTTCTTCGAACGCATTGCAGAAAATCGCAATTGCAAGCTCATCAGATCTGGGTACGAACTCGGAATAGTAGGTTTGGAGCTTGTTTTTGACAATAAATTCGTCGGTCCGGTCCTTTACGCCGAGGAAAGCATCCAGGACAGTATCCGAGTCTAGCGAATTCTCCTTATTTGAAGGCATGCCGAGGGAGCTTGGAGTGGTCTATGATGAGTTTGGAGATGTCTTCAAATTGCCACCCTAATCCCAGTCGATTTAAAAGTGATTATTGCTTTCAGCTGGAGTGGCTATATGTTAGGATGGCTGCTTGTTGACCCAATTATCGCTTGGGACGTTGTGTTGCTAGAGTCATTTTTACTCCATGAATGAGCAGGGTGAGTTTGCCGCAAGAGTAATTCTGGGCCCAATAAGGAGATGATTATCCTTTTCTAATGTCGCGTCGACGCATTCTTACAATACATGTAAGCAAGATGATTATACCGAATCATTCTTACCGTACATATATGCAAGGTGGTTTTGCCGGGAAAATCATTCCTAGGTCCGAAAGCAAATCATTATTTTTATACTAGTCTCAAATTAATCCCAAGTAATTTTCGCATTATATAAATTGGTTTATAATAATTAAACGAAAATAAAAAAGTTAATATAATAAACAAATTAAAGAAAAAGCAAAATATAATTATTAATTATCAAATTATTAAAAATTTAAATATTGAAATATAATTAATTTCGAGTAATTTTATATAATAGTATTAATTTTTCAATTTTAAAACTTTATATTATAATCAAATATTATATATTTTATAATATAATTATTATATCAAAAATTATTTTATTTATAATTTTTATATTATATTAATTTGAAATATAAATAATAATAAAAGTATTTTAATAAAATTCATTAAATTATAAAATTTTATAGTAATAAATTAATCGATTATTATAATCGTCGAAATAATCCTTATTATAATAAATATTATAAACTTTGCGATAATTATCTTGAGAATAATATATTAATTACCTTTTTCCATTAATAATTAATTATTCCTCTTCTTTTTATCTTTAAACTTCTGGTAAATATTATCCCTACTCTAGTAATTATCTTTTCTTTGGAAGCTTTCAACCCTCTTATTCGTTATCCTGACGCTTCAATCCTTCAAGGTTGAAAGAAAAGTATTACCACCAAGAAAAGGGAGGCTCAAGAGACGCAGCTTGAACTGGATAATATCAAGGCCAAGCCTGCCATCAATAAGAGGCAGAGGATAGCAAAGGACCTTTCTGAAGAGGAGCGTGGCAAGAGTATCGAAGCTCTTATAGGCCAACCTGGCTTGACAGCCAAATTACAGAGTGGTTAGCGGTTAAGAGGGCAAATGAAGCTGCCAAGAGGGCCCTGAAATCAAAGGCTTTGAAGGGGTCAAAGGCAGAGAAGGAAGTGAAAGCGATAGCGGCTCCAGTTATTAGAGGGGGAAGAAAACGCAAGGCACTTTCGCTTGAAGGAGAGAAAGAAGTGAAGGAAAAGGAAGAGGAAGAAGGAGAAGGGAAGGAGAAAAATATTAATAATAAATCAAATATATCCGATTGATTTATTAGATATAAAGGTAAATATTATTTTGATCTCTTTATATATCTTTTAATTGGTTTTCACTCCCAAATTTATCTGGTATTAATATTTTCTTTTTTATATTTTACTTTAAATTTTAATATTATTTTTATTCGAATTTCCAAATTATATAATTTGATTTTTTCGAAAATTTATTAAATCTAATTACTATCCATTATAATAATAAATAAAAGCCGTGAATAATTTTTTATTGAAAAAACGATATAAATACCATTTTATTTTGTATTCTAAAAAAGTATTCAAATTAAGATTTTTGAATAATAAGAAATCGTAATAAAAATAATATATTTTCATATAATTATATTATTTATACTATAAATAATATGTGGTTGCCACTATAGGACTTGTAATACTTATCGCTAATACTTGGATATGTTTTCATGGTCCTATGCACGGAAGTTCAAGGTTTTAATCTCTCTGGGGACAAGGCGAGATAGAGAGACCACCAGCGACGACAGATTCACAGGAGACGACATGCACGGAAATCATTGTTTAAGAGAATGTAAGATTCTGGGCCAAGACTTTGTTTAAGGATCATGAGACGTCTTACCAGAGAACTACATGTATGATGGGGCTGATATACCTTGGCTCACCATTTCGAGTCAGAAGCACATGAAAAGCAGAGGAGCGGAATGCGATTGCATGAATCTAAAGGACAGCATCTTTACATTCAATTTCTACTGGAGCTAATCTATTTCCCCGCATTCTCCACTTGTGGCAACTTAGCGACTAGCTTCTCCGACAAAGCAATAAGAGAGCTTGCGTTGGTTATGTCGAGAGTTGTCAACTCGACGTTGAGCTTCTGGCGAATCCAGTTGCGAAGTTCGACACCTGATAGCGAGTCAAGTCCGTATGCACTCAGCGGCTTACCCGGCTCTATGTCATCCTCAAGCCGCAAGATCTTGGAAAATTGTGCCGACAATACCTCCACACATGCTTTGACCAACCCGGCCGAGTCAGCGCCTGACTTGATCATTATTTGCAGGGCACGGAGCGCTTGATCACCCTTGTCGCTGTCATCAACGCTATCCAAGCCACCTTGTTTACTACCGCCAGGGCCGGCATAGAGGTAGCTGAAGCGAGGGTCAACTTTGTCTGATGGGAGTGGGTACGCAATGCCGGTGATGAGTTGAGTGCTGCTATCCGGGTTGAGCGGCGCATTGGCGTCTTGCTGCATAATGGAGTATGTCAGGACCCTGCGCAGCATGCTCTCATTGACGGGAATCCAGCGAGTTTTGTCGAATCGATCCTCCAGACCGTTCTGGTCCTCGGCAATGTACCCGACATCCACAATCATCCCAAGGTCGACCGCGTTGGCGCGCAGGCCTTGAGACTGCCGGTAGCTTGCGAAGGCATCGAGAAATGTGTTGGCTGCTGCGTAGTTGGCCTGGCCCTCTCTGCCCACGACACCCGAAATGCTGGAGAGCATGGTGAAAAAGTCGAGAGGCTGCTTTAGCAGCTCCACGGATGCGTCGTGGAGGTTCCAGGTTCCCTGGACTTTAGCGTGGATGGATGTGCGAAAGTCATCCACCGTCATTGTCTCGTAAGGTTTGTCCTGCATTCAATATCAGCATGGGATGAATAAAGCTTATTTGGGAGTACGGACCTTGAGCACCATAGCCCCCTGAACCACACCAGCAATTCTGGGACTGGTGGACTTGAAGATTCGTCTCACAGATTCGAGATCGCCAACATCCCCCTTGGCCTCGGTTACCTCACATCCGTAAGAAAGACAGTCTCGTAAAACCTTGGCAGATGCGTCGTCGCTAATGCCATTACGGTTGCTAACAACAATGTGTCGAGCTCCATGCTGCGCCATGTGGATGGCTATGGTCCCGCATGCACCTTTTAGGCCACCGACAATGAGATAGGAGACGTCAGGCGATAACTGGAGCTTAGGAACAGCTGGCCGGATAGGCACCTTTACATCCTCGTAATCCGGATTACATATGACGATCTTGCCCATATGTCGTCCAGCCCGGATATGAGCGAGAGCATCTGGGACAGCATTAAATCCGAAGGTAGTAATAGGACGAATCGGCTGGAGAAAACCGCCATCAATGAGTAGGAAAAGTTCCTCGAAGAGCCTGTTTAGGTTTAGCCAATCACCTAGGCACAAGGGCGGGAGGGGGAAGGGAAGGGGGTCGACGAACCTCGCTACCAGTGGCTCGTTGATGTTCTTGGTGTACGAGAAGTCCACTGCCCGGAATGAACAATTTCTATCAAATGGCTCCATAGCCAGGCTGTTCCGGTCCACAATGTCTCTCTTGCCGATTTCGACCATGGTCCCACCATCTGCAATGATCCTCCATGACGCATCCAGCAGCTCCCCTATCAATGAGTTGACGATGGCATCCACACCACGACCACCAGTTTCTCGCAATATCTCCGCTGCGAACTTGGTGTTGCGTGAAGAAAACATGTGGCTCCTTTGAATACCGTACTTGCTCTCAAGAAACTGGCGCTTTTCCTCAGTGCCGACAGTCACATAGATCTGTGTAAAATTTACAATTAGTATGTGTGCCCTTTGAATGGCGATGATGGTAGCCTCTATAGCGGAGAAAGACAGGACCCATTTGGCAGTACAGCTTTTCAAAAGCACCCCAAAACCTGCGTGCTTTCACAATAAAGCATTCACCTTCCGAGGGCGCTTTTTCAAGCATTTAGCTTCTAAGGGTGCACACAAGCCAAAATGGGCCTTGTTTTTCTCTGCTGTGGAGGTAGCCCATGGGACGAATTTCACTTACCTCTGCTTTCTTGTACTGGGCCAACTCTATGCAGGCAATTCCAACGCCACCGGTTGCGGAATGGATGAGAACAGACTGCCAGGATGTCAGTATCGAGCTTTATCGACGGCCATCTTTACAGCAGCCAACGGTATCCGGGGAATATTCATGGGACGGGATTGTTCTTACCTGGCCCTCCTGTAGGTTTGCCAAGTGGTACAAGGCGTAGAGGGAGCACAAGTATACCGAGGGAATAGTTGCAGCCTCCTTGTAACTCATTGATGCCGGAATAATATGGCAACGGTCGACATGTACCCGGACTCGGTTTGCGTACGTGCCTTGCTTCAACATGCAGACACGATCGCCGACCTTGAACTTGTTGGCACCCAATCCGAGCCGTTTGACAACACCAGCACATTCGAATCCGATGTTGTACTCGTTGTCTGGCACGATCCCCATAGTTATGGCGACATCCTTGAAGTTGACACCTACAGCCATCACTTCAACCTCTATGTGGTTTGGCTCAAGTGTGGAAACGTCTTCGACCTCTGTCTCGCACCATGTCAGGCTCTGGAAGGTGCCTAGACGCTCGGCTCTCAGCTGCACTTGTGCCTCGTTACCGCGGAATGATTTGACAACGGGCTGATATCCCTCGACCTCGGCACGTTTGAAGTCATTCACTAAAGCGTCTGGAATGAGCCTCTGAATATGCAGGATCCCATCACGCTCCATGTATTGAGACTCTACGGGCGTGTCTCGTCCCAGCAATTGAAGTACTTGATCGATAGCCCACTCTGTTGCACGGCTTGTGCTAGACTGGACATCAAGCGTGGTAAGATTGAGGCTGCTATCTTCGCGGCGCACCACTCTGAATAGACCATGCACCAATGCGTTGTCTGGATTTGTGGCAATGCCCTGCGCACCCTTAGTGACCCAAAGGATAGGAGAGCCAGAACTAATAAGCGTCTTGATGGCATCCCACTGATTCTCGTTGGCCCATCTGAGCACAGGACTTGACAGTTCGTCAAGGATTAACACGACACTTCCATCTTCGGGCTTTGAAAATGGATAGGTTTGCTGCGTAATAGTCCACCCCGACGCTTCTAGTGTGGCTTGGAGGGAGGGGCCAAGAGCCGGCCTGGTAGCCTCGCCAAGAGAAGCGATGGTGAGATTGCGTTGACCGGCTTTGCCTATGTTTGTGCTGGTAGACAGGTAGGCTGGAGTGCCACGATCATTTGCAGGAATCACGATGATGGAATTGGAATCGCCGGCCTTTGCAAGCCGATTTCCAATGAGGCCACGCCCGCCCGATTTCAGGAATTTCTCGGCTGTGTCATGATCCGGCACGACCAAGTCAATGAAACTGGATGTAGAATTGGACGACCCTTCCGGTTCAGAGCTCGCAGATGTGGGCGAGGTACTTCCAGTAGATTCGGATGGTGGAGTTTGATCGAGGTGCCCAGTGGTTTCGGCCCCGTCTGCTGTCAATCCCTCGCCTTCGAGTTGAACTAAAAGCGTGAAGGCGTTTGCGGAGAGAACTGGCTTTAGGCTCTGGATCACTTCCTTCAATCCACCCTGTGTCTTCTTTGACGTCTTGATAATGACTAAATCATAGAGTACGTCGGTAGCAAGGCCAAGGGCCTCCTTTTCGGTGCTGATGAAGAGGAAAGAGGTGTTATCCCTCGCTTCGTATTCTGTCTGGACACCGATCAAGGTTTTTCCGTCTGTCGAAGCGAAATCGTACTTGGAGTATGCAACTCTGGCTGATAAATCGCCAGCTCCGAACCATAGACACGAACTATCTGATTCGTCAAGACTGATCTCCAGCACGCTCAGGGCAGGCTTCTTGTATGCAATAAGATCGATTACCCTGTCAAGCTTTTGTGATGACTTTCCAAGTGGGAGATACATCATCTGGTCCTGAGTAAGCAACGTGATGTCAGGCTCCCAGGACACAAGGTCGAACGTGTGCGGGTCTGGCTGTGGAGGGACATCAAGCTTAACGTAATGGAGTCCGGTTATACGCATTGCCAAGACACCGCTTTCGGAATCGTACACAGAAGTATTTGCGACCCAGCTTTTGTCCTGGTCCGGCCTGCCGCGGCCAGAATATACTGACGTCGCGGAGGACAACCCTTCCTTCAAACCAGCAGGGACTTTGTTGATGATAACGTCGTCAACGATAGCGGGAATCATGGCGTCCCTGACATTAACACGTTCACCGGCCATGTTGGCCGGAATTGGTGTCTGGAAGCAACCGTCGAGCGCAGCAGGATGAATCGGGTAGTATGACTGGGGGAATTTTGAATCAGGGGGCGAAAGCGATACCCGAGTGCGACACGCACGCACACCGCTGGTCGCCTCAATGCTGATCAGCTTCTGGAATGCAGGTCCAAAGTCCATGCCGATGTCACGCTCTACCTTATACCATAGACGGGCCGGTTGGGGTGAACTCAAGGGCGCAATATTTTCAAGAACTTCATCGATGGGGTCCTGAATTCGGACGAGTCCAGAGCAGTGTTCCGCAATCATGTCTGCCTCAGACGTCGAAATGCGGAACTCGTGCCATTCCTTGCTGCCAGGCACCTGCACCAGCGTTAGCACGAGCAGAGTGTCTTTAGCCGCTTCGAGCACCAGAGCCCTGTTAAAGCGAACGTTCCGAAAACGGTAGCATAGCTCGTTCGGGGCAGCAGGAGCATCGTTGGGATTGAGTGCGCAGTGTTTTTGATACAATGCTTCCAAGCCGAGGGTGAGGAATCCAGCCGCGGGCATAATCGCATCACCACCCATCTTGTGCTCCAAAATCCAAGGCACGTTCGCGACGTTGAACCGGTTGCGCCATGTTGGGGCTTGCCAGGGGGTACCTAGAATCTTGCTTCCTAGGAGGTCGTGAACGAGGTATTTCCTGAAGCGCCAGTCCTTACTCGCGGCATTTTCGTGCCAGTACTTGATCGTGTGGTTCCAAGAATAGTTGGGCAGATCGATGATGGTGGATACCTTGTCATCATACTTGTTGACAATAGACAGGTCTATCGGAGCACCAGTGACGAAAAGACGACCTGTTACATCGAAGAGAGCCTTTCCGGCGTTGGCGCCGCGTGCCCAAGAAGCGCAGTACGAAACATCGCCACCATTCGGCAAAGACTTGAGCACCTGGGAAACTGGACCCGCAAGCGCACCTGATGGTCCAATCTCAATAAGGAGGTTTGGCGAGTCTTGCCTTATCATCTCTTTGAGCGACTCATTGAAACGCACCGGGGAAACCATACTGGTCTTCCAATATGTTGAATCGGCTGGTGTGTCCATCTTCCGGCCTGTGACAGACGAGAACATGTTGACACCAGACGGCGAGCCGTCCAATGGCGCGAACTTGTCATCGTTATCGAGAAGCTCGTGGTATTCCTCGCCAACCTCGCCCATAAACTTGCTATGGTACGCCATGTCTACCTGCAAAGCCCTGGCGAAATGGCCAGCGGCCTTGATATCTTCGGCCAATGCTCCAAGCGCAGAGTTCTTTCCAGATATAGTCAGACTGCTGGGACTGTTGAAGCACGCAATGGATGCGTTTTCGGCGTACTTCTCCAGGAACGGCTGAATTGCCTCGACGCTGAGGCCAACAGCAAGCATACCGAAACCGCCCTCGGCCTCTGTTCTGGAATTTGACGCAGCTCGGCCTAACGTCATAATCTCAAAGTTAGTATTGCCATATCAAACTGTACAGAAGTATGTCTTGGGAGGAGGACAATCAACTTTAATTGTTCCAAATTATGTGGGAGCTCCATTGCCAGAAGGAGTAGAATCACTCTGGGAAGATGGGTACTTATCCCCTCAATGCTTGAGAATTCTTGAAATATTTTCCCCAATGTCCAAGACTGCTTGAGACAGTCACCTCCACAAAGCGCCGGAAGAGGCAAAAGCACTCCTAAAAGCTGAGTACTTACCGCGGTAGAAGGCTGCCTTGATGGCGCCAGCACGGTCGACCCAACCAGAGACGTATGCAGCGGCGAATTCACCAGATGAGTGACCCACCGCGCAGCTTGGAGTAATGTTCCACGATTCCAACACTGCCACAATGCACAATTGAAGTGCTGTGACGAGCGGCTGTGCAATCTCCGGCCGGCGCGTGTGCTTTGCAGTGCGAGGCTCGGTAAGTTCGGTAATAAGAGACCATTCTGGTGGATCTGGTTGGGCTTGCAGTACTTGGTCGAGCTCTTCCAGGATCGACCGAGTCCAGGGGAAAAAAGCCAGGAGATCTTTTCCCATCTGTGACCACTGAGCACCCTGGCCTGTAAAAACAAATCCAATGTTTGGGGTTTGCGGGCTCTTCTTAGCCACCACAAAATCATCCTCGCTGAGGTTAGTGGTTCGAGTTGTTACGAATGCTCGGTGGAAGAGGCGTGTCCGGCGTTCAGAAAGAGTGTATGCCAGATCAGCCAGGTTGACCTTGACCCGCGGATTAATAAGATGGTTACAGAGAGCCTTGATATTGCTGCGGAGAGAGACGGCATCATTTGCAGACAGAACAACAGTAAAAGGTCTTGAAGTATCGTCGTCATCCAAAGCAAGCTCGTCCTGGACATTTATGTATGAGGATACATGGTGCACTCGATCCTGGGGGTTGGGCTGCTCAACGATAGCATGTGCATTGGAACCTCCAATGCCAAAGGAGTTGATACTTGCTCTTCGCGGAGCGTTCTCGGGCCACGGAATAAGGGTACGAGAGGCTTTCACCTTGCTGCCGGCGAAGTCAACTGAATAACTTTTGTTAGTACAAATTGAACAATCCATGTGATATTTTTGATGCTTACTCTTGGGACTAGGTGTGACGAAGGTAGGATTGCCGGGAATGGCCCCCTTTTCCAGGGACATGACCGCCTTCATCAGTCCGGATAAGCCAGCAGCTGGCTCTGAGTGCCCGATATTGCTCTTTATGGAGCCGATGATGAGTGGCTTGTCGGCAGCGCGCATTGCAGAAAAGACAGCAGCAGCTCCACGAACCTCATTGGAGTCGCCAGCTTGCGTGCCGGTACCGTGACACTCGAGAAACGTGGTTTGATTGAAATCTGTAATTCCGGCGCTGGCATAGGCTGCTCTAATTGCAAGAGCTTGGGAATCGGCGTTAGGGCTAGCAATGCCAGCGGTTCGTCCATTATGGTTTGAGGCCGTGCCGAGCACAATAGCTCGTATTGGGTCTTTGTCGCGAATGGCATCTGATAAACGCTTTACAATAGCTGCACCCACTGCCTCGGCCTTAACGTAGCCGTCGGCTGCCGCATCAAAGGTATGACACAGTGCAGTAGGAGAATGAGCCCCTCCCACGCTACCCGCATCGATGAGGTGTTCCGGACTCATGTACAGATTCGAAGCCGCCACGATACCCATATCGATGGCCCGTGATCGCAGAGATTGGCATGCAAGATCGAGACCGACAAGACTGCCAGAACAAGCCGTGTCAAGCGTAATACTGGGGCCCTTGACGTTGAGGAAGTGACTGAGTCGGTTCGCCAGAACAGTTCGCGCAATCCCCAGCGAATTACCTAGAGGTCTATCCTCCGGGTCCCTGTTGGCCATGTCGGCATAATCTGAAGCATAGGATCCAACGTAACACCCCACTGGACGATTATCGATCTTCTCCATTGGAATGCCGGCATTCTCCAGTCCTTCGAAGACCACCTCAAGCATTTGACGTTGATTTGGGTCCATGGCCGTGGCCTCGGCAGTTCCGACCTCAAAGAACCCGGCATCGAAATCGGCCACGTCAATGTCCTTAAGAAACATGCCGCCGGGCTGGCGCAGGGTCTTGGGCTTGAGGGAGCCATCGTAATGGCCTTCAAGGCTGAACCTATTTGGTGGCACACCACTCCACGCTACCTCTCCTCGTTCCAAAAATTCCCAGAGCTTTTGCGGACTGTTGTTGCCACCTGGGAGTCGGCATGCAAAGCCTATAATGGCGATAGGCTCTTGGTGATATTGCTGTGACTGGGCCATGGCTGTTGGAAGGAGCAGATAATGTTTTCTGTCTGAAACGGCAGAGGTTTGGGTGATGGTGATTTTGTGTATCACACAACCTGCCTTTTAAGCGCGGGGATCATCTAGGGAATTATGGAATTGCAAGAATATAAAGGCAACTTCTTCTCGCCGGTTACATTTTCCTGTCAAGTTGTTATCTCGATTGCCTTGGATCTCTCTGCTTTCGGCTTTGAAGTCATCGCTTACTGTAATACTGTGTGGTCATTGCTGCGTTTCTGGTCATCTCGCTTATGGAGTCATTGCCTACAAACCTGTAATTTCGTTGTTATCTTTCTTACTACTGTGGTACGTACGCAAACGAGTTATTGGCCATTGCAGTAATTCTGCGCCACTACCTCTTCACCGTTATCTTTACGAACTTGTACCTGCATATTTACTTCTGCACAATTATCTTTACTCTTATCTTTATGGCTCTACTTCGCATACTTACTTCTGCATACCTACTTCTGCATGCTTACACCTGCATGCTTACACCTGCACGATTACCTCTGCACACTTACCTGTCCAAAATCACATCTGCACGATCATCTCTTCCATGTGAATTCTACACAGTGAAGCGGCGGGGGAAGTGTGGATGAACTAGGCTGCCTTGTCCTGGCTGTTTTTTTTTTTTTTTTGCAAATTTCGAAATAGGAGCAATTGTGCTCTTTTCCAGCTTTGAATCCAGGTTTCCTCAATCGTCCTCTCCTCTATCACCATGGCGCCCTGCTTACCTCATCGGACGGTTCAGTGTAAAACCATTGACGGTATCACTCTCGAAGGTTGGTTCTGGGAAGTCGAGGGGCCAGCACCGGCTATTGTCATGACGCATGGTGTAAGTATATCTATCGCTATTTTTGAGTGTTGAATCTGACAAATTCTCAGTTGAACTGCGTCAAGGAAATGAGCCTTGAAGAAACGGCCGAAGGGTTCCAGTCTGCGGGCTACAATGTACTCCTCTACGACTCGAGAAGCATAGGAGGTAGTGGTGGACTCCCCAGAAACCAAATCGATCCGTTACAAAATGCCGAAGATATATCAGGTAAGTTTCAAGCGTGCTTATCTTAAAGCACAAGCCGCCGTCTAACAGTTACCAACAGACGTCGTAAGCTATGTAGCAACCCTCCCAAGCGTAGACTCTCGTCAAATCATGATCTGGGGCATGTCGCTTGGCGGAACTATAAGTGCGTGCGCAGCCGCCATCGACAGAAGAGTCGTCGCTCTTGTGATGGTCTGTCCCATCTTCAAATTCATCCGACCCGACAAGCGGAAAACGGCTTTTGCACAGCTCATGAAGGATCGACAATCCCAACTGAGGGGTAACGAGCCGTTTATGCTACCCCCCTTCAACAGCAAAGGAGAGAATCCAATTGGTTACGCGGGATCCGGAGGATCAGGGGGCAAGGAATCATATCTTCTCATGAAGGCCGCAGCTGAGCACGGTCATCCCAACTTTCGCGATCGTATCACACTGCAGTCGTTTCATAAACTCGCATTGTTTCGTCCCCAAGATCTACTCGAAGAAATGCTAGAGGACATGCCGACTATGATGATAATTCCGGAGTTAGATACAGTATCGCTCCCAGAAGATCAGATGGCCGCATTCGAGAAATTTCGGTTTCCAAAGCGACTTTATTTGGCGAAGGAGACTGGTCATATGGATGTTCTTTCCGGGGCAGGATTTCAAGATGTCATGGAAGCTATGATACAGTTTTTTAATTCGGCACTGGAGGGCAGACAAGCATAGAAAGAATAGTCATACATATTAGAATTACCCTTTTCCGAAACACACCATGGGCCAAGTCAGCACACGTCTGATATTTCCATATGCCGAGCTTGAAATACTGCTAACCCTCGTCACATAATAGGGACGGCATTAGTAGCCGGGATATTATGGTTGAGTGTGGATTTTTGCTCATCTTTTGGTGGGTATTTACAGTCCCTCACTTTCGGAAATCGAAATCCTTACTTTAATTTTCATTTCCGCTGTTTTGACACGTAGCAATAAAATTCTAGCAGCCAAAAGATATTACTACCATAGCTATGTAGTATTTTTTCCCTCCATCGGGCATAAGTTGAGTTCAACTGAAGTAGGGATATGGCCCAACCAAAAAGATTTACCTACTGTAGTAAGAAGCGCAAGGCAACAACTCTCAGAAAAAGACCCTAACGGCAATACCTAACACCTCTTCCTCAGCTCCTTATGGTCTATAGCGCTCGAATCTGCCGCCAATATGATGCCGGCGGATAGTTAGGCTCACCGCAGTGCAGTCGGATAGGCAATCAATGGAGTGATTGTGTTTGATTACATTATTATGCGGTCATATTAGTTCCGAATTATGGCGTGATTGGAGTC
Organism: Phialocephala subalpina; assembly: GCA_900073065.1. Lineage (NCBI taxonomy): Eukaryota > Fungi > Ascomycota > Leotiomycetes > Helotiales > Mollisiaceae > Phialocephala > Phialocephala subalpina. The sequence continues at coordinate 224,261 of FJOG01000048.1, read as the reverse complement.
GCTAATATAAGAAATGCCATCAATGCATGTCACCATATAAGCAGCCATAAACGTATGCTGATCTTTCTATACAAGGGTATTGTTACGAAAGGAAGAGATTTTTTTGACGATGTCTCATCTCAGTCGATTATTTTTTGAGATCAATATATATTTCTTTATCAAAATTTAAGTACTGTCATTTTCATACTTTTTGACCGCATGTTTCGTGCTGTTTCGTTTAGATCGAATACATACGAAAAACAAAAACCATGGCCGTCTTGCTTATGCTCATCTTAAACCTTCTGGAACTCAGCATCCCACTCCTAGTCTTCACATTCGCCTCCGAGAACTCACTCGTGCGCCCAGCCTTACTCCCCTTGCTCGGCTACCTAACGCTCTACACCCTGCCGCTAAACCGGTCCAGCTTCCCCAACAAAGTCATATCCAATCTCCTCGACATGAACACTTGTGGGCTGTTTCTCCAATACCTAGACTTCGGCCTTCTCAGCCGCTGGACATTCGCTGCTCGTGGTCCTACCTCTCCACTGGGGGGTCAGCGCAACGCCAAACTTAGTCTCGCTGACCGCAAAGCTCTCGAACCAAGAGGACTCAAGCCATCATCTCTGTGGACGCGTCTTCAGTGGGGCCTCTTCGCGGCCACAGCATGGCGCGCCCCTGCCACACTGTGGGAGGTCAAAGGAACACCGCCTTTCAAGACTCGCGAGCCTCCTAGTCGTCTACGCTTTATATTCGATAATGTGATCACATTGGTACTGTGCTACCTTGTCCTCGATGCCATGAGTTTGGGAGAGCACAACCCAGAGGAGAACGCGGTTAATTTTGCGTGGGAGAAAGTTCGCATCTTCACCCGCTTGGGTGCCGTCTCAACAAAAGAGATTAAGCTGAGAATCACTGTGGTGCTCATGTGTTGGGTATCTGCATATTGTGCACTCCAAGCGTCGTACTCTTTGGGGGCAATCATCGCTGTTGCGACGCATATGACGACGGTCAAGGTGTGGCCACCATTATTTGGATCACTTACGGAAAGTTGGTCGGTACGTCAGCATTGGGGGTGAGTTCTCTCTTCTACTTCGGTTTCGTCCTCAAGATATCGAACGAGATACTAAGATGCTGACTGGATACCGTGCGATAGTTCCTTCTGGCACCAAGCTGTTCGCCAAAAGATCAGTGCGCCTGCTTATTATGCAACCTATTCATTGCTTGGACTAAGAAAAGGAGGGATGGCAGCCAGATATACCAATATTCTCCTCACCTTTATTGTTTCAGGGCTCTTGCATCGGGTCGCCGAAGAATATGCAGATGCAGTTCCCTGGTCCCAGAGTGGTACTATGCGCTTCTATTGCATCCAGGCTTTTGGAATTCTGCTCGAGGATGCTTTCCAAGGCATATTTCACACTTTAACCACCCACCAGCACAGTCGCTGGACCAGAGCTGTCGGCTACATATGGGTAACATTTTGGATTGTTTGGGTATCACCGGCATTGTTCTATCCTCGATTGGAACTTAGCAAAAAAGAGACAATTCTCCCTTTTAGCGTGGTGGGACCGTTAATGAAATATCTCACTGCATAGTAGGATTTGGAATAGTTTAAGCATTTCAATATCCTTAAGGACTTCAAATCAATTCTAATCGCAATAATATATCCCACGATTATAATTGCTAATCAAAGTCTTGTAATCTAAAAATAATAGAAGAAACAAAACGTCATAAATAAAAACTCAAGGAAAAAACTTTTTTCAAACTTTCGTATTATTATATAAATTAATAAAACTTAATATTTTTATATAAATTCTTTTTATTTATAATTAAAAAAATTAATTCTTATTTTTATTTATTATTTAACTTTTTCTTAAATTTTCAAATTATTTACTTTAAATTTGTAACGGAAGTTACAATGGGTTGATATGATGATAATATTAATAGTTCTCGTTAAGGAAACCTCGGCTATAGAGATGCTATTTAGAGAGTATGAGGTCACGTGTATAAGACCATAACAAAATTATATAATTTAATATTAATAATAATTTTAATAAAGTAAAAAATAATTAAATTATAAAATTTTCAAATATTTTGATATATTTTATATAATTTATTATAAAAATTTTAATTAATATAAATTTAAAAAGAAATTTATTTAATTATAATATTTCTTTTATATTTTTTATTATTATTTTTATTATTTTTATATTAATTAATAATTTTTTT
>FJOG01000048.1:159993-221645 GCA_900073065.1 Phialocephala subalpina | reverse complement strand
AATAAACTTTTTATTCATATATTTATTATAATAAATATTAAATATTAAATCAAATAAAACTTTTATATTTTTATAATCTTAATTATTTTTCATTAAATTTAACCTCGCGTAAACGCACATAGCAATCCTTAGGATTATTTGTTGAGACCAGAACCGATTTATACCCCGAAAAAGCCGGCGGACATTGCAAAAGCTCAAAATTCCATAACACCAGTGTGAAAATAATCCTCATCTCAACATACGCCAGTCTCCTACCATAACAACCCCTCGTGCCCAAGCCAAATGCCAATAGCGGCCCCGCAGCCCCATCAAACTCCCCATCTTTCAGCCAGCGCTCGGGGATGAATACTCCCATGTCTTCCGGATCCCACGCTTTTTCCTTCCCTTCCTTGGCTGCCCGACAACTCGCGGTCCGTCGCCCCTCGTCAATTTCAAACGCGGGCGTTATCATGCTGGGTCCCATGGTCAGACAGATCACGTTGGTGCCTTTGGGGATGTGATGGCCCAGGAGTTCCGTGTCGACTAGGGCTTCGCGATCCACTATAGGCGAGGTCCCGCCAAAGCGCTGCATTTCCTCCATCGTGGCGTCGAGATACGGGATCGGTGTACCCGTGATCTCCTGAATCGTCGGGTTGCGGCCCTCGGTTTTGGCTAAGGCGTAGGAGGACTGCAGAGCGGTTCGCACGCGAGTTTGTATTTCGGGGTGGTCGGCGAGTAATTTGAGGCCCCAGCAAATGGTGGTGCTGGTCGTCTCATGGCCTGCAAAGATGAATCCGAAGATCTAGTAGGTCTGTTAGTTCCATATATTTCCTATTCACGATATTTCTTCCGCCGACTTACTTCATCAATCATAATGCCTGATAAGTAGTCAGGATTCCGTTTTTCTTTCTCGGCGAAACTCTTCTCTCGCAAGATCATGTGGTGGACTGCAGACCGCTCGATTGTTCCCTCACCGGCTTCTCTTCTCTGGACGGCGTGCTTCAGTTCGTTTAGGATGTATTCGTTCTTAATCTTGGTTGCCTTTTGGATGCGTGGACGACGCGATATGTAAGCCCTGTGATGAGGGTTTTGGAGTTAGTATTCCGTTAACATTGAGGATGGAAAGGAGTGGGAAGGGGGAGAATTTTCCAAAATTGATTCATTATGGATATGCTGCTTCAAAGGCAGGATTATTCTCCGAATTTGGAGGATTCCACACGGCTTGGAGTATCCACTTCTCTCGTTTCCCGAGACTTTCACCTTCCACCATGCCAACGGTGCAGAATCACCATGAAAATCTTAGGACTTACCATGTCAATTTCGGCAATGGACTGCCCTGCATCTCCCCGACCGTCCCCGACAAATCCAAAATTGCCTGCAGAACCTCGTGTATTTGCCCAGGAGGAAATTCCGCAAGCTCATCCAACCCCCCACTTCTTTCAACTCTCTTCTCATCCAGCCCCTTCACCACCTCCAGTGCCGCCTTCGTCGCACTATTTCTGAACCGCTCCCCAAACGCAAAGGACATGACAGCATCCAACGCAACTTGATTGATATCCTTCGCCGCCTCCCACGGTCTCCCATTTGCAATTCTGCTCTTGGTGCGCCACAATTCAATCAAAATACTCGCATTCTGATGGATCACTGGCCCAGCAACAGCATGCAAGAACGACGGCGTCATCAGATCCTGTATCAGCCGACGTTGCGACTTCCATCGCGCATTCGTCTTCAGTTGGATATGATGGTTAGGTACCAGTCCCTTGACCAGATCACCCATGTCGGAGGATCTATCAAAGTCCTTGCGACGCAGCATCAAGTCCTCCGTCTCGCGGAAATCAGCGAGAACCAAGAGGGGTTTACTCATTGGTTGAATGAAGACTTGGATTAAGGGAGCGTTGAGGGATTTCATCGTTGACATGAGGTATGTCACGAACGTGCCGTCGGTTTGCGAAATGTGCGAGACCATGGCGGGAACGTCGCCGAGGAATTTGCGGGCGGAGAATTCATTGTAGGGGATTCCGGGAATGGGTTTGGGGAGTGCTCGTCGGTAGAGCAGGTAGAAAGAGATGGTACCTGTGATTATGGTGAGTGAATTTAATGGGCTGAGTGGAAAGTACTGGCGGAGATAGGCGATGAAATCTGAAAAGTTTGCCATTTGTAGGTTTCGGTGGTTGAGTTGGAGGGCTCAGCTAGACAGTTGAGAAAACAAGGCCACACAAAAATTGGAGTTTTACGATGGACAACACAGGGACGAGAAACGACACTGTATCGGAAATCGATCGGACTCTGGATTAAAGCAGTACCGTGACTGATTGTTTGCAGTTCTCTCCCCCTCACTACTGGTACGATGTTTGCTTATCTGGGTATGCAAAATGATTATGCTGACGAGGCATGATTACCGCTTATGAGGTATGATTACTACCTCTTACGATAATTGGTCCTCATGATTATTGCCCTTACCCTTCGGAGTTACAGTGCTCACCGAACACAGATGAAGACTCAGTTATCCAAACCTCGGATGGGTTATCTGAAGTTATATCCAAACTGTGTTCTGAATTCTTGTGAACGTGGCCGGGAAGCCAATTTTCAATCATGTCAAATTTAGCATCGGCAGTACGAAACTTTTTGAAAGACAGCCAATTCAACGTTCCACAATATGGGGTCGAGGACTGGGGCCGCAAAGGTTTCTACCTCTTGGCAACGGTTTTCCTTACCTACGGTATTTCCCTTGGGCTTTATCGATGTAGGCAATACAAATCTAGTAAACAGCAATTAAGTTATTGACATTCGGCCATTGCAGTGACACTATCCCCCCTATCGAAGATTCCTGGACCAAAGTTAGCTGGTAAGGTTCCTCAATCGCTGCCAACGCTGGAGAATTTCTAACCCTTTTTAGCATTGACATATTGGTATGAATCTTATTACGAAGTCTGGCAAGGGGGACAATTTTTCCGTGCCCTCGATGAAATGCACAAAAAATATGGTATTTTATCCTCGCTATTCACCATCACCGTTTACTTAGCTAACAGACGTTCAAGGTCCAGTTGTTCGTATCAACCCAGATGAGATACATTTCAACGACCCAGATTTCCTCGACGCGTTGTACCCAGGTCCTGGTCGAAAGACTGGCAAGCCCAAATTCGTCGGAGTAAGATCCGGAAGTAAAACGTCCTGTTTTTCCATGGTGTATTCCACACTAACCAGCTCCCCCAGCCCCCCATTCCATCGTAGCAACCGTAGACCACGACATGCACCGCCGCCGCCGAAATGCCATCGCCCCCTTCTTCTCAGGAGCCAGTATCCGTCGCCTCGAACCCATCATGAAAGAATATATGGCTAAGATCCTCTCACGGATGGAGCAATCCGGTAAACGGAGCGAGGTCGTCGAATTGCACCGTGTCTTCAAAGCATGCACGAGCGATTTGATCACTACATATGCATTTGGAGACTCCTTCAATTTCATTGACGAAAAGGAATACGGCAAATCGTATTTTGACGCAGTGGATGGGTTTTTCGGCCTCACGCATATCTTTGGCAACTTTCCCTGGTTTGCTACGTTGGTGCGATCTGTGCCAGCGTGGGTTTTCAACGCCGTTTTTCCTTCTATGCGAGAGGTCTCGGAAAAGCAAGAGGTATATACTCGTTGCTTGCTTGCTTGATGTGGGGGCTTGAAGCGCTGACGATGTGTGATAGTGGTGGATTAAGAAAGTCCACGAAATCAGGAGCTCCCACGATCCAGAACGAATCAAGAATACTATTTTCGGAGGGATTTTGAATAGTTCGCTGCCGGAGGAGGAGAAGACAGACGAAAGGCTTGCGAGCGAAGCACAATTAGTCATTTTTGCTGGCGAGGGCACAACCGGTTTGGCATTTCCCTGCGCGTTCAAACCTAGAATATGTCAAGCTAACCTCGAAGAATGCAGCATACACTCTCACCTCCGCAGTCTACCAACTTCTAGCCAATCCCGGGGAGCTACAAAAGCTAAAAGACGAGCTCCACGCAGCCATTCCAGTCGGCGAAAGGGGAGAAATCCCAGCTTTCTCACAAGTCGATGGTCTGCCTTACTTCAACGCCGTGATTCAGGAGGTCATCCGTCTTCATCCAGGCACTATGAATCGACAGGTTCGCGTTTTTCCCGATCCTATCGTATATCATGATAAACGGACTGACCAGGAATACGTGCTTCATCCTGGTACCGTGACTAGTATCTCACCACTCATTACCCACATGAACCCGGATGTCTTCGAGGATCCCTACGAGTTCCGTCCGCAGCGGTGGATCGACAACCCGAAACTCTCGCGAGCGTTCATGGGCTTTTCTAGAGGCACCAGGAGTTGTGTTGGGTAAGATTGCTGCTGCTCCGCTCCCCTGTTCCTGAAGTTCTTCTGACGCTTGGGATGGATAGTATGACTCTGGCACGTCGCGAAATGGCGATAGTCCTTGCAAGTCTCTTTCTCAAATACGACGTGTACCGTGGCCAGAAAGGACCAACGCTGGAGCTATATGACACGATTCGTGCGAGGGACATCGATGCGAATCTTGACTATATTATTCCTCTTCCTGCTAAGGGAAGCTTGGGGTTAAGGGTGAGGATTAGGAATTGAGTCGTTTCTATCGTGCCTTGGCTGTCTTCACTTTGCTTTTGGAAGAAGCAGCTAGGATGGCTCTCCTTGAAAAAATTCGTTCGCACTTTTGCTCGTTTCAGAGGGGATGGATACGACTTTTGGACTCAATCATGTCTAGTCAAATCAACATGATTTTCTCCCGATTCTGAAATTTACCTTCATTGAGTGTCCAAAGTTGGCAGTAAATAAATAAATAGCACATGACAAGTAAAGTAAGTAGGTAAACAGGTTAATGGCAACCAAATATTAGCCCAAATCAAGCAGATAAAAGTGAAATGTTCCAAAGTAATCAGAAATTACTCGAATATAAACTCCCTCGCGTGTAATTTTCCCGTGAACTACGGTAATTCTTCCCAAAATGAAAAAGGTCATGGGCAGAAAGAGTATGTCGAAGAAGCTCGAGCACGCCAATATGCTGTATTACACCAGGGCTGACATGCAATGTAATGAATGCACATATGCACATATGTTGCCGTAGGCCGATCCGAAACTCAGGGAGCTCCGGTCACGGGGTAATGATCTATCCGATTCGAGTGGCATTATCCGTCGCCTTACTACATAACGCTTACCCCTTACCACTCACCTCCTCTCTTCCCTCTTCTCTTCAAATAGTACTCTAAAGCACATCCGAAAGAATCACTACTACTAATATGACAAAAACTATCGTCTTGATCACCGGCGCTAACAGAGGTATCGGCAAGGGCCTCCTCGGGCTCTATCTCGCCAAACCAAACCATCTGGTCATTGCCGCAAACCGCAACCCCGACCATCCCACCTCAAAGGAGCTCTCAGATCTGCCCAAGGCCAAAGGAACTTCTCTTCTCGTCGTGAAAATCGATTCCACGGTCGCCACCGATACTGCCGATGCTGTAAAGGAACTTGAATCCAAGGGGATCGATCATATCGATATCATCATCGCCAATGCGGGGATTGCGCAGCTTTGGCCCACGGTTGTGGAGGTCCAGGCTAAGGACATCCAAGAACATATCGATACCAACATTTATGGATGGATCCACCTTTTCCAAGGAACACTGCCCATCTTGAAGAAGTCCAAAAATCCGATCTGGGTCACCATTGGATCAGCCGCTGCATTCCTGGAAGTAAGTCTACTCTGGGATGGTCGGGTAAGATGACACAGTCGCTGACATCGCAAATTTAGAACTACATTCCTATTCGAAACGCCGCCTATGCACCGACAAAGCTTGTGCAGCATTACTGGACGAAGGAAGCCTCTGTTGAAGAGCCTACTCTTACCGCATTCCCTATCGATCCTGGGTAAGTCCAACCAAGATTGACCGAAGTTGAGTTCTACTGACTTCGTATAGATGGGTTCAAACGGAGATCGGCAATCGTGGTGCAAGGCTGTACGGAATCGAAAAGGCTACTACTACCATTGAGGAAAGTACTGAAGGAATACTCAAGGTAATCGATACTGCTACGAAAGAGACTCATAGTGGCAAGATGTGGACATGGGAAGGTAAACAAGTCCCGTGGTAGATTGCTGCTATGCGTTTGCAGTTGGGGTCTCACTTGGCAATGGGTTGCCTCCAGAAGTGGTCTTTACCGCCCTTAATCTGAAGAAATGAATTGAACATACTCCAACAGGAACCTATCCTCTTTCTCATAATTTTAGTGAAGAAGCAGTAAGAGCTCGCCGCATTATTTAGCATACATCAAGCATCTCCCCTAATACCACAATGTTTTGACCTTGGCTCAGTACTTGGTATGTCATCTGAAAATTTTACAAGCTGAACAAGATACCAATCAGTCTGTCTCCCAGGTATTTCAGACGATATGTAATGCACTCAAATTCTAACAATCCGTCAAGGATATCTTGACAGGTGTATCCGGAACAATACCACGAGTTCTTACGTTATTTTGCGTCACTGGGGGATGAGAACAGCGTAAGAATTGGTTATTGTCGCTTGAGATCTGTATTTCTTCATAAATGTTTGGCAAAAGATAGTACCTCGATTATTTACTAAAAGGTAATTGGAAAGACCCCCAAAATCTCCCCAGCGAAGTACGTCAGAAACGAGTTACCATGCCGCCTTTCACAATCTTCCATCAAAAGCGACATACCAATAGTCACTCCCATCAGACGCAGGATGAAGTTGAGGTCATGCTTGTTCTCGATATATAGCAACCCGTCATAATTTCCACCGTAATGGCTTCCAGTTAGAATTGTCGAAGCAACCCCTGGAGTCAGCATGCACAGTACTGCATTTAATGTTGTAGCTCAGATTTTTTATGCGGGTGGTGTTTAAGATGTGGATGTCAAGACGGCCGCTATGTTTAATTCTGGGTGGAATAAACTCTGGAAATACTATGAGTGTTCAGAGGAAAACCCAGTTTATGCTGCTGCATTGGTTCTTTCACCCAACTACAAATGGCAGTATCTGGAGGCTAATTGGCAGCCATTATAGGTTGCAAGTGCGAGACACTCGGTCAGGAAGATGTAGGAAACTCAATACCGACCCATTACCCCAGTAGTAGCTATACCACAGATCACTCGAACGGAAACCACCAACATTCTCTCGATTCCAGTCATGTCAGATGAGCCGGAGCGTTTATTCTCATCTGCAAATAGACAATAACGGATGTCGGAATAAATTGGGTATTGAGCTAATTGAAGCTTTGGAGTGTTTAAGATCATGGATTTGCACGAAGACGTGGAGCGAGGAGAGAGAGAAGGTTACTAGTGTTGAAGCTGGAGTTGGATCTGATTTGGATATACCCTCTCTGTTTGATGGTTTTAGTGGTTCTCTCTTTGAAAGCGAAATTTAATATTGTTTCTGGGAATAGCCTCATTTTTTGCTAGTGCACTTCCAGTTTTAGTGCGTTTTTGACATGTCACACTACACTAAGTGCAGTGTGGGCATGTCAAACTGGCCAGTGTAGCAATATTTGCACTATGCCTACACTGGCTGCGAGGATTCAGTATGTGGCATGTTCAAAGTTGCGTAAGCCTTGCTTTGCCCGTCGGACCGACCCCCACCCTAGGATCGGCTCGATTAAACATCATCGCCACTTCAGGGGCTGATCGGAATAGACTGCGTCTGGGATGATGTCCGACGTGCATGAAATGAAAGCCGAGTGTGTTGTCCGAAATCGAGCTAGCGGATAACGCAATTGTTCTTCGGAATGAGGAGTCGACGCCATGAGGCGGCGCGGGAGGAAGGGTTATCTGCAGCCATGCGTGCCGCTTTCCGTGATTCACCGGCTCGGTGCGGCGTAGCATGTTGTACAGGGCTTGAGAACCCGTCACTACTGCACGAAGGGTTCAAAGGAGTTAACAAGCTTTGTACGCCGTATAAATATATCTTCGAAATTATCGAAATTAAGGAAACCTACGGATTTCTTATATAGTTTACTTCCTTTTTATATTATTTAATTAATATATTTTTAATATATATAATTAAAAAAAATTTAATTAATAAAAATAAAATAAAAATATTAAAATTATTAATTAAATAATTTAATATATATTTTAAAAATAATATTTTTTAATATTTTTTAAAAAGTTTTATTTAAATTTATATTATTAACTTTTAATTAATTATTATTAATATTAAAAAAATATATAATAATAATATAAAAAATTAAAATATTTCTTTTAAATAAAAGTTTATTCTTTATTTAATTTTATATAAAATAAAATATTATAATTATTAATATATAAATATATTATTTTGTAAAAAATTTATAAAATGAATTTATTATTTTTATTATTTAATTTATTATTTCTTTTTTAATAATTATCAAAAAAAATTTAAAAATAAATATTTATAAAGAATTATAATAAATATAATATTAAACGTTATAAATTATATATATATTATAGAAATAAGAAATACATAATAAAAATATTAATATTAATACTTTAAATTAATTATATTATATTTATTTCTAATTTCTAATATACTAATATTATTACCTTCAAATATAAATTCTTTAATAATGAAGAATCTATACAAATATCATCAATTGTATGTCTAAGGTATTTCGCTCCTCAATTTGAAATTCGCGCCTTGTAATGTATATTCGCCCCAAGTTCTAGTAAAATTTGCACACCTGCCTCAAACCCCGCATCCACGGCCATAAGTAGCGGCGTCTTTCCCTCCTTATTGTAGCCATCTATCAACGTCCTTTCTCCCTTGCAGGCCTTTAGCAATATTGTCAACAATCCCTCTCGGCGGTATATCACAGCCCAATGGAGAGCCGATCGATGGTCATTGTCGACATAGCCAATCCCGGCCCCATGTAATAACAGCGAATTTACAACATCATCGTAGCCTCTAATCGTCGCGTGTATTAGAGGCGTGAGCCCGTCACTGTCCTTCTCGTTGCAATCTATATGGTGTTGCAGCAGGACTCGCACAACTCTATCATGGCCCCTTTGTGCTGCTATATGAAGCGGGCTCAGCCAGCGTGCTTTTTCCGCCTCCGTACTGGACAGGTCATCGCTTTGTAAACCGCCATTGTTTCCTTGGTCGTTGGAATTGCTTGGGTGACTCCGAGTATCGATGCATGGAAATCTGCTTAGGATATGGTCGACAGACTCCGATCTCGCGGACAGAGGACTTCGTGTAGATGTTGGATCGAAGTCCGACGTGGAAACGAGATCCATGTTCATGGAATTGATGCCGTCCATAAAGGCACTATACGCACCCAGGTCGCAGAAGGCATCGGGAGACTCGACACTTCCTGTATCGAGGAAAATAAAATCAGGCGAGCGGACATCATCGAGAGGAAAGAGTTCCTTGTTTTGCTGAGCTTGATCTACCGCTTTCTGCTGGTTTTGTCTCTCTGACATAACAAAGACGTCAATTCCTTGTGATATTCAAGAGCTTGGGGTATTTGGAGAGGCTTTACTGACGTCGAAATCTTCGCTGTGCTTCGCGATTCTGCTCACGCCGACGCTCCATTCCTCCTGAACACTGGAAGATCCTTATTTACGTATAGGTAACACAAAGGGTAAACTCAACCTGTCAAATCTCGGATCGATCTCTTGTACATTGCAGCAAATCGAGAGTTTAAACCTCTAGCGTTGACTGACGAGAAATAATTTCTTCTTCAAAGCATCCGTGATCATATTTGAGGACCGAACCGGTCTCAAATGCCAATCAAAAACCACCTTCATGCAACGGCACGGCGTGGTTTCTGAGGGATTCATTTTGGGTGGGGGTAACTCGTAAATAACAATTATCACATTAGATCTGCGACATCGTCGCTCCCCACATGTACCAGCTCCAATCCAGCTGCCTAATACAGAAGCATTGAGCTCAATCTGGGAGCGCCCATTATGTCTGACCTGCATATTTATATCAAGGCTGAAGCTTTCGTTTGGAGCCGAATTTTTGGAGAGGACCGCATAACGAACGCCATACCGCATCAAGTTACGGGGAAGATTGTTCCGTAGCTCGCACTCAAACCAGAAGCCATCCCACCAATCGGCAAGGCTGACAGCGCCTCCAACCAACGTTAGAAAACGGGGGTGCCTGCAACGCCTAGCGAGAGGAGTTATAAGGGGTCGCGAGGCCGGTAATATCTATGAGTAGTTAGAGCGCTACGATTCCTTACAAATATTTATAATTGATTTGAAGAAACTAATTAATATTTCTTCAAAACTAAGAATTTTTCTTTGATTAATTAATAATATTATTTTATTACTAATAATTTAATTAATAATATTAATAAATTTTTAAATTTTTTTTAATTAATAAAATAATTAATAAAATCCTTTATTAAAATTATTTAATAAATATTAAGAAACTTTATATATATATTAAATAAAGAATTAAAAATAATAATAAATAATATTAATATATAAAATAATAAAAATTATATAATAAATTTAAAATTAATTTTAATTTTATTAAATAATAAATATTATAAAAAGAATTCATTTTATATATTTTTATTTTTATAATTTATATTTCGATATTAATTACTAATTACATTTTGGTTTTAATTATTCGCGAAATTAATATTCTTTAAAATCCAAAGGGAAATTTTTTTTTAAAAAATTAATAACCCAAGTTACCAAGCAGGGGTAAGTGGCAGGCATTTGCGCTAGGTAGAAACCGACCATTCACAATGACCAAATCGTATTGACGCCGGAGGGTATCGTGTCGACATTGGATAGGTCATAGGTGGGGATGGCGAACATTGGCTTTTGCTTCTATCGACCACGACTTATCCTTTTCGGACTGCAAAAATCAAAGCACGTGCAAACTCGTCTATCTACGAGAAAGAGTGTTGAGAAGTCTTTAATTAGAATAATCATTTTCGCCTCATGAAATGGCTAGCGTCCAATTGCCGCCTTTTAAGCCCTCCGCAACACCGTCAACCAATACCGCACTCTCCCCATCCACACCTTTCAGCGTCCCCTTGACCCCAGGTAAGCTCACACTCCCCGTCGTCCCCACCGGCGTACTAAATCTCATCTCCGTAATCGTCCCATTCGTCCCTCCGCTGGCCTGCATCTTATTCTCAAACCAACCCAGTGCAGTCGAGAACCCAGCTGCCACCTCCGTCAGGTCCCCTGCCTGTGGCGCAATTCTCCAAGTCCCCCCACCCGCCTCTTCCAAACGAATTCCCGCGATATAGAAACTCATCAAACTCGTCGGACCAGTTGACCATCCATGAGCATGGCTCACTCTAGGGTCATTCGTATAAGGCGCATAGTGAAGTGAACCATCGGCTGAAAAGCCTTCTATGAATGTACTGTTCGTCATGCGGGGATCGTTGAGCATGAATCCCCACTGTCGACGGATGAGTTCAAGTGCTGAGGCTGGGTCGGAGGCTAGGAGGTGGGCTTCTAGTTCGAATGATCCGATGAATGGGGAGATGGTGAGAGGGGAGCCTGCTTCCGGGGCGGGGGCACCGTATGTACCCCATCTAGCTTTCAACGCTTGAGAAATTTTCTGGTTTTGTTCGGGGGATAAAGTGAGGTTGGCTTTTATAGCCCATGCGTTTCCATCTTGCGGGGAGAGGGTGGTGGTTTCGTTGTCGGTGTAGAGGTTTGTTGTGGGGTTCCAGAGGGCTTTGTTTGCTGCAACTTTGAGAGTTGATGCTGTTGTTGCCCAGGAGGAAGCGGAGGTGGTGTCGTTGAGGATGGTGGCGAGGGAGATGCCTTGGGTTAGGGTGTAGTAGAGGATTGCGTTTGCTTCGATGTTCTGCTTCGTGTTAGCGTGAGGCGAGGAGAGATAATGATAGGTACGAACATGTCCACCCATGCCGACACGGAGCCAATCTGCTGCTGAAGTTACATTCATCATTCCTGAGTCGTCAATGTAGCTCAATGACCAAGCTAGGCCAAAGGTGAAGTGGTGCCAAACACTTTGCAGATACCCTAAATCCCCGGAGTATTGATAGTAATATGAGATGCCAATCAAGCTGTACAGATGGTATGTGAAGCTGACAATACCGAGCTCATTAAAGGGATACCCCGCATACGGCAACTGTCCCGTACTGGCATTCTGCAACGCCAACAGCGAATTCAACGAATTCTGAACCGATACCAAATCGTTGGTAGAGACGAAGATGCTGGGGAGAGCAACGGACATATCGCCAGGCCAAACTTGACGATCGCGTTTTGCGCCGTCGACAACGCAGCTTCCGCCTTCGGTGATGGTGGCGTTGTTGTACCAGGTGTCTGTTTGGGGAAGGGAGATGGTCATATTGGAGCTAATGGTGCCGAGGTGGACGAGAGCGTTGCCCCAGTGCGGGTCGATGTTGCAGATTTGGTTTGTGTATGCTCCTACATCTCATCAGCCATGTAATCACGAAATTAGGAAGAGGGATACTCACCAGCATACCAAATCCGATTCAAAAGCTCATCGTTCGAGTGGAAGTACCCCGCATATTCTCTCAAGTTTTGTAGAGGTGCAGCAGTGAAGTTCGTGACGACGCTTGTTACAACTATACTTGCAGTGCCATTGTTGACCAGACTGAGATATCTGAAAGCACCTCTCTCATGATATCTCTCTACCGTGTAAGTTCCTGGACCCTTTCCGACAGGAAGCCACAGCACCTCATCGAGTCCAGCGTCCGCTGTAGCATCGCTAGCTTGTCCATTGATCCAAAGACTTGATTCGGTGTAGGTCAAGCCGATGAGTGCGTCGGGTGACGAAGAGTTGGCAACTGTCACGCTGACGACTCCAGCGATATTCTTTCCATAGTCGAAGGTGACTGATGAATTGCCGTAGAATGTTGTACTGCCTTCGGAGGGTTCGATGAGAGAGTTGACATTGGTAACAGTACCGTTGACCTTGTGTACGGAAGCAGGGTGGAGGTTCCGAGTTTCCGGTGCGAGGATGTACTCGCTGTACGGGACGGCAGAGACAAAGCTACTACTGAGGGCTGCTACAAGGAGGAAGAAAAGTCTGGACATGATGACGATTGATTGAACGGTATGAAAAACAACGAGGAAGAATTACAACGAGATGATAACAAGATATATATGCTCTGCCCCGCGACGATGCATCCGAACCCCGACATCGACATCAGAGGCCATGGCAAAACTTCGGCTCGCCAAAGGCATCTTGAAGTGAAGAACCGGGGAAAAGTTGAGACGAAAGTATGGGGAATGCTGGCAATGTTGTGCGTGATGACAAGGAGGCTTTGGCCCACGAGGTACCGGCAGTGCCGAGCGGAAGTCAAAGAAGCCTCCAGCCACAACCGTGAGCGAGTAGTCGGGTCGAAGTAGGGTATTGTGTGGAGAATCTGGGGATTGACTTCGTCTGAACGTAGATAGACTTCTGAGATCTCGGGACAGTAGGTAGCGAAGTGGGAGCGAAAGGACCGATTGATATCAATTGCAGCCCATGATTGGAAGCCGGTGATGACTTCACCAACACTATCCAGGTAGATCTTCGGCCCAAGCAAATTCTTGGGATGATTCATGAAGAAGTTTCCTCGTACCCCGCTGTTCAAAAATGCATGTACTGGGAACATAAATGTGGACGGAGGCGGGGGCGGGGTAGTAGATCTTGGATCTTTTACCCGACGATTAGCGGATGTGGGGGTAGATCGCATCACCTGATTGACACACTCGACGGAATAAACACAGTCGTACACTAGACCTCAATTGGAGGCGAACACGATTACTGCTGCAGATACTACCAAGAGCTGAGAAGTTCGAGGAGGGCTTAAAAATTCATAGAATCATGCTTTTGAAAAATATTACTTTGCTCACTCCTCGGAAAAGAACTCGAACATATGTGCAGGAAAGGAGGGAGAGAACGCATACAAGCAGGAAAGAAAGCAATAGCTAGTGTTGTAGTAATCCAACAAATCAACGAAATCTTGAGGCTCGGCTTGCAACTGTCCTTCAAAATTTAAAGCAGCCACTCGGTAGGGAATGTCCTCGGTACCCTGATATCTGGTCAACGTCCAGGGATGAAATTGAAAAAGGTGCATTGTCATAATAATAAATCATCGTAACTTTCAATACAGGGTATCCCAACCTGTCATACATACAAAAACATCGCGTCCATTTCCCAATCGAACGCATCTTTCATCTTTCATCCCTCGCTCTCGCATCATAAAATTAATCATCTCACAATCCCCGTCTCCTGACCTCCTAAAGGCCTCTCCTCAACAACAGTATCCGGTCTATACGGCGCATAACTCGAATTCCCCGCATCCTGAGGAATAGGCTGTTGATACCCAGCATACGCCGTACTCGTATTCGTATGATCTGGAGGAAGAGAAACAGGCCTCTGATACATCACCGAACCCTCTGCACCACTCCCCCCATTCCCATACCCCGGAAACGGCGGGCTCAACGGCGTATTCGCACCTTTATAACTCGTATCATCCGTCCCCGTCCCCTCGGGGTTTGGAGTCAACATTCCCAACTCTTCATCACTGCTACTAGAAATTCCTCTTTCAGCCATGATTTCTCGCGTAGCGATCGCCATCTTCTTCCTGATCCAAACGGAGGCGAAGACGGTGATGATTACTACGACTGCGATGGCGAGGACTTTGCCGTATTTGGCTGCTTTGGAGTTTTTGGAGCTGGGGGAGCCGAGAGCGACGAAGACCATGGATTTGGGGAGGGAGAGAATTACGGTTGCCATATAGAGCCAGAATTTCATGCCTGTGCAGGCGAATAGGGGGTTTGCCAAATCTGTGGGAATCTTTAGTCTAATTTCTTTGATATCGGGATGGGAGAACTTACGTGGAGGAACGATCGAATATCGAATAACCAAGACGCCTCTGAATCCAGCTTCTTTTGCGACCCTAGCCGTAGCTGCCCAATTCACCTTCTGATCGATCTTCTTCTCGACCCAACCAGTGAAAAAGTACTTGAACACAACACTGTCCCTGTCAGCATTTCCACATTTCACTCATTCAAGGAAACTCACAAACAAGCCGCCTCTCCCAATACCGCCCCCGCACACGCAATCCCCAAGGCCACCCCCAACGGATACGCGAGTCCAACAATCAACTGCACAATCTCATGTCCAAACAGCGGCGGAAAACTCAAAATCACGAGAATAGCCGTCGGGATAACCCAGGTCCATGCTTCTCTCGACGGAGCAGCGAGCCAATCACTCAACGGTTTTACCCATTTCTCGAAATCGTCTTTGTAGACCTCAAATAATATCGCAAAGACAATCGCTACGATTCCTAGTGGTACGATCCTGTTTTCGTGTTAATAACGTTGTTTGATATTGAAACCGAACTGGTGAGAGGGAAAAAGCCAAGAAGCCAAGAAATGGGGATATAAATAGATGCGAGAAAAACACGTGACAGTGACATACCAATATAACCTCCTCTGCCACTTCTTGCTGATCTTCTTCTTGGGCTTCAGGCCTTGGATAAAACTCCCAGCGGTCGTCCTGTTCGGTTCCCATTTACTCGTCCCTCCCCCATACGCAGGATCAAGTTGCTGTCGTGGTGGTGGTGGTGCGAACGTCGACGTCGTCGCTGGGGCTGAATGCTCAACAGGCGGATCATACAGCCTGACTGCAGGCGGTCGAGGGGCATCGCCTATATCTTCTTCTGCTGAGTAGGGGAGATGCGACTGTTGATGGGGGGGTTGATGGTCCATTGTTGGGTCGTACATTTGTGTGTTCATGATGGGGGCGATGGGGTTGTTATGTAGCTGGCACGAGTTGAGGTTGAGATCTACGAAATGTCTCAATATTTAGGCTTGCTTGCATAGCCACGCTGTTTGGGCGCGAGGCTGGGTTCAGTGGTTGATGTGAGCGACGCCGCTAAGCCACAGGTTAAAAGATGATCGAGGGCTAACTTGATTGGGTAGCCTTTAAGTTGCGTCTAAGCTGAGTCGTGATTGGTGGGTGTATGCAGTGTATCGTAAAAAAGAAATATCTTGGTTCACAAGGGGATGTCATCGCGCAGCTGGGTGGTTACCCTTCGTATTTTGTTGGCGTGACACCTGGTCCGGTAGTTGATGGCAGTTGGCAGATTTAGAGTTGCGCGCCATGTTCCCTGTTTTGTACGGATGTTCCGACAGCTGTTGCCACTGGGGACACATTTGATATTTTTACGTACACCTCGCCTCCTTATTCAGCAGGCCTTCTTCAATGTTGTCTCGGCCAATCCGATCACCAACATCTCTGTGGATCAGTGACTTGAAAGAAATATCGCGATTCAATGTTCAAAATCGAAATGTCGTGACATCCGTCACTGCCTCCATTTGATTCATGTGTATGTCTATATGCACAATCAAACTACCATGCGGTCATATCCTACCCTACCCTTCCTCCTCCCCTCTGGGAATCATCGCTTTTGTACCCGGGCTTGAAATGCATCAATATACACATATTTACAACAAACTCTCCCAAGCATCCAACCCACTCTTCTTCTGCTGAGGCGGCGCCCCAAACCCCATATTCCCCTGCTGCTGCGGTGGAGGAGCAAATGCACTCTGCTGCGTCGGCGTGGAGAATCCAACACTCGATTGAGATTGGAACGCATTTCCTCCCGGTGGGGGAGGTAAAGAGAAAGAGTTACCGGATCCCATACCGGGTCTTTGTTGGCCAGGAGGAGGATTTAGAGAAAATGTGTTTGAGTTACTCATCGCTGGTCGATTATTCATTGAAAGATTCGACATCGAGTTGCCGAGTTGCGAGAGTGAGGGACTTGAGTTTTGCAAGGTACTCGAGCTGGCCCATGGGTTATGAGTAGGTGCCGTTGCGGCGCCCCAGTTGATTGTTGATTGTGGTTGGGTTTGGAACCCAGATTGTTGTGGTTGGAGAGGTGGTGCGTTATATGTTGGTTGGGTGTGAGTTTGAGGTTGCAGAGGCGTGCTGAATGCGCTTTGTGGTTGTAGAGGTTGTGAGAATTGGGTGGAGCTTGGTGAGAGTGCATCGAAGCGGGATAGGTCTGGTGTTATAGTTCTCGATGTCGGTCCTTGCTGAGGCCTGAGGGGTGCGGCCATTGATGAGCTCAGCATAGTTGCTGTTGTTGGGCTTGGTGTTGACCATGCGAATGATGGAGTCTTTTGATGATTCTGCACCGGCCGAGGACTAACTGGAACAGTATCCCATCCGCCATCAAGAGGATTCGAGGTGGTCGTAGGCGCAGTAGTCCCTTTGACCAAGCGCTCAAAGTCGATTTCTGGATCGTTAGAGGAACCATTAGTTGCCCCGAACGCACTACCCGCGTCGAAAGACATGAAGTCATCATTCCCCTTCGACTTGTTGCCATTAGTCCCTGATAGTTCTTGAAGCTTCTTCGTGTGCTCGGATTCGACCCTAGTTGACAGCGTTTTGACGAGCTCCATGAAAGCCTGAAATTGCTTCAGGTCTAGCAGTGGACCCAAGCTCATGCTCCACAATACGGGTAGAATATCGAAGGCAACGAAGTCCGTATCCGCTACTGTTCCAACCTGCCGTAGCACATTCAGCGAAGCCATGGCGACAGCTGGTTCTTTCGTCTTGATGCCCTTGATGAGAGGGACGATCTTCTCCTGCATGGTGTATTTGTCCAGAGCAGTCGAGGAACTCTTCTTCGCTACAGCCTCATTCACGATACCATTCAAGCCGTCATTACTTGCAGCGGAGTCAACGGAACCACCGCAGAGAATGACAAAAGCTTCAAGTCCGCGGACCTTGATTCCAAGACTGCTTGTCTTCGTGAACACTGATGCTATCACAGGGAATAACTCGTTCTTGATCGTCGAGAAATCTAGCACGGGCAGGATGACCGGCAGGCTTCGCAGCGCAGCGTCCACGATACTGTGTGTGGGAGACTCAATCGCCAGGTGGATGATGGGAAGGATATCTAGCTAGGTCAGCAATGTTTATAGCTCCATGTAAATTTCGCTTACCATCCTTGAATTCCTTCCCAGAACAGTTGTGAGTGATAGCTTTGATGTGTTCCAACAACACCATCAGACCAGCTTCCTTCGCAGGATCACGCTCAGGAGGTGTTTTCGAGTTGCTGGGAGGAATGAAAATCTCCCGTAGCCTTGGTATTATCTTCTCCGTGAACGGTCGTCGCCCAGAAGGCAGTAACTCAATAATCTTGAAGACATTCTGCAAGATCAGAGACAGCAGCTCTCGATCCTTCATCTCCTCAAGCAATGCCGGAAGCACCTTCTTGTCCAGCACAGATTTAGGAAATGATGGTAACACCCTAGAAAGCCCGCGCATAAACTGTGCCTTCTCATTCGGAGTCTTTGCTGGTAATGAATCCAAGAACCGGATCGTAGAGATCAATATATTGTCAAAGTAAGCACTCTGCTGAAACTCTTTCGCCGTCATCCTCTGCGCCGGCCTCCTCGTAATCAATCGCGGCAACACACTCGCAGTAAGATCCTTAGGAATCGGCCTTGAAGACAAGAAAGAATTGCTAGCAGAGGGTATTTCGTGGAGCCTTCTGGGGGACTTGAGAAGGAAAGTCCGCTGATCTTCCAGTCGGACTGTTGAACATCAGCGATTGCCCACATGTCTTGGCTGCATCTCCTACCTTTGCATTCACAAAGACCGCATCAGGGGTCAAGTTCCCATGAACAAGCCCTGCATTATCATGCAGAAACTCCAATGCTTTGCTGATCTGCTCAAGCCCCTTTTGTATCTCCAACTCATCAATTTCCAATTCCCTCCTCCTTCTGCCTTCGTGGAGCCTTCTGGGGGACTTGAGAAGGAAAGTCCGCTGATCTTCCAGTCGGACTGTTGAACATCAGCGATTGCCCACATGTCTTGGCTGCATCTCCTACCTTTGCATTCACAAAGACCGCATCAGGGGTCAAGTTCCCATGAACAAGCCCTGCATTATCATGCAGAAACTCCAATGCTTTGCTGATCTGCTCAAGCCCCTTTTGTATCTCCAACTCATCAATTTCCAATTCCCTCCTCCTTCTGCCACCTTCCGAATCCTCAGTGACATATCGACTCGGCCTCCCTCCCACACCACCGGATCTCTCCTGATCGTCCTTCTCTTGCAGCAGACCTGCCAATGACGCCGTCACAACCTCAGTCGCGAACTGCAGTCCACCACTCCTCGTCTCCTCCACCGGCTCAACAAGCTCGAGAATATTAGGATGTCGCAACCTAGCCAGAGAACTCGCTTCCTTCTTCAACCTCTCCACCACCTCTTCCGTCGCCTTCTTCAGACTCGAAGCGCTCGACCTTCCCAAAGAACCAGCATGTGCATCCAAGCTCTTGCGATCAAAGACAAAGACACTCACAGCCTTTGCCGTCGACTTCTTCTTCGCATCGTAGATCTTCCATGGTCCAGATGTCGAACTCGGTGTAGAGGAAATGCTGTAGTTGGAATTGATGTTCGAGGAGAAGGATTTCAGCGCTGAGCTGAACATCGTGGTGAGTGATGCGCTCGTGTGAGCGATTGCTGTCTTGCAGCGGTGGTGGTTTAGGGGTGCATTGAGCTAGATAAGCCTGATGTCAAGGCCGAAGGTGTCTTTGTTCCTTGGACGGCTGCGCACGTTGTGGGAGGCAGAAGGAAAGAAATAGGAGATATTTTGATGTTTGCCTGATCTTCTGGAAATGTTGTCGTATACACTCGTATTCTCTGCGATTGGTTGAGTCTCTTTGATGTCCAGAGCCTCGTCAGCAGCGTGATGTGATTGACTGGGTTGAGTGTTGGCCTTTCGGGCGAGGCTCCAAATCTTCAGACGGTAACAGAGCGCTTCGCTTCGCTTTGGAACGGGCAGTGAGCTCCGATATCAGGAGCTCTCCAGAAAATATATTGAGCTGTGAATCACCGAGTCAACAACAATCTCTCTCGTACACCGTTACTCCACGCTGGTGAAGGACCATTTCCCACTGAGGTGGTCAATTCAACTTCACCTCACATCTCCACTCCTCAATTGATCAAGATGCTCCGTCAATTGCGTCCGCAGAGCTTGCGATCGCCTTCGAGGCTGGTTGCTGCTTGTACGAGAGCTTACAGTATCCAAGCCAATGCTGCGTCAACAGTTAAGTTACAGGATATTGATCCGAGCAAATTGTCTATCCTGGAGACTACGACGCCGAAAGAATTGGTTCCTCCTACTGAGCTTGTGTTTGGACGGACTTTCACTGGTATGTTCTCAATTGACTCCCACCCTTCTCTTCAATTGACTCTCAAGCTTCACTACTAACAATTGACAACAGACCACATGCTATCCCTCGAATGGACAGCTTCATCAGGCTGGCTCGCCCCCCGCATAACCCCCTACCAAAACCTCTCCCTCGATCCCGCCTCCTGCGTCTTCCACTACGCATTCGAATGTTTCGAAGGAATGAAGGCCTACAAAGACACCTCTGGAAAAGTCCGCCTCTTCCGTCCCACCAAGAACATGGAACGGATGAATAAATCCTCTGCACGAATTGCTCTCCCTACATTTGACGGAGCGGCTATGATTGAGCTCATTGCGAAATTCGCTGCGCTTGAGAAGAGATTCATACCTGATGCGAGAGGGTATAGTTTGTACTTGAGACCAACGATGATTGGAACACAACGCACACTAGGCGTAGGACCTCCTGGCTCGGCATTACTATACGTGATTGCCTCCCCTGTCGGCCCCTACTACCCCACAGGATTCAAAGCCGTATCCCTCGAAGCAACCGACTACGCCGTCCGCGCCTGGCCCGGCGGAGTAGGAGACAAGAAACTAGGCGCCAATTACGCGCCGTGTATCGTGCCACAACTCGAGGCCGCGAAGAGAGGGTTCCATCAGAATCTGTGGTTGTTTGGGGATGAGGAGTTTGTTACTGAGGTGGGGACTATGAATATGTTCGTTGCTATCAAAAACAAAGAAACTGGACAGAAGGAGTTGGTCACTGCGCCGCTGGATGGGACGATCCTTGAGGGTGTTACGAGGGATTCTGTGTTGAGCTTGGCGAGGGAGAAGTTGGCGCCTGAGGGGTGGATTATTTCGGAGAGGAAGTATACGATGCCGGAGTTGTTTGAGGCGAGTAAGGAGGGGAGGTTGTTGGAGGCGTTTGGGGCGGGGACGGCGGCTGTTGTTAGTCCGGTGCGGAATATTAGCTGGAAGGGGAATCTGGTAGAGTGTGGGTTGAGACCCGATCAGGAGGCGGGGGAGGTGGCGCAGAAGATGTTGGATTGGATTTCGGCGAGGCAGTATGGGGATGAGGAGCATGAGTGGAGTTATGTTGTGCCTGGACAGTAGGTGCATACCAGTCTGGTAGGGTGCGCGTTGTAAGATACCTCAAAAATAGACGAAATGAAGATATAAAGCAAGCAATTGCCTTCTAGACTTCCTTTCAGTGGCCTTCGTGTGCATGTGGTAATCCACTGAAGCAGAATTGGCGAATTTTCGTCGCCACTGATGATCGTCCACATATGATTGACTCGCCTCCCACCTTCACCACACGGTATCACCACAGCAGAACACAGGTCCAATATGCACGCAATCCATTGAAAAACAACTAACACTCGGAATCCAGACCGTGATCTATTCCCTCACTCGATAGCAGCCACCCGTCCATCTGCTTCCCGGCTGCGAAACACAATCCTCTCCCTCAGCTCTTGTAACCATTTGCGTATGTACACCCCAACCTATCCATTCTATCAAAACCCGAATCTTGAATCGTGCGAAAGTATGCCTTATGACTTGTCCTCCGGCTCCTTCAAGATCCCCTCGACTTCTAACCGTCTCCTAGCTTCCTCGAGGGCCCAGGTTTGTATCCTATCATCTCATTAGCCCTCATCCCTCTTCATCTCCCCAAACCCTCAACCACAACCCATCACCACCATCCCAATCCTCCTCAATTCCACCTCGCAGATCTCCAAACTCCAGCGAGAGAAAAGACAGACAGGGAAGAAATAAACGTACGAAGTATCAGGCTTAAAAGCGTACGCCACACCCGCCAACCCCAAACTCCCAAAAAACCCATACACCCAAATATTCTCCCACCCCTCCTTCTCCGCCTTCTCGCCGGGCTTGACGCCGAAAAGCCATCCGCTGGGGGGATCGTAGTGGTCTTCGTGTGCGTGGTCTGCTGCCTTCTTTTGTCCTGTGCTTGAAAAGCTTCTCGTTGTCGATCGTTGAGTCGCGGCGGAGGTTGAGGGGGTGAGGGATTTTGCTGCGCGCGTGAGCTGGGTTGGGCGTACGGCCGGCATCGTGGTGTAGACCCTCGTTGATAACTCGAGAGGTGTCGTGGAGGGGAAACGGTAGGTGTTGTCGTCGATTGAGGGGAAGCAGGAGGAGCTTGACTGAGGTGAGGTTGAAGGTCGTGATGAAATTCGCTAGGCGCAAAAGGTTAGCGCTGCCGCAGCGCCGGTCGGAAAAGTGGGGACTGGATTGCAGTTCTCTCTTCCTTTCATCCTCACTCATCAACATACATGAACATCCCACGTCTGTAATCAGAAAGTAGATTTACCTTCACTTTATGGTTGGTTTGAAGAGTCAGTGATTCACCTCCGCAACCTCAGGCTTCTTCCCCGCTGTTGACTGAACCTGCCCCTCCCAATTCGCGAAGCTGTACTTCGTCGCTGATTTCGAGCTCTCCTTTGCTTTACCTGAGTTGGTGTCTGCAGGTGGTGCGACGAGGAATGTTTGGCGGTTGGGTGGGGTTTTGAGGTTGTTGTAGGAGGAGGGGGATTTGGAGGGGGATTTGTTTGAGGATGAGGAGCGCGATTGAGAAGAACCCATTACAAATATCTTGTTATCTTTGTGGTGTTGTTCTGATAAGTTTTGCAGAGTTTTGTACTTGCTTTTGCTTGAGTTCGAGATTTGGATTTGGTTTAGAGATGCAGATGCGAATGAGAGATTGGCGCATCGAGATGATGGCTTGGCGTGGTTTTATAAGCTTTGAGGCTGGCAGTACCAGATCTTGAGCGTCTTGATGTTTGCAGGCAATGATATTTTGATTGGTCAATGTTATCAGTTTGCGCTTTATCCCTCAATGTCGGTCAACTGATGCCTATTCAATTGGAGGTTCTTGTCCAACCTTCCTTTCTGGTCTAGTGTTCGCTCGAAGTAGCTGACACAGCCTGACGCCAGCATGGGGCACAGATTGCACGGCCTACCAACCTAGAAACCACGAGAATTGTACAATTCATCCTTCTGTGCTACCCTCGTCTTCTACCGTTGCTTTTTGCGATGCCAAATCTGCCTCATTCCCTTCCTTGACTCCCGGTGCTGGAGAATGGTCGGCGGATCGATCCAGTGGCCGTGTCTCCTGCCATTCCGCATCAATGCTACGTGCTTGCATCGCTATCTTCTGCAACTGGATCACTTCTTGCTGTTGCCGGAGGGTCTTGTTCGTTGTGCACTTCTCGTACTTGAATCTGTATGCTTCCGTTGCGATCTTGATGTTCCTCATTAGACGTTTCCTGGTCTCTCCATACTCACCAAAGACCACTCTGCAGAGAGATGATGCTGCCATTAGTGTCAGCTTCATACTGTCTTCCGCGCTTTTGGAGTTGAGACCTTACATTTTGATGCTGAAAACACCATTGTCGCATGGTTCAAGTATTCCAACAAGGTGGTCGTCACCTTCTCCTTGTCTTTGCAAAGGAGGCGCTCGATATCAGAATCTCCATCTGGTTGAGCGAGGATCGTGATAGTACCTCCAATATCTTCGAGATCATCCATTATTTCTTGATTTTGCCAGGCCGCAGTCGTCAATAGCTTGTCGATCGTTCCAAACACGTCTCGTAGCATGTGGCCCGTCATAGGTACCGCCTAGCCTATTTCTGGTAGAGCATGGATAAATGCTATCTTACGCTGCTTTGCCATTTGGATAGGGTTCATACTCATTATATCCCGTGACCTAGCAAGACTATAAATTGCTTCCAATGTTGACAAAGCATCTCTAGTCGACTCCCCAATTGAGGAAACAAATTTCGATTTTGAAGGCATATCAGTCGTGGTACATTTCTGCCCCCGGAATTCAAGTCCGACAAAGTCGGTTCCTTTTGAGACAGCGCTGCTTTCACATACCGCACTGGAACCGCTGATGTCGGATCGGGCTTCCAGATCATATTGACAGAATCGTCCATCATGTCGCCGATCTGCAAGCTCAGAACAGATCCTGAGGACTTCAGAAGATTGCCCATATCATTGTTGGTATATGTCTGTGAAGCCGCGAATGTAGAGTACTCCGAATGTTCGTATCCAGTTTTGTTGCTCTGCATTTTTCCTGTCGCCCATCTACACCACACGTGGATGTCTTTCAATCTGCGATCTTGTTTCTTTGCCAGAACTTGCAACTTCTCGACCTTCCCAAGAACTCCAGCGGTCATTCGCCTGGCATTATGTTAGATATTGCTCGATGTGCTTCACCAGAGGATGACGAAGACTTACGCAGTGAAAGCATCAAGAATCAAGCTAAGGTACGCCTTCTCTCCAGCAATCATCCTCAACGCCTTCTCGATCTCTTCTTCGCTATACGACCACTTCACGCTCTCCCAAGACTTCTTCGCCAAACCCTGATTCGGCTCCGCGAGGCCTGAACGACCAACATTTGCCTCCACATCGCTAAATAGCTTCGTGCAACGCTTCAAGCAATTCTCCAGAGCATCGACATCCTTGTCCTTCGTCTCCTTCACGAAATTCCGATCGAGCAACACCTCTTGCACCTGGCTAAGGGAACTGTTGAGTGCGAAAAGCGCCGAGGCCAGATCACGAGCATTTTCTGGTGCGCCTGCCACACTGGAATAGAAGTTGTAGAAAAGTTTCGAAACTGAGCCGGCGAGGCAGATGAGGCCTGCTACTCCAGAGGCAATAGATAAAGGGTCTGCCATGTTTTCTCTGATCTCTATGAAGATAGAATCCAGGTAGAAGATGGAATCGAAGAGAAGGCTATACCAAGCTAGTTGCGTCTCCATATCGCAATTCGCCTCCCTCTATGGTTGGCTAGGATTAAATTCCTTGTGCTTCTGCTATGATTAGTCAACGTTGCTGCAAGGCTGGTTCACGGAGGCAGCCTAGTTTGAGAGCCTTGCCATTTCTCGAATTGTGTGCCTCGGACGAGGCTGCCTTCTAACGAGATTAATAACGTTTACCGGCATGCATGTAATCGCAAGGGTCTCTCCAGGGGCTTAATGGTGCCGCTTGAGGTCCTGAACTCGGTACGGAGAACATTCCGAATTACACACCCTTCCTTCCAAAAGTTCAAAACGCTAGATACTGTTGCAAAGATGGGGAAGTCGCGACGCAGAGGCGATAGTCGGCAGGCTCCCGACCCGACAGCCAAACCGCCTCGGCAGCAACCCCTTTCGGCTAGCCCCCTGTTGCACCATTGGCCACAGCTTACGAAGGATACTGTTCTCTGTGGGGCCTACCGCTCCCCAGTTTTCCTAGAATCCCATTTAGTCGACTGTATCCCAGAGGTTGATAATGCTGCAAGGGTCCTGCACTGGAATGAGCCCACTCGCGGTTCCAACAGGAGTCTGCCGATCTCTGAGGGGTACGGGTAGGTTATGGATATAATTGTTATCCCTCACCCTTTCTTGGCATTGAGCTTGAAACCTTCCAATTTCGAACTTTAAACTCTGCGTCTTTCAACAAATATTCATCGTGCTAACTCTTGCTGCTCAACTTATTTCAAGAAGCTAAGATGGAAACTTATAGTTTCTACAACGTCTCCGTAAGCCTTCCCTTATATACAATGATATCAGATCTTAACCTCTCCAAAAAGGTAGTGCTCTTTGCCGCATTCGGCTCTCTCTTCACTGGTTACTCGCTTGCTATAATCGTGCAAACAGTTGGACAACCCACATGGTATAAATCATTGCATTTACAATCCGTTACTACGGCACCAGGATATAGCCACACGACATCCATTGTTGGAGCCTCAAATGGTGTTTTCTTTGCAGGTGGAACACTTGGCTGCCTTCTCGGTGGATGGCTTGGCGATAGAGTAGGCCGAGTCAACGGTTTCAAGATTGCTGCTACTGTTGGCATCATTGGTTCCGCGATCCAGACTGGTGCTGTCAATCAAGCAATGGTTTGTCTGATCTGTCACAGTTGAGCTTGGTTTGCTGATTATTCGCAGTGGCTAGTTGGACGCGTGATCACAGGGTTTGCGGCTGGACAGACGATGGCAGCTATGCCGACCTACTTTTCCGAGGTCTCGCCTCCTCATTCTCGCGGCTTGATGGCTGGAGCGCATGGATCTTTTATCAATATAGGATTCGCGCTTGCTGGTTGGATCGGGTGAGTTATCGATTGGACTTTGAGCTGCGATGGCAGAGCCTCGCTGATTTTATCTAGGTTCGGAAGCTTCTTCGATTCTCATTCATCTTTCGCCTGGCGCTTCCCAAATGCCGTCCTTGGTTTGTGGGGAATTTGCTTGCTGATTGGATCTTTCTTTGGTGGGTATCCTCTTCCAATCCTGTAACTTGCACATTATTGATGAAATCCTAGTCCCCGAGTCACCCCGTTGGCTTGTATCAAAAGGCCAAGACGAAAAGGCTTTGGAAATCCTTTGCAAACTCCACCACGATCCCGCCGATGTCGAAGACCATTTCGCCCATCGAGAATTAAGGTTCATCAAGAGTCAACTGGAGGTGGATTTTGCCCTGATAACTGAACATGGCCAATGGCAACTATTCACGATCCCAACGTATCGCCGCCGAAGTATTTTAGGATTCGTGCTTATGATGGGAGGACAGAATATCGGCGTTCTCGTCATCAACAATTATAACACTTTGCTTTATGAGTCTCTTGGTTTGTCGAATACGCAGGCTCTTGTTGTTAGTGCTGCCTATAATACGTGGGCTGCTATTGCGAACATGGGTGGGGCAACGGTGTCTGATCGGCTTGGACGACGGAAGGCTCTTCGTAAGTTGTTCTTGCTCTCAGCTTCTAATTACGATTGAAAAACTAATGGCGATGGTATCGCAGTAATTGGCTATGCTGGCTGTATAGTCATGTTTATCATCGCCACAGGCCTGATCGCCAAGTTCAGCGAGAACAATTCAAAGCACTATGCAGCAGCAGCTGTTACGTTTCTATTCCTCTACGTGTTCTTGTAAGTGATTTCCGACTTCACCATACTGGGATTCTTGGGAATATAGTCACTGACGTTGAGCTTTACCAACAGTTACGGTGCTTTCATCGATGTCAATCAATACACCGTCGCAACTGAGATTTTCCCATCGCATCTCCGCTCGCAAGGCTCATCCTACTCACTAGCCGCATTCTTCCTTACGGATGTGCTATGGGTTGATCTTGCTGCAACTGCTCAAGCGACAATTGGTTGGAAGTATTATCTGGTGTTTGTCTGTCTTGGGATTGTCCACTTCGTTCACTTGTGGTTCAAGCTCCCTGAGGTATGTATATCTTGTTCTGACCAGTATATGTACTAATAGATGGCTTATTAGACTTCGGGTCTCGCGTTGGAGGAAATCGATGCGTTGTTTGGGAAGGAGAAAATTGCTACTGCTAATGAGGAGCCGGGGGAGAAAGGTGCTATTGTTGAAGAGGAGCGTGCCGTGTGAAGTCTTCTTCTCTTTCCGGCGACGGGGACAGGAACAGAGAAGAATGAATGACATCATCAATCTGGAATTCATCTCTGTGGCAAATACGTTGATTACAGAGTTCAACGCGGATGGTGGTAACATGCAGCAACGATCGCAAATAGACCTACAAACCGATGTAGCCATCTCTCAGCCTGCTTACTGCGAAGAAAAGATACCGGAATAGAAGATCAGCTGAGAGAGAGAGAGAGCTGACCCTGATTACTAGCACCCGAATACTAATGATACTCTTGATAACTTAGCGATCCGAAAGTCATCATTCGAGTCCAAGATTTCTGAAATCCCGTCATCGGCAATCAATCCACCCCACGCCAGTGGTCCGCACCAATCCGACACATGCGATTACCGACTTGGAGGCAAGGCAGACTAAGCTTCTGATGTCCGTCTTCGTGTTAATAAACGTTGAGGCTCTGTTCGTGATTGGAACTTCGGCTGTTTGGTCCTTATTCACCCTCCATACATCCGATTGGTTTGTCCGTAACGGATTCGGTATGACTGCAAAGTGTGGCCATGACAGCACTTCCATTCACCTACGATGGATAACAGATTGAACATCCTTGACTGCCGCGATTCTACAGCCGATTTTATGTTAGAATTCGTGGCCTGAGATATGTCCTCCTCAGACCTCGGGGCGTTCAGTCTTGTCTTCAATTTGTCGAGCTGCGAGAAACATCATGCCGCCATCAAACATGTCTGATTCTGTGATCGAAGTATCGTCGCAGACCATATCCATCACAACCACCAATAGTTGGACGATAACCAACCTCAGCCCTATCACTACAACATGGACACCTCCCTCCAGCTACCCCAACACGATAACATGGAGCAGTGACAACAGTATCAATACAATGTACGTCTACGATTTCTTCCCTTCGGTGATTAGAGCTGTATGCCACCCATTGTCGAGCCGACATCTACATTACTTACGAGATCCACACCATTCGTATTTCCAGGATTTGTCAACGGTTCCAACCTGCTGTACTACTCGCCGGCAACAGGATGTCCTGGCACTTAGAGCACTGCAGCTTCCAGCGCTCAACAATACTTGAGCAACCTCATTGCATGCTCTCCTGTGTAATATACCCCAACCTCTACCTTCTTGAAACGGGGAATATGCTAACAAGTGAATACTGCTATGTAGGAACTTCGGGTACAATGAAAGGAAATGCGAGAGCAAGCCACCTTCCGGCACCGACTACTAGGTCACGGCCACAAACTTTATCAATGCAACCGATAGAGGCAGACCATCCCTATCTCTCACTTCGATATCCCTGATAAGAGATCAATAGATTCCAATCTGGGCGTATCCGATATACATCATGACAGCAAACATCACCACTGCTACCGGCGCGCCAAGTACACCGACCTCCACCGCACAATCATTCGCAACACCTATGAGTGATGCAACAGATACCAACAATGACGTTCCAGCGACCGGTATGTCAGCTGGCGCCAAGGCAGGAATCACCATCGGAATCGTACTTGCATTTCTCTTCATCATCCTCGGAATATTTCTCTTCTTCAGGCGGCGCGGGCAGCACCAGGGAATGCTCCTAGGACATCCAGACACGAGCCCGTATGAACCGAGTACTGATTCGAATGCCCATGAGGTTGAACAACGAGCAGAGGGTCGTGATGTGCCGGCCTTCTCTCAGGAGCCAGGACAAGATGTTGCAGCACTTCCTCAGAGACACTGACGCGAAATAGTGGATGATGAAACAAATAAGCATGGATCCACCAACACCGTTCATGAAATTGGACAACAGGCTGGCAGCTAAGGAGAGAGGAGTCGATGTATGCGAACAGAAAGTGCGGGTCACTGAAAGCGAGCCAAACGTCAGAGCTTCTGAGCGGAATGAACTGCTTTTTACTCCAAATTCTCCACATTCGACCACCCCGAGGAGGAAGTCTACGCCAGATGCTGTTGACACTGCGATAGAACCTTGAAGTGGATGGAGAGCAGAAGAAGAGGCGGGGAAAGACTGGGCTTCGTATATTCGCAATTCGACACTCTTTGGAGATAATTTTGTCAGCACGGACTTCTACATCCTTGGCTAAGACTTAGAAGTCTTGACGTTGGGCTCCTGGGCAGAGAGATACAAGTGGAAGACACCGGGTCGACTTCTTCTCCCCTCGACCAGACTTTATGTTAACTCTCGCGTTCGGCATCGATCTTTCCTCTACTGATATCGAGACTTCTCTGCCACCTCCAACTAGGAATGATTTATCCTTCACTTACCCGCCTCATGAACCGAGTTCCGACTATCAACTTTGGGCCAGGACCGACTACTCGGCTTCTTCCTACGCTCAATGGATAGATGAGAAGCAAGAGTAATCATTCGTATGCAGCAAATAACCAGGAGTATGAAATGCTGAAGGTGCGCCTCGACGCAGGTTATGAGGGTCAAGATCGTTGGAATTTACCTAGCCATGATTCAGAAGTCAAGAAATTTACGATTGGTAGGTACCGGAGGGTTTGCAATTGATCACTCACGAATGGAACACCATGAATGGAACTGGCTCCGAGGAAGCCAGGAAAGGCTTGCCCCAGTCCGTGGGGATGCATCTTCACGGCGAAGTCAATGCCCATCATGTATGAGATCGTCTCATTGGACCGCTAGAGGAGGTTGGGATGATGTGGCGCAGTGCGGGACCTGCGTCTCCAACTTCCCCGCCTCCTTTTTCCCTTTCTACCTTCAATATCAACAATAACTTCTAATTGTAGGGTTGCTTTTGATATCATCTTAGCATACCCTTTTGGTGCGACGACGTCGCAGCCTTTTCACAGAACCACATCTCAACGCACATTGCGCATTCTCAGGTCTTCACTCCGTACTTTCATCATGGGCTCATGCTTTTCCTCCTCACGGCGTGAGCAGACACAGACTCCAAGTGCAGACCTGGCTCCAAAATCAGATGCACACGAACTTGCCAAGAAGGACCTTCCACAACAAGGGACCAGTCAGCAAGTCGATGGTGCAACTCCTGCAGCAACTTCAGAGGAACCAGCTTTCGATCCATTCAGTTCTGAACATGACACCACAGGTCCACGAAAGCCCTCAGCTTTTGAGCTGGCAAGCGCATCGTATGCACCAGCTACCACTTTCACTGGTCCAGAAGGAAAGAAGGACGAGTTGCCAGCTATCACGGACGAGGCAGAGGAAGAGGAAAGTGCTGCAGGAAAGCACTAAGGATGGGGATTGGAGAAGAACGACTGGAGAAGATCTATCATCTGGCGATCGAAGAAGATGGGAGGGCGGGGAACTTTGTAAGGTGCAAGGCAGAGCTTGCTTCACGCATCTGGAGACCGGAAGGGAACCAAGTCGACGGGAAGAACGATGAGCTCGGTTGGAGCTGGTGTGAGCCTGGTAGTGAATTTTTGAGTTGTTTTCGATAATACCCATTTTTGTATCAAGAAATCTTTTGATGTTGTACCATAGTATTTAGATAGAGTTGACGAGAACCAATTTTACTCAATATGACAGACCATGCTAAGCTGATGGTACTTCCTGCGATTCACAAGCTTCATGGTGCACACATGGCTATTTTATCTTCCAGATAATAGCATACCCAAAATCAATTGTCAATGACTCGTCGAGAGTTGGACATTATGTAAAATCAAGTCCATGCTTCCAGGTTGGCAGTATTGGGAGGCACATGATGAGAGACGTAAACGTCAGCATAAGAAACTCCATTCTTTCGAGCATTAACATGACGATAGCCGTGGTGAACTATTGCATTCAACATCTGACCTCATGCTAGATTGCATATTTCAACATTGTAGGACAGGGGAACTTTCCCTGGAGCCTGATCACGTGAATGTACTATCGATTTCGAAATAGAAACTTACTCATCCGTGCAACTTTTTAAACAACAATAAACATTCCTATTTACTGTTGTAAGTATCTATTTTTATACTTTTTTTTGTCCTCGTTCGCGAATTTAAAACCGTACTGCTCTTGAGCTCCAACCAATCAACGGCCTGTTCTATCCCGGTGAGGCTCCGGCCCTTGTCATTCGCTGTAAATAAAGCTAGCCTTGTCCCAGCCTAGCGCCACGCTAATAAATCCACAGCTCAAGAAATATCGCGACTCTCGATCGCGTTGTACTTCTTCTCGTCCGTCAACAACTTTTTGTTCCTTCGACGACCAACTCTTCTTCCAATTCTTTCGACAAAACTGTCTTCGGTTCTCGATCAACATTTGATCCCCTCAAGCCTTTCAAAACCCATACGTTACATCTGCTGATTTCGACGCAACTTGCTCGCGATTCCGAAGATGCCTCCCAAGAAAGTAGCCTCGAAGGCTGCACCCAAGACGAAGGCTCCGGCCAAGGTCGCAACAAAGCCCGCACCAAAGAAAGCTGCATCTGCTGCTGGAAAGGCAAAAGTTGCCGAGTCCTCCATCACCCCAGCTGGTACTTCTTCTGTCGGTGGAAAGAAAACGGTCGACGACAAGATCACCCCAGTTGTTGGCACAAAACGAAAGTCATCCGATGATGATGAGGAGGAGGTCGTCGAGGAGCAACCCAAGTCGAAGAAGGCAAAGTCTGCTGCTCCCGCCAAAGCTCCTGCTGCGAAAAAGACAAGTGGGCCCACGAAGGTACCTGCTAAGGTTGCTGAGAAGAAGCCAGCTCCCGAGTCCGCTGTGAAGCCCGTTGTCGAAAAACCCGCCCCGAAGCCTGCTGCGAAGAAGGCAGCTTCAGCTACAACCACTACGAAGGCTACCACCACCAAAGCCGCACCAAAGAAGGCTGTTGTCCCTACGAAATCTACAACGACCAAGGCTGCTCCGAAGAAGGCTACCTCAGTCGCCCCATCCACAAAATCTGCTGCTCCTAAAGTGAATGGCACGAAGCGTAAGGCTGAGTCCGAGCCTGACGAAGCACCCGCAACAAAGAAGGCGAAGGGTCGCACTCTCACATTGAACCGCGCTCCAACCACTGCTGCTACGAAGAAGGTCAACGGTGTCGCGAAGAAGAATACAACTGCTGCTAAGGCGAAGCCTGCTCCCAAGGCGAAGGCAGCCCCCAAACCGAAGGTGGACGCCGAGGCAAAGGATGCTGCCAAGAAGGTAGCGGATGAGAAGAAAGCAGCTGCAAAGAAGGTGACCGATGAGAAGAGAGCTGCGGCAAAGATCGTGGCTGAAGAGAAAAGAGTTGCGGCACAGAAGTCTGCTGATGAAAAGAAGAAGGCAAGTTCACCTCGACTCCATTCTCACACTTCATGCTAACACCCCGCAGGAAAAGGCACTTGCTGCTTTGAAGAAGCTCCCAATTATCAACCAACCCAAGACTACAAAACTCGACATCTACGTTTTTGGCGAGAATTCTGCTGGAGAGCTGGGTTTGGGCGTTGGCAAGGATCCGAATGGAAAGAGTGTTGTCGATGTCAAGCGTCCAAGAATCAACCATAACTTGTTCGCAGACAAGGTCGGTGTCGTCGATATGGCTGTTGGTGGTATGCATTGTGTTGCTCTCACACACGACAACAAGATCTACACATGGGGTGTTAATGATCAAGGTGCGCTGGGTCGAAGCACCGATGCTGGCCCGATGAGAGATATTTCTGAGGACAAGGATGATGAGGATTCGGATTCTGATGAAGATGCTGGTGAGGGATTGAATGCATCGGAGGCTACACCATTCGAGGTTGACGCAAAGCACTTCCCAGAGGGTACGAAGTTCGCTCGTGTCTTTGCTGGTGATAGCATCTCCTTCGCTCTCACTACTACAGGTTTAGTTTATGGTTGGGGTACATTCCGAGTAAGTCCACTACCTCCTTCACCTTCCTCCACTTCTAACCTCCACCACAGGGCAACGATGGCATTCTAGGTTTCCGCATCAACGACAAGGACAAGCAAGCGAACACCCCCGAGCTCATTCCCGAGCTGAAAGACGTCGTCGACATCGCATGCGGCACAAACCACGTCCTAGCGTTGACCAACAAGGGCAAGGTCTTCACCTGGGGCGCTGGAGAGCAGAACCAACTCGCACGACGTGTCCTCGCTCGCTCACTGAAGAACGGACTGGTCCCCCGTGAATTCGGTCTGGGCAAGAAGAAGATCGTCAAGGTTGGCGCAGGCGATTATCACAGCTTCGTAGTTGATGATAAGGGAACTAAGTACGCTTGGGGATTGAATACGTTTGGCCAGACGGGCGTGGAGAAGGACTCTGTTGACGATGACTATGTCATGACTCCCAAGGAGATTATCAATCTGAAGGGATACGACATCAAGCAAATCGTCGGTGGTGCCCACCACTCAATGGCATGCACTGAGGATGGGAAGGTTCTTGTTTGGGGTCGCTGCGATAATAAGGAGGCGGGTGTTGCTCTGGCTGATCTTCCAAAGGACAAGGTCTTCTTTCAGGATGAGAAACCGAAGTATCTCGAGAAGCCGCTGGAGTTGGAGGAGATCGAGGGTGTTATGGTGGCTACCGCGGGAGACACGTGTTTGGCGGTTGATAAGGAAGGTGTCGCCTGGAGCTGGGGATTTAATGAGAACTATCAGACTGGACAGGGCGCGGCAGACGATATCGAGGAGGCGACCGAGATTGAAAATACCGCGGTGAAGGGCAAGAAGATTGTCTTTGGTGGTCTGGGTGGGCAGTTTGGCGTTTTGGCTGGTAAGCCATGAAGGATGAACGAAGAAGGAAGGCTGATGAAGGATGATGCATATCATGAGGACTACATGCTGTAGTGTAATATTGGTTTGGGGGCATTGGGGAGCGATGCATTGTGCATAGGCATGCACTGTCATGCATCAAAAGCACTTTTTAGTGCATTTTCAAGTTTTCAAAATTGTATGAGTAGATAGTACTTTGAAAATAGATTCGTTTGAGTTGTTTCGAGAGTCGTTCTGAATGTTTCAAGAGAGTAGAGTACTGTTCAATACCAATTGCTATAGAAAGAGTAGATTTATCAGGGTGTTCACTCGAAAATCATGAAAGTTCTGCCAACAACTTTTCTATATTCAAGTTCAAACGTTGCGGTTCTCAACGCCCTCAATGGCCCAGTCTACGTAGTCAATATCAAGCAAGGGAAGCAAGATCACAGGCAGACTCGAGATGATAACCTCGATACTACTGGACAGGTATATAATCTCGTTCTTCCTGGTATTTCTTCCAAGGCAAAGTCAACGAAGCCACACAGATTGAGAATACTGCTGCGACGAAGCCCGTGTGGGTGCTCTAAACGGGAAGTCAAAAGTGCTTCCCAGCGACAAGCGAGACCCCTCTTAGATTCCTTTAAATATACTAATCTAACCCTGAGTACCTAGCATTCCGGCCGACGACGTTGAGGAGGCGGTTGAAGTTGGGACTGAGGTTGTGGGCGGAAAGAAGATCGTATCTGGTAGACTGATGAGGAGTTTCGAGCAATCCCCTCTTCAGCGAGGCAGGGATCCAGAAGTATCTTGAGTTACAGGTAGTCCCACACCGGAATGTCGACTTGGGCGTTTCCCATTTCCGTCTTCGGACCTGAGCAGTCGCCACTCTAGTCTGAGCCGAGGGTGAACGCCGCTGAGTCCTGTCTGAGCATCCTGAGCACTCCCCGGGTCGATTTGAGCAAGTGAGCATCCGATTTGGCTCCCTTGTGACCCGATTACAGTTTCCTGGAGAATTTGGCGGAGCAGGGAATCCGTTCTGGCTCTCTTGTTAGTCGTACACGGATTTTCCTAGGAACCGAATTCGGATCTCTAACTAGTGCCGTAACAATTCCCGTATTATAAGCCCTAAATAATATTTCCTAAACTAATCTGCTAAACTGACTAGAGAAATTTGCACTAGTTATAAGTACTGGTCCATCTCCGCTGACTGGCCTCCAGTCACGTCACCTTGATTGGATCGAGAAAAGTAGCTCGAC
This sequence comes from Phialocephala subalpina, assembly GCA_900073065.1. Taxonomy (NCBI): domain Eukaryota; kingdom Fungi; phylum Ascomycota; class Leotiomycetes; order Helotiales; family Mollisiaceae; genus Phialocephala; species Phialocephala subalpina. The sequence goes on along the minus strand of FJOG01000048.1, from coordinate 186,244 downwards.
AAATCTCCAAGCCCTTGTAATCCGTTGACATTGGACTCAGGCTCGAGCGCAGTATGAAATCCTGTTCCAAAGTGATTGTTCTGGTCTCCCCAATTCCAATTCAGATCTGCACCGACGGGATTGAGAGAAGCAGACGGAAGTGGCTCAGAGAAGGGGGCTAATATATCTCCAAACCCTTGCAATGTGTCAACATTCGAGGTTTCGGGATCAAGAGCGGCATGAAATCCTCTCTCAACACCATCGCCTTGATCTCCCCAATTCCAGACCCGAGACCCTTCAATGATAGGATCAAAAAAGGCAGACGGAAGGTTTTGTACTTGTGTCTGAGGTAGTGCCACCATCCCTTCTTGCATTATCGGTGGACTTCGCATAAGATTACTCGCTGCCGCTGGCCGAAAAGAAAACTGCCCTGCTTGAATCCCAAAGTTCACTGGCAATTCGCTTCTTTGGGATCCGGACTCTCTGAAAGAAGATTGACTCCCTATCGCCACGCCACTGTCCACCATTGAGCTCGTCGGAGTTTCATATCCTGATCGTTGCAGGCTTGTAGGATGGCGTTCTGGTGATCTTAACGGCGAGGAGTCACTTGAGCGCCAATCGTCGAACAGGCTATTGATACCTTGAGCAATTACTCTGTCCAGATACACTCGGCGCTGTTCTTCGGTAGTTTCAGGCCTCACCCAAACTGGATCAGACTCAATATGTTCCCTCAATATGGCTGGCCCGCGGCTGTAACAGTATTCTTGAAACTGGAGCATTTCCAAATTCAGATCATCGTCGATATAAACCGAGCGGGGTCTTGGGTGTTGCCCGAACAGGATTTCCCAGATTGCGAACCACTGGTCCACTTCACTAGCTTTGGGCTTGGATTTTCGGGTCAACTGCATGTGTTTTTGAGACGAGATCCCGTTCAATATGCTGGGGTCTCTGCGAGAGCATTTTCCAATGTCTATATGCCTTTGCAAGCTGATATCATCTGTGAAGATTGCCTGGCAGCTCTGGCAATACCATACAGGAGTATGCTTCCTGGTCAGATGCTGTTTGACGGCGCAAATCGCGCTAAGCTTATTCTCGCAACACCTCCTGTGTGTGATCGGGTCCCATTTCAAGTAGGGACAGGCAAAAGATTTTTGAGGCCTCTTGCCCTGACCTGATTTGGCTCTTTTTGGCGTGGGTGGAAGGAAGTCATCTTCGCCAGAATCATCGCCTTTTCTTTGTTCGAGCTTTCTCTTTCGCCTGTGTCCTGAAGCGTTTCCGATATGGGAAGACTCAGCTGTATCCGCCAACGGTCCAGAGTTTCTCCCGCCATCACTAGCAAATGATTGAGACTGGGTGTAACTTCGAAACTCAGAAAGCAGTCGATGGAGTCTTCCTTTATTTCGGTTGGGAATTATGTTGTGAGGTGGGATCTCGGGACCATCATCAGGATTCCTCGCAGTTAGGGAGCGGGATAGAACATTTTTGGTGCCTATCAAATGGGGCTTCTCAGAGACCCAGTCGGTATCTATGTTGGAGCGCGGTTAGAAGAAAGGACCTCCAATGAAGACTCCATGATACACACCTTCGGCGGAAACATAGTCATTTGCGCACGTGCTAAGAATGTGGCGACCAGCCTCTAGACCATGACGATGAAGGGGATCGTAGGTTTTACTGACGTATACTTTGTCATAACGGTCTACCCAACACGAACAGTCGTCAGCCAAAGGATGAAGCAGGTGCCAAAGAAAGACATCGTCTTTGCGCTTGACCAGTTTCAACCTTCTTTCCCGGCCTTTGATCACAACCTGTCCTTTAAGTAAAATAGCCCTTGTCGCCTGTAACGAGTACAGCAGAGTATTAAAGGTGACTTCAAGCCCTGGGTAGCCTTCTGGTCGTCGACGGATTGGAAACCCTAGAATAAGATTGTTTTCTCCAATCGAACCTTGTCTGCGATTCTGTATTCTTGGTAAAGAATAATTTGAGATATCTAGCTGTGCAACCTCGAAGCCGATATCGCAGTAGCCCTTGCACTTTAGCAATGTCGAATTTGAAGGCGCAGAGTCGAGGGAAAAGCTTGTAATCAAGCTACCCTCCCTCTCAATCTCTATATCTCCACCCAAGTTCTCTTCATTCCCTCCCGTCACCTCCCCCACAACCAACTCCCGCCGGGAGGGTTCCCTACTTCTCCAATTCCCACTGCTCCAACTCCTTCCGACCCCCTCCTCACAACCCAAACCTCCACTCACCTCCCTACGAGACCACACCCCTCTACGCCTACGCTTCCCATCACGCTTACGCTTACCCTTCCGCCTCCGAACAGAACCATCATCACAACTTGATTTCGGGACACCATCAACACCTTTGTCTCTTCCCTCCTCCCAAAACTACTCTCAAACACCATGAGCCCCCCTCATACCAACAATAAACACTCATCATACAAGAAAACTCACCTTCCCAACCAACTGCTCCACCACGGAGCCACAACACCTCACACCCATCACTGCAAACTAAACCACACTGAAGGATACCCCCAACTTCAGACTCATCGAGTAATTCCCTCTTAAAATTAAGAGAAGTAACCTGGGACCACCACAGAAAACATCTGCAATCAAACGAACATCCCTCCAGGAAGACCAAAAAAACTCTCGAGCATCTAGGAATCTAGGAGACTCTGGGGGAATTCATCCAATATATAATTCAGGGGGACCCACTCAATTACCCCTCATTGGTTGCCCGTAGTCACCACGTAATCAGACTTTCCGATTAAACGAGTATTACTCTCGGTTTTGCTCTCGCTAAGGGAGCCACTTAGTAGGTGGTTCCATTGCCTCTCGTCTCCTCAGCCAATGTGCATCTGGTGTATTTGCAAATACACCACCTTTCGACCGGGGTCAAAGTGACAAAATCGTCCCTACATTTTGTATGGGGGGATGTGGTACATCCTTAGGGGTTCCATACGGTGCCATTGCGATTCTATGATTCCTTCTTCAAGCTTAGCAGAAACCACTTGTAGGCTGTACTTTCGAGAACGATCTTATGGTATGCAGTTAAATCGCTCGGAGCAATTGGATTTTCATCGTCGGCTGGCACTCCTTCGAACAAATCCTCGTTTAGGACGAACGAACAATCTTCTCCGGCCTTACTATTCCACATGTTCATTTTCTCAAGAAGAGACATGTCTCCGGGATCTCGGGTCCGATCTGGGTCATCTTCTTCATGGTTGAGCATGGCTTCTAGTTGCGCAGTTACTTCCCTAATAAGACTATTTGGTCTCAAGCCCCTCCCAGCTCTATGAATACGAAGACTTACTTGTGTCGCCTGTAAATGAAATACATTATGTTACGATTCTCTTGTGTAGGAGTATCATGATAAATCTTGATAGCAAAAGCCTTGATAAGCTCTGGTAGGACCATTGAGAGCATAGTCCTATTTTTGGCCTCAAAGAATTGGTGTAGTTTGCTATAGATATCGTTGGATAGTTCGAAAATATAATTTCGAGCATGGCCTGGATCCACCGTGGTTCCCAATGAGTATAAAGTTTTGGTATCGTTATCGTCTCCATGATCCCCGGCTAGGGAAGATTTGATATTGCCTGGGCGTGCAGTTTCCTCAAAAACGGATTGGAAATGTGGAAGGTTATTCAAATTTGGTGCAGAATGGTATCCAGAGTCTGTGAGCGGCACGTCGGCTTGATCAACCATTTCCCTTTGCTCTCGCAGGTTCTCGTCGAGACGAGCTATGCTGATACTCTTAGGATTGATGCACTCTATCGGGCTGGCCGCATGATCAAAAGAATGATTGCTGTCTCTTCTTACTTGCGAACGAGGTTGATCTGAAGACTCTCTGGCTTTCAGGTTTCTGTAGGACACCCCTTTGTTTAATGCCTCCAGAGCCGCTACTGATCCCTTTCTCCCCTCGAGATACCGGATCGATTCACATAGTCTTTTCCGCCCGATGGGATCTGTTGGCAATCCTAGAGACCTAAATTTGTAGTATACCGAATTTAGACTTCGACAATGTCAGCATGAACAATTACAAAGAAGAGAATAAAAGGCTACCATGGCTCGAAGTTTTCACATTGCATTGCTTTGTGGATGTCTGGGATCGATAGTTGAGAGGTGTAGAGCTCTCTCATCTTAGGGAGATGCGAAGCCCAGCTTAACCTTGGCCGTTTCTCCGAACCAGACTCATCTCGATGACATACAGCTGATGTTGAGTCAAGATTAAGAGTTTCTTTCCCTAACCATGTATTGTCTTGATTTTCATATCGGTGTAACAAATGGGCAGGAGATTCCGGGGGAGGTGTTTCATATGAAATTTCAGAAGGTGTTGCTTTTGTGCGAAGTCAGCTGAGCTCGAAATCCATAGCTCTAAAAATTTTTTCACATACTGGCGCTTGGAGAGACAGCCTCAAGTTCCTTTTCGCTCTTCTTTTTCTTGAATCGTTCAATTTTCTTGCGGTTAACCTCCGACCCGCGGTACAAGAAAGCGGTCTCTTTACCCTCTCGAATTCGCGTTCTTGCTTTCGCAACCATGAAAGCCATATTGGAGGCTCGAATGTTCTTACCGAGATTCCACTTCTTTAACGTTTCCTTCCATTGATGCTCGCTATATTCAGACTTTAGCCTCGTTACAATGGAGTCGAAGGATCAATATTACGTCGCTGTGAAGCCATGCCGTTTTGATATTACATCCATTAAGTCCCGTAAGGTGCAGTTTTCAGTTTGGTAAATGCGCGTGATATCTTCCCTGAGCGGGCCCCAGTTCTGGTTTATTTGAACCCCGAAGGGGGTCCCGGTTGGTGCTTGGGCTGGCATTAAGGTTCGCAGGTGTTGCCGCTCTTCTTGCCGCATCTCATTCGTCGTCTCGAAGGACATTCTGAATATCTGACGAATTTACGTGTGGGGAGGGGAGCTGAATAATTGTGTACCCAAGTGCGAAATGTGTGATACCTGGAGACCCAAAGCAGAGAGAGACATTCAGAGAGAGTGGACGACGCGTCGGGCCGATAATCAAGTTGGAAGTTTCAGGATGAATAAGCAAGTAGGAAGCGGGCCAATCCCACTTGTGGGAGTTAGAAGTAAGCATAAAATCGCTTTCCAGAGGCTGTCTATATTTTCCGCAAGCGAAAGCAAATCGTATTTATTTCATCTTATATTACAAAGGTAAGATGAAGCTTTTTTACGTCCGAAATAAGTGATCACTGTCGCATGCCCTGAACTAAATATACATATATTATTATGCCTCGATCCCCGGACAAAACCTCATAACCATCATATCACGCTTTCTTTTCCCACGAAGCTTGCCATTTCCCAAGGAATTCCTTCGTTTTGTTCCCTTTGTCTGCAACTACCCCAACTATCTCCCCGGGTGCCCGTGAAAATGGAAGCTTCTCGGTGATGGTGGGAGAAGTGGCGAGATATTTATCGAGCATCGGAGAGACAACCTTTTTTTCGACGCTTATTGCTCTGTGTTAACTATCGGATCCATGATACTTGAGTTATCAAGGTTTCGCGGTATGCTTACCTACTAGGGCTAGCATCACTGCTGACGGCTGCCGAGGGATCAGATCTGGCAGACATGGCTGAGTCTTTGGGCGTGCGCTCTACGTTTTGAAACTTGATTTTTGTCAAACTATTGCACTGACTTAGGATTCCTGTAAACCTAATGGCATGGAAAGCCGCACGGTTCTTATCTCAATACAGCATTCTCACGATATTGACCATGACGACCCTAACGGCCTGGCTAGCACAGTTGCTCAAGACCGCAGTCTTGTGTTGCACAAAAAATTTGGGGTTTAGAACATTACCACAACGACGGCCCATGAACATCTCCCGGGTCGACATAGGCTAGAACACAAATGCTATGGATGAAGCATCACCACACAGCTGTGTCTTTGCATCCGATTGGCTGATACTGTACAGAGCTTCGATTGGCGGGAGGTGGCGGCGATCTGCACCAATAAGGTTAAATAGCACAGTTGTGTTTTCACACAGTTGTGTTTTCACACAATTTTGTTTTTGTATCCGATTAGCTGATAATATATTACAGAGCTTTGGCGGGAGTTAGCGGCGCTCTGTACCAATAAAGTTAAAAAACACAGTTGTATTTTCGCACAGTTGTGTTTTTGTATCTAATTGGCTGATACTGTATTATAGAGTTTTGGTGGGGGTGGCGGCGATCTGTACCAATGAAATTAAAAAACACAATTGTGTTTTCGCACAGTTGTGTTTTTGTATCTAATTGGCTGATACTGTATTATAGAGTTTTGGCGGGAGGTGGCGGCGATTTGTACCAATGAGGTTAAAAAGCATAGTTGTGTTTTTCCGTCACATTTCATCGTTCCCAGAACGTCCAACGTCCAACTTCAGACACAACGGCAAGTTGAATGCTTCGATGGCCTTGCACGTTAGGCCTCGAATCTGCTTATTCGCGCAACAGGATCAGCTTGCACGTGACCTCAAATAATCTTACAGCAGCATTGGACAGGGTAAATATTTGGGATCCTTAGCTAGGGGAGGAGGGCCTTTTGGGCCCCTTGTTAAAAGTTGATGATTTCTAGTAAGCGTTTAAATGGGTGCGCAGGCCTGAGCAGACCTGAGCCGAGCCTGAGCAACGGCGGCGCTGCTCACGTGAGACATAGGATTGGGAAGAGCAAACGTTCCGGTGGGGGGAACAGCAATGCTGAAAGCAGACGGCACTCCCGAAAGTCCTAGCTCAATCATTGGCCCTGAAAAAAGTTTGATCTAGCAGAGTTGTCGTAACACAAGCAAGAACATTGAAGAGAGAATCTGAAACATTTCTAGACGTGATGCATGTTCCTTCCTCAAAATTACCAAGTGCATTTCTGACATCCATTTGAAAATGGCTTTGCATGTCGCAGACCCCTAAACCCTTGATAGGGAGGCTCATTTCCGGATGCCAAGTGAGAAGTCGCAAGATGCAAGTAGGACTCGGTGCCAGCTTGAGACCTTCGATTTCACTGTTCCTTTCGGCATCCTGATTTGTACCCATCTCGATCGAGACTGGGGAGAATGAAGGAACTCTGTTAGATGATCGATTATGCGCACTGATATCACGTGTTTTAGGAGTGTGAGGATACAAGGTGGCCTTTGGATCTCTGGTAGAATCAACGACTTTCTGCACTCTTTGGCCCCCCCTACAAGTGATATTTTAACAAACTCTTGTTGTAGAAAACGACTTGCAGAGAATGGTCTGGCACTTGGAGTTCTGGTCAACGCAGACACACTCGATCTCCAAACCGTGGACTTATAATAACATCGTTTCATTAGCTCATTGAACGTCTCATCGCAAACCTGCTGTATCCCTGGGTATCTCCATTCCTGCTTCGCCCCTCAAACCCAATTCCATCCTTGCAAACTCATCCCACTTAGGAAAAGAACGACTTGTGATTGTCTAGCTTCGTCGTATTCGCATTCATCACGCTCTGCGCGTTCTGCACCGTGTCGACCCTATGAAGCTTTTCCACTCCTTCCGCCTCCGGCCGGGTCTCCACATCCGTCTTCTGCTCCTCGGGATGATGGTCTTCGAACAGATCCTTGATCGTGCCCTTGCCGGTCGCTCGTTGGTACACTGCAAAACTCGTTGCGAATTCTTGGTGTGCCCCGATTTGAATGGCATCTAGCATTAGAACGGCGAAATTCTGGCAGTTGTTGGATATGATGTTATAGGCAGCGCGCTTCTGGCGCATGTTGTGAATCACCATCTCACCTGACAACGTATCAGCCTCCTCCACACATCATCGTAGAGTGAAGGAAAAGAAAGTAGGAAGTGAGATCATACCAGCTTGTCTGAGCGCCTCATCCGTAAACCTCGTCTTCCCTACCTCAAACGTCCTCCACTCCTCTCCCAAATCCTCAATCTTCTCATTAATATAAATCACCGTCAACTCCTCATCCATCCAAAGCTCATGCACATACTCCCCAACGAGTACAGCCCAGTGTTGCGTCGGATCGGGATACTTCCCAATTTCTCTCGTGACCATTTTCCCGAGTCCAGATTTCTCAGCTAGCCATTTTCCACCCATTCCAGCGACGGGATGCCATCCTATAGCCACTGTCCTCAGATCGCCATCGATGCGGGGTTCGCTCCAAGGGATGACATTGGGTTTATGGCCCAGGCCGAGGGAGTGTTTGAGTGAGAGCTCGGCTTTGAGAAGTGAGTCCTTCGTTTTCTCCAAGCCTTTGTCGTACTCTTCGTGCCTGGGGTCAAGGTTAAGGTTGGCTGGGCGTGCAGGAAGTGGGGGACTGCACTGACAGGAACGCGTTGAGCTTATCTCTCTTTCTTTGGCGCTCTTCCGGCGGTGTCTGTGATTGCTCTTCTGGTTCAGGCTCTGCGGGATCGGACATCTTGCTAGAAGACGATCTCGAACGTATTTCTTTGAGGGATCCTAGAGCTTTGCGCATTGGATGGACTTGGATGTCGTTGATGAGAGTGAAGATTGAAGTTGGGGCTTAGGTTACGCGCCAGCAATTTCGGACCGAGGTTGAAAGCCGATTATTTCGGATCCGAGACAGCACGTGTTCGGCGTTAAGGCTGTGGCTTTTGAAGCACTGTTTTTCAGGCTTCAACCGCTATGATTACAGCGCTCTACAAACTGCAAGTCCCTGTCTCTTCAGCGCTCCGGACGCCAAATTCAGGTCACGCACCACCACCGCTGCAGACGGAACCTAATGTCTTCTTTGCACCAAATCATATTTTTTGCACTAGCTATAAAACAATTCGAAAGTACATTCCAAATTTCAGATATTCTCACGGTGTTCACAATTGACTTGGGATTCAGATATCGTTTTTTTCTGCAAGTTCGATTTACCGGTCACCAACTTGAGGTTCTCATTCACCCAGTCACTTACAATTTTCTCAACAATTTGTCCATTTATAGTGTTGGTTTTTATATATATTTACGGGTAGCACGTGGCGCATGATACTGTGTTTTCTGGGGCCACAATAGTGCCTCCAACACTCATCGATTAAACAGGTGTTTGACCTCGTGCCTGACTTTCAACGCTCGTCAGATTTTTGACACGAAGTGACTGGTCAATGAATGGAAATACCATCCGTCTTCTTCATAATTCTAAGCTCAAAGTTGTTGGCTAACTAATGTCCCAAATAGTACCGCAGTTTATGTGCTTGTATATCAAATGGAGGAATACACGACCTTCACAGCATCTACTTACGCTTCATCCCACGTTTGCTCGACATTTTGCTTCTCTCCAACACAAACAATCGTCAATTTTGAGAATAATCTATCCTTTCTAGCTTTATTTCACGCAAAATACGAGCCTCAAACTTCTAGCTATACCCTGGCGGCAGCGGTCCATACCCCGGGCCCGTCAACTTCGGCGTCCCCATCCTCTGCACATTCTCCTGCCAATTCCAAGCCACCTGAAACTTCACACCCATCAGCTCCAAATAATACCCCATTAAACACTCCACCGCACAACTAGCCGATCTCGTGCAGCCTTCACGACCCGGTCCAGCTGGAATGTCTTCACAGCCACCGAATGGAGTGAAAGCCTTTCCATCTCTGGCGTATTCTAGGATTTCGTTGTGGTAGTTGTACATGTTAAACCATATTCTCATGTCTTGCAATGTGCCGAATGCGATTTGGTCCGAGGCACCTAGGGTGCGTTGTCAGTTTAGAATGTCGAATCTGGATGTCAAAGTATGCGAAGCAACTTGAAAGTCCCCGTTTGGACGCGAGCAGTAGAAGTAGTGTTCTCCATAAGGATGTGGACGAAGAAGTGTTCCTAGCTCTGTCTTCAATTCTGGCATGACGCCCCAGAACATGTTATCCGGACGCATGCGAAGGACTCTGTCGTATGTGACGCCTGTCTTGATGGTGTACCGGTCCATCATTGCGCCGCTGAGCATGGCAGTCTTGAGTTGAGCGTGTATTCTCGGCGAGTTGCCGTCGCATCTGAAATGCTGCAGTCAGCCTCTGAATCTCAAAGAAAAGCGGGAAGGATTGCTTACTGTGGGGGTATTAACTCTGGAGCCATCGTCTCGTACTCTTCTTCAACAATTGCCAGATCCTTGAGATACTCTCCATAGCATTCACGAATCGCCTTCTCCTGCACATCAGCCTTGACCGCTCTATCATCGAAGAATGTATAAAAGAAGACATCGACCCCTGTCCCGTTCCAAGATTTGATCAAGTCGATGTGTGACGAACATACGATAGCGTTTGAACGGTATAGCCCAGAGATTACAACAGCTAGCCTTCCATCTGCTACATCCTTCTCTTCTTTGTATATGGCGCACATTGGAGATCCGTCTCGCACGATCTCAAGCGTGCCTTGGTCATCGAGCGAAAGGACCGATGTGCTGGCTTTGTCTGCTGAGCCGGTCTCCCCAATCTTCAACATTGCGTTCTGGCATTCGAGCAGCAGATTAGAGTGCCAAACTACCAATGCTGGTTTGTTCTCATTCTTCGCCAGAACGACGAGTCTGCCATCATTTTCGAACAGAAGAGTATGAATTCCCTTCTGCATCCCGCAACATGTCGCTCCAGTGCCCGCAGACCATTTTATGTGTCGAGTCCAAGCCCCTCTTTGATCTTTTGTAGACACTACTAAATCTCCATCTTCTTGGAGCTCTAGTTGATATGCACCTCCTGGTGCTTTCAGAGTACGTTTCGATGAGCTGAGCAATAGCCCTGAGACATCGGACTTCAGGATGTTGATTTTCCGGCTTTGGTAAGAACCAGTACTGTTTGGTCCGCCATTCCAGTCTTCATACGAGTAATATCCCATCCATGGGTTCAAGTGGAAGCTGTCCCCAAGGGTGTTGTAGAAGATGACTGCGACGAGAAACCAAAAGACGATGATGCCTGCTGGAACGACCAGTTTCCGAGGAAGGCGGACTGGATCCATGATACAACATACATCGAGAGGGGCACATGTGTGAAGCGGGGAGAATATTATTATTTGGAGCGCGTCAAAAGAAACCGAACTCCGTCGAGGAATGTAAAGAGGCGCCTTGAGACTGATGCAAGGGATGTGTTAAGCGAACCTCGCTTGCCATTTCGAGGGGAAAGGGGAAGGGGATCATGCCCCCAGCGAGATTAGCAACATTGCAGCTCTGAAAGAATTTCCGGTCTCCATCCGACAATTACACAAAGCCTCTGCCGGCGTCGTGTCCTATTTTCAAACTCGGACAAATCATAATGTTAAACATGGATCTCTCGAGGAACATGTATTGTTTTCCTTGTAGGTTCGCTGTTAAGCGAACGTCGCTTTCATTGGTCCGTTCGAGCAAGAATGGAATACACTCTCTATCGCAACATTCGTACATTGGAAACCAAATATTTTACCTAATACCAACATCCACCCTGTTGGTATTCATGCCCTCCAACTTCGATCCTGCTCCAAGTGTATCGTGTCCCCGGCTTGCCATGTGTAACTTGTTCTCAATCGGCAATGCTTGCCATATATGGTTAGTGCTGCAAAAAACGTGCTCGCTCCACTTATGAACGAAATAGAAGAGTCATTACCCAAGAGTCAGTTTAACGATTACTTCTCCATCTTAATTACTCTTGCCATGGCATCCAAAAGTTTGCCTCCTATCACAGTCGGAAAAGACGAATATGCTGAGCGTATAGCGCACGTTATAGCCGATGCTTTTGCTGGCGATGCCCTGAACCGAGCAGCTGTTCTTTCTCTAGATTCCTTGCCTAACGACGCCGAAATCCCCAGGGAACGTCGTATAAAGCACTTTCTGCCATCGATAAAGACAAGAGTAGGTCTTGGAGCTCATCTCGTTGAGGCTGGAGACTGGGCTGCTGTCGCGCTGTGGTGAGTTCTCTATTTGTGCTCTGTGGAGGCAAAAGGACTTCAAGTTCGTCGAGGGTATATTACTGACATAAAGATAAGGGTACCTCCTGATGTGAAACTTCCACCTCCGGATCTCAGTACTCTCCCCGCGCCTTTGGTTGAGTATAAACAAAAGTACACAGCGGCCAAGAAGCGTCACTTAGGAGATCGAAGCCACTGGTATCTGAATCTCCTTGGAAGACATCCGGAAAGGCAAGAACCTGGTACGTAAAACCTGACCTCGACACTTGTTTTCTTTCTCCAGAAGCCACTCACTGATCAATTTCTCGACCTTCTCGTAGGTGCGATCCGTGCACTCTTTGATCCGTGCCTTCTGCAAGCTCGGAAGGCAGGTCTACCAGCATGGGTAGAAGCCACCAACGCACACGCACGGGATGTTTATGTTCACTTTGGATTTAAAGTCGTGGAGGTAGTGGTAATCGGAAAAGGAAGCATAGATGCCAATGGAAATTTCGTATCCGGAGGAAGAGGTGTGACTACATATGGCATGCTTGCAGAGCCATGAAAAGTGGTGGAATTGAACGACAGAGTTGGTGCTGAGTTTTGAATCTCAAAACTTGAGTAACACAAATCCGAAGAGTATTGCTTTCCAGGTACGCCTTGCAATTCGGACGTCTTAGCGAATCGTAAAACCTTGCTCCTTGTATTTACCTGAGTGAAGCCCATCCATTGCTTCTCCGTACATAATTCCATCCACATATACCTCTCCAATCAGCGTCCAATAGCTACCCATATTCCGCATAACAACTGGAAAGTCGCATCCCAAGAGTACAACGATGTGATCACCTTCCTCTGCCGCCTGTGGCGCGAGACCTGCAAGTCTTGTTCTGGAGATAACAAGTCGTTTCGCGTGCATTCGAGTAGAAGCCGACGCCACTATCGCTCGTTGGCGAGCTTCGAGGACTTCTGGTGCTATTTCGTGGTCTTGATTTACGGCTGGCGCCGGTAAAGGGACTCCGTGTAGTAATAGTCCTGGTAGAAGCTTTTGAAGGAGATCGAAAAAGACAGTCAATTGTTGAGGTGAATCTGGTCCAAAATTCGAGTATTGCAAGTCCCAAGCTCCACCACAAAGTGTCCGCGGAAAGATGTCTAGTCCTTCAATGCCAATATGGTTCACAAAAAGCGTAAACCAGTTATGGAAGGCCTTTAGTGCTGGTATAATGTTTATTTTGGGACCTTCAACAAAAAATGTCTGTCCTGCTGCAATGATTGTGTCTATTATAAAGCCATCGGCGATCATAACCTCCTTATCATTAGTAAAGCTCACGCGCGCGAGCTTAGTTTGCGATGCTGTGAATGGTGGCTGACGAATATGCAGGAGCTTTACTCGACGCCTTGGATACAAACTCCTTCGTTCCCAGTCAGGCACCCAGGATGGTAGGTTGAAGTAATTATCCCCGTTCTGCTTTATACATATTGCATTCAGTTTGTGTGTTGTCGAAATGATGTGATGTGCAGTATGGATGAATGTTGCTCTCGGCGATCGCTCATAGTCGATCTTGCCGAAGGACACTCTGTCAGACGATATCCCCACAAGCCCGTACACCTTGTCATGTGGAACAGTAGAGCCTTTGCTCATATGTGTCCGCAGCAAGTCTAAAAGAGGAGGTGCTTCAGTTTCCGAAAATGGCATAATGGAAGAGTTAGTTGTTTTCAAGATGTTGGGACTGCCATTCATCAGCATGGATTGAGTTGTGACCCTGTCCAGGAAATTGTCCATTTGCAACGTGGTTCTGATATTTTCCAGGGTGTTACCAACATTGAGCAGGCTTGACCACGGCATGGACATCGAACCACAATAGACGACTGCATTCCTGGCACACGCAACCTCTTGTACCACCCAAATCCTCCAGAAATACTCTCTTCTGAATACCGCCTTGAGTGCTTCAAACTCTTTTTCTCGGATGGGGTGGATAAACTCTCGGATGGCAGCAAGATCTCCATGACAGTCTTCGATGTCATTCATGAGCGTCCAGGCAAGGAGGCAATCATCGTCTTCTGGGCCCAGCCAGACCGAAACCTCCGCTGCATTTTGATAGACAAGACGCATCTCTTGGACTTGTTCACCCTTTTCCTGCTCATCTGACTGATTGATACAAATCGCGTCTACCCATATCAACAGACGCGTATGTTCGTCCGTGGACCGAAGCCTACGAAGAGCCATCTCGAGCGTCGGGGTCACTGGCCACCTGACTCTGTTGCCTCCAACATCAAGCTTAATTGACCCTTTACCGAATTCCGTACGTGGTCCCCAGCAGTATGATAGAGCGTGGTATGGCAACGCTGTATCTCGTGAGACAGTCAGGAGGGAGCAAACGACGTCCTCATCATGGGAGAATGCTCCTTTGATCTCTGCTAGTCTGATCTGACTCTCCCTAAGATTTTGATACGGAGTGATCTCGGTTGTTTGGTTTACGTTGCTGAGATACCTCTCGACGTCGTTAGAAGGAAAAGAAACCATGATCGTGTCAGGCCGGCCTAGTGGGGCCTAGTAATCGGCGAGCCGCAAGCGAGACCCCTATTCGAGGTGCTCGAGGGTTGGTCTCGTTTAAAAGGTTATGGGTATACCAGTATGGAAGAAACGTATGGTGGATCGAAGAGGCGACAGTGGTTTGGAGGAAGTTCGAAGACTCATGATGCGCTCGGAAAAACTCTGCAGATGATGCATGTATGACTAACCACACGTGACGCCTGTATATTAGGTAGTTATCCAATTATCCGAAGTTTTCAGATCTGATGGACGAAGTGGTTATGTAGAAGCAATGTGCAAGAATCGAATGAGATCCCTGAGTGAAGATTGAGATACGTGACAAGAAGGGCGTCGTTTTTTGGTTTTATCATGTAGTATCGATTAGCATTGAGATCCTTCGAACATTTTTAGCTTTTAGAATCTTTGAGTTCGGTCTTTAGGTTCAATAGGAGTGCGAGATCAATTGTAGCCTAGGGCTCTGAGATTGCAATGAAAGTTACAGCATATGGAATGCTTGCGAAGCCCTGAGCAGGACTACCGTCAGAAAAGACAGAGTCAGAGTTGGAGCTCCAAATCCGAAGGATATACGTACAAATGAGATAATTACTTCAACATAAATGGAAGGCCTACGGAGAATCCGGTGCAGAAATGGACTCTTCTAGCATGACATCTATAAGTCTGCGAATCATCGACGAGGTTTTAATCTCCCGTGTTTGCTCGGACTTTATCTTGGTCCGAGCTAGAGCTAGACTGGAAAGCGGCGTAAAACCAAACATTTTGATTGTAGCTAGGACCATCCCGAACGATACAAGTCGGTCTATGTAGTTTGGGCAAGGCTGGAAGATCGAGAACTGTGTATTGAGATAGGGGTGATGTCACGTGAGATCAACCCGCTATGCTCTTCAGATCTTCCATAATTGCAGGGGGGCTTAGTGTCACTTTTGAGAAGTTTCGAGTTATACTTGTCTTAGTACTACTGAGCCTACGGGCGCGGCGAGATGGCGCAGGTGGCACAGGCGCCTACGACTACGCCTAGCCCGAAACGAATGGGCCGTGGCTTGGGCCAGCGCGTAGCTCGCGCACCACCTCGACGTGCTCGGCGACTGCGCTGCGCCGCCGGGACCGTCTCGCTGCGCTCGCCCGGTAGATGGTTTGGCTTATAGTTGCCTTGTAGAAGAGCTTGAAATTCTACAACAGAGAACACTCCATAACTCTTTCTCTCTTTGCCTCTCTCTGTCTACTGGTTCTACTTTGGCCCGGAGCGCTAGCTAGCTATATCGCTACCTAACTAAAGCGATCATCTGATTTTACGATGCAATATTATAATACGTACCTGGTATATAATTTTCGTTGTGGCCCCTTCATAAGGTTTCGGGTACTTTCCTGTTTTCGTCGTGACCCTTGTATAAGGTTTCGGGCAAGTAGGGATATATAGATTAATGAACATATCAGAGTAAAGATTGAAATAAGTAACAAGGATGGCGTCGTTGTTTGATTTCATCATGCAAGATCGAAGAGCATTCGGACGCGGCTCGTCGGACAATTTTCGCTTTCAGAATGTTTGAGTTCTGTCTTTGCGTTTAATGAGGAGTACGAGGTAAAATGCGGCTCAGGACTCTGAGATCGCAATAAAAGTGACCCCAAGGGGTTGGGTTGCGTGGGGCAGGGTATCAAGAGACTCAAGCGAGAATAGCCGAGAAATAGGGGAAGCTAGCTAGCAGAGTGTTTAGTAATAACTGAGTCACTCATGTGGACGAGACTGGAAGTATACTCGGTGAAATAACCCTGCGATATCCAGTGATAATAGAACACAGCCAGGGATAATCCCAAAGCCACGGTACCTTCTAACCTATCCAGTTACACAATCTGAAAGTATTAAAGATTAGGCTCTCTGGTCATAGTATTGGGAAGCATAAGGATCGAATTGCGTGGGGAGTAGGAGAGATCTCTTAAGTGAGAGATCTCTTGCTATGAAAGCTCTGCCGCACTAGTCTACAATAGGCTAGCTCTACCCCTGAAAGGGTCTGAGAGCAACCCCCAAAACCTCTGGTGTTAACAGAAAGGGGGGTTATATCGGTTTAAGGACTTGTCCCAAAGTAATATATCAGTGGGTACCGAAAGTATTCGATCTCAGTAACAACCCTCCTGACAGCTGGTATTTGCTATCGCGACCGCCGAATCCGAATATTTGGCAAGCGGGTCCGGATTCTGCTTCCGGAATGTTGGTTCCTTACGCCGCAAATGATACCTTTAAAAGATTTCCCTTCAAACATTTCGAGCGTCGGAAAGACTTTCAACTAGCTGCGTTTCTATTTCTTGGGTTCGTCCTTATACCAGACGTCCAGTCGACCCTTCACCATGCCCGTAGAATTCAATCAGAATATCATCGACGGGTCTAACTTCAGCCCATTGCCCACTCCAAAAATCCATCCCACAAACTCATCATCGCGCATTCTGGTACTCGGTGGAGGGGTCACTGGGCTTACTACTGCCTGGGCTCTACTCGACTGCGGCTACAAGGTCACCATCCTGGCAAAAGAGTGGTCGACGTATTCAAATCAACAAAGACTCACATCTCAGATCGCTGGAGCTTTGTGGGAGTACCCGCCAGCTGCTTGTGGTCAACATACAGATGCTATCTCCTTGGGTAACTCAAAGAGATTGTGCATGGTCGGCTACAAGATCTGGGAGTCTATTGCTGCTGACCCTGAGCTGGCTGCCCTGTCCGGAGTCAAGATGCAAAGATCTGCCTTCTTCTTCACTTCAAGAATTGAGGAAGACCGAGCAGCTCTGTTGAAGATGCGCGAATTGGAAAGGTGTGGAGTGAACGGCTTCCAACGCAATACGAAATTGATCGAAGAGCACGATGTAGGCGCAACATTTGGGGCAGTGGATGCCTATGAGCACTTGGCTCCAATTATCGATACCGATACGGCAATGAAGTGGATAATGCGACTCGTCTCAGGAAAAGGGGCGAATTTTGTCACCGAGACACTTCGCGGTGACCTCTTTTCCCAAGAATGTGACCTCCGCACTCGATTCGATGCCGATGCAATCGTCAATGCCACAGGTCTCGCAAGTGGTGAGCTAGTTGGAGACGGTAGCTGCTTCCCGGTCAGAGGTGCCTTGATCCGAGTGATTAACGACGGCGAGACTTTCAATAAGATCTCAACAGCATTGGTTGTACCTGCAGGCGACTCCGTTCACGGAAAGAGCGAGATGGTCTTCATTGTTCCTCGAAACGACAACATCTTGATCCTTGGCGGCATCGCTCAGCCCAACGAAGCGAATCTGGATCTGACGCTAGAGTCTCCAGTCATTCAACGAATGCGACAACGTTGCGAATCCTTCCTTCCAAGTCTCAAAAACGCACGTCTCGATCCTGAGTATCCTCTCGCCCAAGGTCTCCGCCCATTCCGAACAGAGAACGTACGAGTCGAGCGTGAGCTGAAGAAGCATAGAGGAAACGATGGACTGCCATCCAATGCCAGCCGCATCATACACTCTTACGGACACGGTGGAGCAGGATGGACCCTTGCATTTGGTTGTGCGGAAGATGTAGTTGGCTTGGTTGAGGAGGCATTGGTCGAGGACACGTTTACTGAGGAGGGATGGGTTGTGAAAAAGCTTCCACGTGCTGCTGCAATGGTAAAATCAACTTTATGACTGCTGACAGAGTTCGTAACGTTACAGGACATGGCTTATGGATAGAGTACGTTCAACTTGCTTGTAGCCATTTTACCTTTCTGGAGCACATCTTGGATCTCTTGCTTTTGCTGAATTAGAAAACCAACACAGAACAGGCTGGAGCATCGTGGCAGTCAAGGTTGTTTCATGAGTCAAGAATATTTTCAGCTCTAGTAGACTCCTTGCGATGTATTTAAAGACCTTTAAGAGGCTTCTATTTTAAATGATTTTCCTCGAGGCACCAGTAAAAACCCAGTGGGAAAAGGTAACCTCTCGCTGACTCGTTCCTATCCCGATACAAAAATCAAGCTTTCAGTCTCACCTCATACTTATTGTTTGACTGCTTCTTGATATCCTCCAAGATCGCCCATATTGGGATCATGTAAGTAAGCGGCTGCTCGCAATTGAGTTTCGGTTGACCTGCGAACATCAAGCCAAGTAGTAACCCACCAGCATCAAATATTGCCGCGCCAGAGTCACCTGGCCAACTGAAAGGCTCTGCGGCAAGACCGGATTCTCCTACCACTGCAATCTCAGAAGAAAAATCTTTCTTTTCGTGCCATGGGAGTCGGACTGTGAATATCTTCTCGGTACTGATGGTGCCGTGAGTGCATCCGGTCATAGCCCCGATCTTATAGACTTCCTCAGTGTATGCATCTCTCGCATCTTTCCCGAAATTTTTATCGAACCCACATATCTTGCGAGCTAGTGGCTTGTGATCTGCAGCCCATTCATCCGCACGATGACTGATCTTACTCTCGTTAGTAATGATTTAGATAAGAAATGATTGGGATACTCACATCGTTCGAGGCATTGTCCAGGACTGCACCTTCAAGTCGAATGCCAGCAAGATCGAGTCGCCCATGTCCCATGTGTCTCTCATTGAGACCCCCGGAGTAGAAGACACATCCCATTTCCTGAACCGGGTAGTTGGGGCCGTCTAACTTCTCTATTAAGCGCTTTAAGCTGTCGATCTCTTCTTGATGTAGCCGCTTAACATCTTCAGGCCAAGCGGGATTGATCGTCTTCTTGCTCTCAAGTAGCTTTTTGGCGTTCTTCGATGATTGAGAAATTGCACAAAAGCTCGGAGAGCGATACACATGAGGAATTAGATCTTGCTTCGTCTTGGCCGTGGGGTCAGCGGGTGTGGGATGTATAAATCCTTTGAGTCCACAGCGGATGACATGGTGATTTGTCAAGGCCAGGGTGGCCACCAATGCCCCCGTCTGGATCTCTACAATCTCCACAACGACTCCCACGGCTCCAACGGCATTTAGAGGTTCTTGAGGGTCTGTTGCAGTGCCATTTCCGATATTGCTGCCGGGTCGAATGAATGGAAGATTGGCTTGTTTCTCTGCATGCGCTGGCGAGAACATCTTCTGCAAGTGCGCAGGCTCGACTTCACCGGCACAAAAGATTTCTCCCCGCTCGAACTCCACCTCGACATCATCGAAGCCATCTTCTCGAATTTCGGCGACCAGTGCACCAAAGTAAAACTCCCAGTCAGGTGGATCTGCCGACCAGTCGACAGTGACTGAGACGACCACTGGATTTTCTGACGCATTTTCTTCGAAGCCAAGTCTGATCACATCAACAGACCAAACTTTGCTTGACAAATTTTCGGATACACCAAGGATGTTCATGAAACGTTGCCGAAGACCACTCTTCCAGGCGGCAATGAATGGATGGTCAACATTGACGTGGGAAAGTTTCCTAGGTGCCCAAAGACGATGACCAATGAGTTCAACCGTAGCAAATATCTTGTTTCCTGTTAAAACACGATAAATTTCGGCAACACAGTTTCTTTGAGCAGCTGGAGGAGCCTCAGTGCCTCGGTAAGTCCGAATGTAAAGCGTGGGCACCGCGGTTGATGTACGCTCGGGTTCGATATGGCGGTACTTGAGATCAGCTTCCTCAGCGTCGATGCCATAGTTACTATAAGATTGTTAGTACAAGTGAAGCTTTGAAGTACTTGTGAAGTGTATATGAAATTCTTATGAAGGGTGTGTGAAGTGCTTGTAAAGCGTGTATGATCTTGTGAAGTATTTCTGACGAAGACTTACTTCAATATCTTCTCGATATCTTCTTGCATCCCTAGCTTTATGTATCTCTTATACATCTCTTCGCTTGGGTTCATTCGGGACGTATGTAACGGAAGAAGCATTAGTGGTGGAGCTCCGACGCGATCGACTTCGTACGTATGCGCGATTGGAGTCAATTGGTCGATTGGGCCATCATACGATGCTGGATCAGATACTTGCAGGCGACGGCGCTTCGTTGCAGGCTGGTAGTCTGAACCTTCGGAAAGTGATAGCTGGTGCGTGTGCCCGCTGATGGACGCCATATTGATGATTGTTGTTCTTGTGGTGATGAAATGGGAGAAAGTACGGTGCGTGGAAAAAGATGTAGAGAAGAAGAAAAAGTAAGAGGAAGAGGGATATATTTGTGCCTGCGTACAAGCGTTCGACTAACCAGTCCAAACCGAAATGCGGGGCTTGTAGTCTGAAAAATTTCCTAATTAGGAAACGGCGACCCAAGATTCACCAAAATCCGGTCGTCAAACCGGTCGTTAGTTCAATTTAGGGCAGTTGCGATATGACTCAGGGTTTACGATGCCTACACTCATCCAACGTCGCAGTTCAAATTTTCATTCCTGCTGTTCCTAGTCATATACTACCGCACTCTCAATGGTGCCAGTACATTCTCCAAAGCCGACCAAAGCTCCGTCCTCTCCTCCGCATGTCCCACGAATCGTGATAGTATCTCCATCCTTCAAGAACTTTCTGACATCCATACCAGCAAGTTGAATCTCCCGCTTCCCTTGCTGGTTCATCTCGATCATACTTCCAAGATCATCTCGCTCCTCTCTCGTTCCAGATATGGTACCGCTGCCAAACAGATCTCCAACACCCAAATTACACCCTCCAACCGTGTGATGCGCCACCATCTGCGGGAACGACCAAAGAAGATTCTTCCCACTAACCCTCGAAATGGTCGTCGTCCCACCATCCGGCGTCGTCAAATCAACTTCCAGCTTAATATCATAAACAGTATCATCCCTCTCTTCTGTCAGGTATTTAGGAGGCGGAATCTCACTCTTCAACTTGTCCGCCCTAAATGGCTCCAACGCATCAGCAAGCACAACCCACGCACTAACCGTCGTCCCAAAATTCTTCGCCGTAAACGGACCCAACGGCACATATTCAAATTTCTGTATATCCCTCGCAGACCAATCATTCATTAACACATATCCGAAAATATGATCCGCTGCATTCTTGATCTTGATCGGTTCGCCGAGATCGTTGGGCTTGCAGATGAAGGCTGCGAGCTCGAGTTCGATGTCTAGGAAACGGCAGGGGGCGAAGGTTGGTTCGGTGGGTTTGGTGGGGTCGAGAAGGATTTGGCCGTTGGGACGGCGGATGTGGGTCCCGGATACTACGACGCTGGAGGCGCGGCCGTGGTAGGCGACTGCGAGGTGGTTGTAGTTGGGTTGGAGTGCGTTCTTTGGGTCGCGGAACATGGAGCTGTTGGGAGGAGGGATGTTAGTTCGTAATTCGCAATGTGAGAGCGAAGCCTTACCCAAGGTTGACAGCATGGTTTCTGCCAGCAAAGAAGTCGGTATAGTCTCCAATCTTCATTGGCAGATGATTCTTGAATTCTCCTTTGGGTAAGAGTGCTGCCTTCTGAAGCTCTGCATTGTCCTTCAATATCTCAGGGTATGATGTTGACTCGGATAGGATATCTTGGAGGTACTTTCGCACTTCTCTGTGTACGGGTCGTCCGAGCGCTGCGAAGTCATTGAGTGTTGGTTGTTCGAAGACAGAGACATCGACGGACGGGAGCTTCGAGAAGCCATTTCCTTTCGAGAATGCAAGAAGATCAAGTGCATGGTCGCCAATTGCCACGGCAGGACGCTTCTGAGTCTGCGAGTTCCTGGAGGTGATGATGCCAAAGGGTATGTTGGCAATGGAGAAGTCGCTCTTCGGAGGGATTGGGACCCAGGACTTTGGGGAGGCCATTGTGATCGAAGAATGAAGATATCGTGCTGCAGCTGGCAGACGTCTCGCTCGATGATATGTATCTCTTGATGGTGGACTTGGAGCGATAGAATGTCCAGAGCCGGAAGCGGAAAGCTGCGGTATTGTACGGAGGGTGTTCGAAGGGCTGGTCGAAAGAGGATTGTAGAATTGTCGAATGGAGCTTTTGGTTGTTGCACCCTTGAAAGACTGCTGAGTACAGCTTTGGATGCTCAATGATAGAGATATCCGTCGTAAGTTTGGCCCAGACAATAGCATCTATGTACAGAAGTTGTTGTCGTTGAAGCTATCCCGAGTTCTGACCTCGAGTCGACGTGGGACAGAAGCCGTTGCGGGGGCATGCGGGAGAATTCCGCACCTCCACGCGCCCCTGTCACGGCTCTTCTTGCCGGTCTTTTCCCGGTCAACCTCCCCCTTTCAACATGCATGCACCTCCATGAACCTCCATGCACCTCCATGCGCCTCCGCTCTGCATGATCACCAAATGCCAAGTTCATCAACTACCCCGTGGGGAATGGTTAGTTGCGCGGAATGCCCTCCGCCCTACTGCCCGAGCTGGTGTCATTCCGCCAATCAGGGGTTTGCTATTATTCCAATGCATTCGACGATGAGGGTAGCTTCAACTTCACCGAAGAGGGGCAGACGGCGAAGTTGTGACAACGACTTTGAAGTCAGCTTAGTCCGCTTTGGCAGCTACCGTACTTCTGAATAATATATCAAGCTTTCCTTTCCTTTCCTTTTTCTTTAGTCCAGCATCCGTTGATACCCATCATTTACCTCCAGCATGTCAATCCAAACTACCGGCATCGCGGTAATCGCGCTTATATACTTCCTGATCAGATACCTGAACAGAACAGACACGCCGAAGATCAAAAACCTTCCTGAAATACCCGGCTATCCATTGTTTGGCAGTCTGCTGCAGTTTGGTGCCAGTCATGCGAGAGTGGCAGGAGAGCTGGCGAAAAAGTATGGTCCTGTGTTCCAAGTTCGATTGGGGAACAGAGTGAGTATCGTCTCTACCTTTGCTCTTCTCAGCTGACAAGTTTAGCGTATTGTTTTCGCAAACACCTTCGATTCAGTCAGACATCTGTGGATCACCAATCAATCTGCCCTGATCTCGCGGCCGACATTGCATACATTCCATACCGTCGTTTCCAGCTCGCAAGGATTCACAATCGGCACTTCACCATGGGACGAATCTTGTAAGCAGAGAAGGAAGGCGGCAGCGACGGCACTGAACAGACCTGCCGTGCAGACATACATGCCAATTATCGACCTCGAATCAAATGTCTCGATCAAAGAGCTTCTCGAAGACAGCGGAAATGGCAAGAAGGACATCGACCCAATTGCATACTTCCAGCGATTCGCTCTCAACACATCTCTCACTCTCAACTATGGACATCGAATCGATGGCAGAATTGACAATGAATTGTTGAAGGAGATCTGCGATGTGGAGAGAGCGATCAGCAATTTCAGATCCACGAGCAATAACTGGCAAGACTACATCCCGTTGATGAGAATGCTTCCGATTGCCAAAGCAAGCGACGACGCAGCAGAATGGAGAGAACGGAGAGACAAATATATGACCTTCCTGCTGGATAGGTTAAAGAAGCAGATCGCGGAAGGAACAGACAAGCCTTGCATCACGGGCAACATCTTGAAAGACCCTGAGGCTAAACTGAACGAGAGTAAGTTCTCCAAGTGACAACTGTGGACGTGGCTGACAGGTCACAGATGAAATAAAATCCATCTGCCTAACCATGGTCTCAGCCGGCCTTGACACTGTCCCGGGAAACCTCATCATGGGTCTCGCCTACCTCTCATCCCAACACGGCCAAGAAATCCAAAAACAGGCATACGAAGAGATCATGAAAGTATACCCCAACGGCGACGCCTGGGAACGTTGTCTCGTAGAAGAGAAAGTTCCCTACGTAACCGCCTTCGTCCGCGAAGTCCTCCGATTCTTCACCGTGATCCCAATCTGCCTACCACGAACAAGTATCAAAGACATCAAATACGAAGAAGCCACCATCCCCGCAGGAACAACCTTCTACATGAACGCATGGGCAGCAGACTTCGACCCCGTGCACTTCAAAGACCCCTCTACCTTCTCTATCGAACGGTATCTCGACAATCTCGAAGGCACGGGTGGAACGCCCCATTATGCTTACGGAGCTGGGTCTCGCATGTGTGCTGGTTCTCATTTGGCGAATCGAGAACTGTATACGGCTTTTATTAGGATCTTTACGGCGTTTCATATTGATCCGTCGAAAGATGAGAAGGATAGACCGATTTTGGATGCGTTGGAGTGTAATGCTATACCGACTAGTTTGACGACGGATCCGAAGCCGTTCAAGTGTGGGTTCCGAGCGCGGGATTTGGGGAGGTTGCAGGAGTGGATGAGGGAGAGTGAGGAGAGGACTGTTGATATCTGATGGCATGAAAACTGGTTTGAGATTGGTTGTGGGATGGAGATTGATGCTTGGGTCATGTTCTATTTCCAAGTCAAAACTTGGCTGTGTGGTAGGAGGGTGGGGTCTCGATCAAGATCATCGGGTATTAGGAATCCCTTTTTTCTTTCTGGTGCTTCGCGTACGGTTAGTAAGCTTGCCGCTCTATCTCAGGCGCTAATCACCCCGGCTCACCTTCGGCTCAGTCAACTCTCCTGAGCAGCTGAAGCTTTTACCTGAATTGAGGGTGAGAAAACCCAAGCAGAGCCTAAGCATGCCTGAGCCAAGGATGAGCAGTCCTGAGCAGAGCCTGAATATCCTAAGCCTCCTTCAGTTAGCCTGTGTACTATAATATGGGTCCCATTTTGGTCCCTGTTGTGCCCAAGCTGCAGTTCCCTAGCCAAGTTTGAAAGAGAACCCATTCTACTCTCCATTGCAAAAAGGTGCCTGCAGAAGCCAATTTTGGATCCCTCACGTCAAAGAGCATATCACTAGTAATTATGCGTCAAACATTTACTGAAAGTTATAAATTCAATATTATTGTTATTATTTAACCAAAATAATCACCTGGTTCTACGTGCTCGCCAAGCCACGGCTCACGTGACCCCTCGCCACTTTGCTTACTGTTGCGGATAAAGACTAGCGTGCACGTGATAAATTGAAGTGCGCTATAAAGACTGACTATTCTAACTCTACAGTGGACAAGTACGCTGAATTTATAGGCTTTAGGGCCCTGTAGGGCCTGTGGCAACAGGCCCTTCAAGGCCCTTCCAGGGCCTTCCACAGCTTACGTTAACCTGTGGTTCTAGGGCCTTCCACGCCACTAGTGGCGTAGAGGCCTCAGACCACAACACTTACCCTCGCCTTACCTCGTACTCACTCCTCCTCACCCTCTTCACCCTCTTCACCCTCCCCACCCTTGCCTCACACACCATTCACGTGCAGTCTCCACGACCTCACCTCTGCACACCACCCCCTAGTAGCTTGAAACTCATAGTCACCCTCTGTGTGTCTTTGAGATTGGTCCTATCCTAGTAGTACTGTTGAGAATGTCAACTTCTAGCGAGCAGGATCAGAGGGAGCTAGAACGGGTCCCTAGCTATCAGAATGGGCTCCCTGTTACTAGAATAGTTCAACGCCCACCTCCCCTATAGTTAACTGAGACTGAAATTTGGTCTTTCAATGCATGCTTTATTCGGCTGTTACGATCCTTCATCTCTTAAACCCCCTTTCTCAACGTCTTTTCCCCGTTTATCTTCCTCTTAAGGCCCATCCTCTTTCTTCAGCGTCACAATTTCTATCGCTTCTCTACAGGTTAGCGTTACGTGCAGTTGCCTGGCTTGTGCTATCCTTGCCGAGCTTCCTTACCTGTTCTTTCTCCTATATTTTCACAGCCCTAGGACCTCTTATTTACAGGTTCAAAGAAGACACGTAAAATGGTCAAGAAGATACCATGGGAGAAGGCGAAGAGAACTCGAGAAACTAGATTTAATAATAATGACGATAATATTAATGATTCTCTTGTCCTGAAAGAAATCCTACTTTTTGATCCCCCTTCAGCCCTCACGCTATTAATAGACACCACATTCACAGTTCCCACTCTTCCAAATCACTTGACTCTCATTCCTCGTCGCCCAATCCCTGATAAATCAACCCGTTACACATGATATGCCACCCTGATCATAGGACTCACTATCTTATCCCCACAAAGCTTGGTCTCCTTCCATAACACCTCTAGCATCGCGATTTTCATTGCCCTCACCCTGGTTATTC
>FJOG01000048.1:126530-159236 GCA_900073065.1 Phialocephala subalpina | reverse complement strand
TCCCCATCCTCCCTGTTCTCTTTATGAGGCGACCCTTTAATTGCTTCCGGTGGTCCTTCGGCTTCCTTGGGTTTCTCATCCGACTCCAATGGTTTTTTATCCATTCTGTACCACGCCCTGATATTCTTAGAGTAGCCATCCCCTACCCCGTCGGTGTCAAACTCATCCTCGACCTTATATCTCGTATCCGCTCTCAAGAGGCCTGCCAGTTCTGGCTTAGTGGCGCACATCCCCAAAGCTGTATAGCCGTAGTCGTTTCTTACATGGACATCGACCTTTTCTTCTTCTAGCAGCAATTTTAGCACCTCGAGCTGGCCATACTCTGCCGCTATGTGCAGAGGTGTACGCTGGCATAAATCTTTCGCATTCACGTCCACTCGCAGCTGGCGCGCCTTCTTGCTTTGTCGACGGCTAGCCTTACGAGGGTAGCCGAGCAGCATCCGCGCTAGCTCCAGTGAGCCATTGAAAGCTGCGTGGTGGAGCGGAGTACGGCCGTCTTTGCCTAGAACATCAAGATCAAGATCCAGGGGAATTGGGAGATCAAGGACCTCATTAAATCCATTCCGTGTAGCGAGCACGATTCCTGGTATACCTTGGTGATTGCAAGTTACCAGCGCTGAGCCATCTTCCGAGATCTCCTGCAGGACATCGATGAAGCCATAGGAGCAAGCTATCAGTGAAACGCTCGGTTTCAAGGGCTGCTGCAACCCCCCAACATGCGTAATGATCTCCGCCCAACGATTATACATAGGCTCCGCGTCAAGGATATGCTGATGATGGGCAGTCGTCGGTATGAAAATCATAGGGGCAGGATCAATGGTCGGCAAGCTCGACAATTTTGACTCGTTAAACAGCGCGGTCGTCCACTGCTGAAAAGCAGGGTTCTCCCCATCATCTTCTAAAAACTCCCAGAACAGCTCATTGAGGGTGCTAGACTCATCAGTGCGGAATTTTTTCGCGGCTTTGCAGTGTGTCGCCCAATATATGGAGGCGTAGCGTTGGAACCGCTTGATGGCTTCTCTAGGCTCTAGTTTGGGTGCTAAGTCGGCCATCAGGTATCCGTCTGCGAGGCCGAAGTAATCGGCGTTGGGGCCGTCGTACGGACTTTTCGTAGCATTTGCATCCTCCCCTTCTTTTCTGAATGGGGAAGAGGCGGCCACGGTTTCGCGGTATGCGCGATCTGCTTCTTCATGAAGCAAATCTCTTTCTCCTGTATCCTTTTCTCTCCTATTATTTCTCGCTGTTGGATCAATTTCACTTGCTTCTTCTTTTCCGGCGTCATCGTCGACATCGGACTCTTCGTCCTCATCCTCATCACTCGCCTCTATTTCCTCAACATCAACCTCATAGTCTCTCTGCTCTGCCACAAGCCTCGCCACGTTCTTGAAATACAGCAAGCAAGTATAGGCAGCAGCAGCATTCGTCTCCTCCGGTGAGTAAATCAACTTCCCATCCACCTCCTTAACCTCTAAATACTCCCTCACCGACAAATGCGCAAGCTGCACAAAGCCTCTCGGATCAACGGTGAAGAAATTACTACAAATACCGACAATCAAATCCGTTTTGACTTTATCCTCTCCATCAACACACACCGCAGCACCCAGTTCCCAGATCTTAAGAGGTCGAGCAGCACATAGGACCCACTTGAGCGCTTTTTCTGCGACGCGGCGACTGTGTGGTCCTTGCGTGTTGCGGGCGTAGATGAGATCGTAGGTTTCTCGGAGGGAGTCGAGGACTTCTTGGCCGGAGCCATGCTCGAGTTGATTGAGGCGGTCTTCGAAGTCTTTGCGGTATTTGATGCGCCATTCTGAGTTGATGAGGAGGTCGAGTTGGAGTTCGACCCAACGGAACATTCCCTGAGCTCTCTTGGCCAAGATGTTGGTCATACGCTCAGCTAGCTCGTCTGTGATGACTTTCTTGTTCCGTCTGTCCTTTCGATTTAGCTCTTGGGTGATGTACTCCCTGATATCATCTGATGTCTTGGAGACCTCGCTTTGCACTGTTGGTATCCTATGGAAGACACTTGATACTTCAACGTCTAGTCGACTTGTCAAGAAGACTTTGAGTTTGGGAAAATTCTTCCAAACGTCATGGAGAGATCTCAGCAGCTCCATAGGGGCGCTGCATTCGTCAATTCCGTCAATCACAATGAGGGTCTTCCCTCGTAGTGTCATTAATTTGACCAATAAATCCTCACACTGGCTGATAGTGAGCCGACTGCCAGTGACGTAGTGCTTGGCTTCTCTCTGATACCAGTTTCTGATGTCGGGATACACATCATCGCCATCGATAGTGGAAGCCAATTGAGCCACAAGACTTCGGAAGATGGCTGTTGGATTATTCGGCACTTCTCCCGTCGCACGGCAATAGAAGAACCCAACGCTTGGATTCTCACCCGACTTAATCAACTCATTGATGACCATAGAAGTAAGACTCGTTTTGCCAGTTCCAACAGAGCCTTGCAACCAGAAACTCCCATGAACCGAGGCTGTCCAGCTCTTAAATTCCGAGCCATGCAAGAACCACTGGCCTGAATTCCAATATCTTTCTCCTAGACTGGCTCGTGCTCGCTCATGCTCTATCCCAACTTGAACCTCTGATATCCATTCGATCATGGCTTTGATGTCTTTCTGTTTCTTCTCCCAGCTAGCTTCAAGCTTCTTGATGATCGCACCAATGTCCTCGATCTCTTTCCATTTCTGCTGGATGTCCAAGATATTCTCGTTGATGGAGCTGATTCCGCTTGTCATAATCGACGTTCCTGCCATTGACGCCATGGCTAGACATTCCGCGTCACATTTCTGTATCTTCGAGAGTAGCTCCGTCCAATCGACGGATTTGACAATGTTCGATACCGTTCTCGCCATCGTTGGCCTGTGAAAATGGAGAGCAGCTTTGACCTGGAAGAGTAGCACACTCGAATATACATTGGTAATGCGCTTCTCAAAGGCGACATTACTCTCCGAGCCGGGACTTACTTCACAGCTCTGCACATAAACATCTTCAATAGCAATGTACTTCCCAACAATAGTAGAGACATCCTCGATCCCATTAAGGACATCCTGATGTTGTGTCGAGTCATTCAGAATGAGCGTAAGAATCGCACAAACTCCCGCCCAAGGGATCCCAACGCTGTTCGCTTATTAGTATATATTCTCGACTGATGATTCAAAGGCCAAGGAGCCGAGCTCTTAAGAGATGTTGCAAGAGCTCGGCTCTTGGATTGGGATAATATACTTACTGAATAGGATCAATCTGCGCAATTGCGTCTCCCAAAGCCGAGAAAGTTTGCACGAACTTCACAATTCTCTCTGCTTGTTCTCGGACGACAATGCTTTTCTTATCCCACTGCAGGGTCCATTGCTTTTGCTTCATGATACTGATCTGTTTCTGTACATTTGCTTCCATTTTCTGAGGAAAGCTTTCATTCTTTGCGTTGCTGGGAGAGTTTTCGTCTAAGATAGCTTCGTACTTAATGAAAAGCTCCTTGTGCTTCTCATTGTTAGACATTTGAGTATACGTCTTCTCCCAAAGCCCAGCACTGTACATTGATACCTTAGGGTCAAGAATTCGGGGCACGTCTTCTTCATCTTTGAATTCTGCCTTTTGAGTACGAGAGGACCCTTTCGCTGTCTTGCGAGTGTCGACCGCTGGCGCTGACAGAATTGCAACAGTTGGCGCTTTTACGTCTTCCCTTTTCTTGGCAGGCGCTTGGAGACCAGTCATCCGTCCAGGTTTGGGTTGCTCAGAGTCCTTGATATCAGAGAGGGAAGCATCCTTCACATCCTCAGCCTGTGGATCCTCAGCCTTCCCCTCAGGCAGGCCTGAGTGGGCCCCATCTTTGAGCTTTAAGCTCTGGGATAGATCTGCCGTCTTAGTTGTCTGGACTATCGTCGCGCTCTGAGTAGTATTCTCATGAGATTTGGTGTAAGGCGGAGGAGGAGGCTCGGGCGTCGCAGTTGCTTCCTTCACCTGGCGGGTCGTCCCGTGCGGGAAAGCTTGGCTGGAACTGGGCCCCACTGCTGCTAGCTTCGAGGCCTGACCTGGTTGCGAAGTCTCTTCCTTCCCAAAGACCTTCGACAGCCATTTAGACCTCTTCCGATACTTCTGGGAGTCCATAATCTCTGAGTGTCTTGCACAAGGCTGGGCTCTCCAAGCTGACGGACGTTGAAATCTTGGCCGCGGAAGCTGAGCCGCTTATTAATCTGCCGAACTAAGCCCGAATGGACGGTCCTACACTGGTCTTTAGTACGGTATATTGTTCACGAGGAGAGTTTTTGAGGTATAAAAGAGAGGATTGGCTTACTTTGACACCTAGAAATATAATGCCGAAGGCCGGAATTAGAACGAGAGGCTTGAATACTTGATCACGTGATTATTGCTCTTTCTGGTTTTCTGGTCCTCTGTTCGCTCTGCAAACAAAACTCATAAGACGATTAATAATCATCTTATTTCAAACTTAGATCTTCCTTTGAGCTCTGGTTTGAACGGCTGAGCATATCAAATAGAGTCGGGTCTTAAGATTGAAAATGAATCCCTTGAATCAAGCGAGCGGTAAAGGTCCTGCTACGGAGCCGTATTTTCCAAAAATGGTGGATAATCCGCACGTGCTAGCTAATCATTATTCGGTATAGCGCCAAATGATAACGTCCCAGGCTCTAGCCTCGTATTGCAATCCCCAACTTTTGTTGCCCGCATTCCTAGCACTGAATTTGATCCCTCGTTAGACCTGCTAGTCTCAAATAATTCGCGGGAGAGTTGGGGGGCGACGCTTATTGCCGCTGCTATAACTGTATCTTCGACTCTTTAATCCACTCCATCTACCAACCCCAGCGGCAATATAAACCCGCTTCTCACCCCTCCTCCCAGTCAATATGGCCCCGCGTCAAGTAAAGCCAAACATCTAAATGGTTAGACGGCAACCCTCGGCGCCAAAAGGCCAAGGTGAGCTATTTAGACACAGTTGCGTACTAACTAATCGTTGATAGGAACACGGCCACAAGGTATCGAGAAAGAACGATATACAAGCGAATATAGATACAAAATTAGTTCCTGGGAAATCTGGTCATCAGGGAGCCGGAAGGTAATCTGCGCTTCGAGACAAGGAAAGTGTAACCGGGCCTCAAGGGAGCGAAAACGAGCCCGTTTGGGCGCTAAAATGGCCTCTTAATGCATGTTTAGGCTGACTCTGCCGTCCACTATTGCTCACCATTGCTCACCTGCTTCCCACCTTCGCCCCACCCTTACTCACCTTAGCTCACCTTTCCGAACAAACCCAGATTTCATTCAAGTGAGGATTCAGGTTAAACAACTAGCTGTTATTTGTCACAC
This sequence comes from Phialocephala subalpina, assembly GCA_900073065.1. Taxonomy (NCBI): domain Eukaryota; kingdom Fungi; phylum Ascomycota; class Leotiomycetes; order Helotiales; family Mollisiaceae; genus Phialocephala; species Phialocephala subalpina. The sequence goes on along the minus strand of FJOG01000048.1, from coordinate 153,905 downwards.
AGTATGAATGTTTCGGTATGGCTGCCAAAGAAGGCACAAGAACCTGTGCTACGAATCTTAGGATCTAGAGCTCACTCTACATATTCTATGAGCTAATGTTTTCTTAGCAGCAAAATTGTACTAACAAGGGTAATTTCGGTGCTTCTCATAGGCAAGGTATTATACAGGATGATTCAATTCGGCAAGTCGCCATTCGTGGCCAGTCGCCGCTTGCGTACTTGGTTATATTAAAAGCAGTTCACCCGCTGTCATTCCATAACTATCAAAGTCTTGGACAAATCTAGTCGCTATACCAATTCATTGGTATTTCCCACCAGCGCCCGGAAATCGGCGAAGAATTAATCCTATCCACATATCCACATCGCCCTGAGGAAATTTACGCTCTTGGACCCCACGTTGTCTGCTGCTGCCATCATGGGTAACCAAATCCAGAATTATTTAAAGAGAAGAAGCAAAGTCTAAGCTTCTGCAAAGCTATATATGGTCTATACCGTGTCGTTGGCAGAGCAATGCAGGTGCCTTGGGTTGTAAGGCACCAAGTCTCTTTACGGTCCCAACCTGTCACAGGGGCGGGTCATGTGTCGTATTTTTAGTATACTGCTAGTGATATCTAGTATTACGGCATGCAATACATACTTCTAGTGATATTAAAAGACCATACTACGTATAGAAGAGCCGTACCGCACCAGCTATACGTATTACAGAGCGGGGCGTATACCAGTCACTGCATATAATATTAAGAACACTACCAAGAATACGTCATGCGAGTATTTATCTATAAAGATAAGCCTCTCAAGGCGATGGAATTCCGAGAGAATTTTTTTGGAAAACTAGAAGAGCCAACGCATTCCACCAATGATAAAATAACGCAAGTTGTCTCGCAACTTTTGGACCTGCCTTCGTGCAGCAGCCCCCGGTCATCCCAGCGCTAAATATCTCGCTTGTGGTCACGGATCGGTATCCAAGCTCCCCGGTTGCACACCCTCTAAAACTTTTTATACATTTCTTATGGTCCATTATCACCTCCTTCCAATCACGAGAATACCAAAAGCTCCCTAAAGCTCTCACAAAATATCATTCAATCTAAAATGTCGACCCCATCGGAGATAGCTAAAGTCACCGTCGACAAAATACTGCTTTTCGGTGACTCGATCACCGAAATGAGCTATAACCAAGAATTTGGCTTCAATCTTGCACCGGCACTCCAACACGAGTACTTTCGCAAACTCCAAGTCGTGGCTCGTGGCTATGGTGGCTATACTACCGAACACGGGCGCTACATCGTTGGGCCGACCCTGGATGCAGAGGAAGCTGGCGGAAGCATAATCAGGCTTATGACTATCTTCTTTGGTACGAACGATGCCAGTGTTGGTGCGGTGGCGCTGGAGCGCTTTATTATGAATCTTACCTTCATTGCCAAAATGGCGGTTGGGCGCCAAATTCCTCTCATCATCGTGGGCCCGGCGCCAATCAATGAGTATGCGGACGTCCCGGACAAGTTTACGATGAGAAATCTGGAGTACTCCAACGCAGCCTCCAAGGTTGCAAGTGAGCTGGGAGTGCCTTTCATCGATCTTTGGCATGCGTTTCTAGAGTCCAAGGGCTGGGTAGAGGAGGGTCCTATTCCTGGCAAAAGGCGAGACAAGAGTGGGGAGACCTTGGACGATTTACTTAGCGACGGTGTGCATTTTACTGGCAAAGGGTACAAGCTTTGGTACGATCTTTTGCTTCAGACTATCAGAGATAGATATCCGGAGTTGAGGACTGAGAATTTGCCGACCACTCTCCCACACATCTTTGATGTCAATAATTCGGACTTGCCTGGCAGTCTGTGGCAGGATGTGAAGGCGGAAAAGCTTGAAGTGAGCACAGAGATCAAATCAGAGCCATGAAGTAGTTCTCATATGCAGCTCTGGATTATGATTGAGCAGGGCTAGATTATAGATATTACATTCTTTCTGATCTCTCAAGCTCAGTCGTCCAATATCCCCCTCATGAGATTTGCACGGAAGACAACACTGCCCCAGTGAACAACACATGCAACAGAAAGGCGGGGTGGGGATACTGAGTACAGTTACGAGGTTCGCCAGCTTACTCATCCATTTCCGCTTGATCGAAGGATCGCCGAACTCCCCCCTGTCGTTTCTCGTTAAAAGGCGGGGTACGGGGGAACAGCGCTGCGGCACCCTATTTTCTCTCCTTTTATCACGAGTTCCACTCTTTTCCTGCGTTGCTCACTCTGTGAAGCCCAAGCCCACCTTTGATGTTTCCTCCTCATATCAGAATCGTATCTCTGTTGATCGACCAGCCTCTGCTGCACCTGCATCGTGTCCTGGCTTTCTATTGCTCCAGCGCCAACCTTACCGAGCTTGACTGTGTCTTGCTCCAAAGCTCTTCTCATAATGCCGAAGCCTGCATGTGACTGCTGCAATATCAGAAAGGTCAAATGCCATGGCGACTATCCGTGTGCTCGCTGCGTCGACAACGGCCTCACATGTACCTTCCTGAGACGGCGACGGAAGAGCGGACCTCGCAATATTCGACCAGGGTCAATGCTCAGGATATGGATGGAGCAAACCGAATCAGCACGTCTCGCCATGGAGGATCCACACTCCATTGAACCCTCTATGCCTGGACCGGTTCCGGTCCTCCATCGAATTCCACTCACTCTTCTAAGCATTGCTTTGCGAACGTATGGAGAGAAACTATATGGCATATGGCCACTGCTCAATGCCGAGAATCTTATCCATCAACTCGAGGATGACCCGAACAACCCCGAGATCTACGCGCTTGCCACTGCACTTGCTGGAGCCACCTTATCGAATCTAAATGAAGTTATAGTTCACGAATCGCTCTTGGAACCTCTGGTAGCGGAGTCATTTATCACGGAGTCCAAAAGGGTCCGCTCAACATTTGACTATATGGAGTCGATCACACTCAACACAACTCTCACATCATACTTCCTGCACATTTTCTACGGCCGGCAGCCATCGCGTACGCGAACAGCCATTTTCTACATTCGAGAAGCGATCACATTTGCACAGCTATTCGGTATGCATATTGAGGACACTTATTCACGGTACCTCATCAAAGACCAACAAGTTATGCGAAAACTATACTTCTTACTTTTCATGACTGAGCGATACCTCTGCATCAACGATGGCCTTCCCACTGTTCTTGAGTCCATCAGCCTGCCCATTACCGAGGACGAAGAAATTCCCGAGGCGGTCTCAGGATTTCTCAGTCTCGTCACGCTATTTAGCACTCCTGGAACGGATTTCTTTAGCAAATGGACCCCGCACAGCTCAAACGTTTCAATCAACAGGGAACGCCTGTTGTTGATACAGTATGCCTTACAGCGACCTTTGGAGAACCCCGATTGTTCCAACGACATACAAAAAGTTGATATCGTCGTTTCTCAACACTGGATGAGGGCGTTGGCTTGGAAGCTGTCAATACAGTTGGGCTATGTGATGCTGAACAGCAAAAGAGAAATGAACATCACGTACCCTTTGGAAATCGCCCAAGATGTGCTTGGTGAGGTGTTCAAATTTTCACCTGAAGCTTTTGAGGTACATGGGCCGGGAATGGAGGTAAAGATGTATGAAATTGCCAATGTTCTAGCCGATTCTATTCAGTGCAAGCCAGAAGAACAGTCGTCCCTGTTGGTTGGACCTAGGGAAACGCTTCAATCTCTGGCTGGGATATTGTTCTCCTTTCAAGTCAGCAACCCAGACTTGAGGCATAAGCTGTCAGCGAAACTTGATGTGATTCTTGGGGGATCTATGCTCCCGCGTGGTATCGATGTGGCTGAGGAGGTCAACGAATCCGAATACGATATGAATGGATTCTCACCGAGCTCGTTTTTGCCAGTGCTCGACGAGTTTCCAATAATTCCATGACTATCCACACACGGATTGTCGTATATAGATATGTAGGATTATGAGGCACTACGAAGTTATCTCTTCGATGTCAACTTCATTCTTCGGAGTGTGAGTTGGAGTAATGAAATGCATAGATTTATTTCGTTACTGTGGAGATTCAGCGCAGAACCGCGGGGAAAAGATCAACAAGAATATATCCGTTCCGACGACCCACGAGCAGCCAATCCAGAAAACCTTAAACTACAGGGACGACATCATCAGTATCCTCAATGACATAATTCTTAAACTTTCTCGCCGGCACCTTGCGCTCAAATAAAATGTCCAGCTCCTCATAGGTCCGTCCCTTAGTCTCTGGAAGGCGGAAGAAGCACCAAATCAGAGAAAACACAGAGATCCCTCCGTACAAGAACTCGATCTTAGCACCTGCATTGGCTGCACCGGGGTTCAGCAAATAAGGCCCAACAACAGAAGTGGCGAGACCAGTAATGGCGTCAATCATGGTTGCAAGAGCAATGGTCTTGGATCGAAGTTTGGTCGATGGTGTTTCGCAGACCACGACTATTCAGGATCTCATAGTCAGAATGATTTCTTCTAAGGTGAATGAATTCTCGCAACTCCCGAAGCAGTATGGAATAAGAAAAGAACTGAGAAGACGAACCGTAACTAAGTGGACCAAGAGTCATCTGCCAAACGAACTGCAGCGCGATGAGCAGCGTAGCCTGGGCCCACGCATAGTTCTGATTTGCGGAATAGTCTTTTGCAAGACACATAAAGGCGACAATGAAGAGTATCGTCACAACGGTTGAAAGTCCGAAGATGTAGCAAGACCGACGACCGAAATAAATCAATGGAATGGCAGAGCACAACGTCCCCACAAATCCCATCCCGTTGAGACCAACGCCCATATCAAACGCATGCTCACCGCTGAGGCCGACCTGCTCAAAGAGATATGTTGCGAATCCTACCGGGTTGCCCGAGAAGTTCTGAATCACGAAGAGCAGGATGCAGATTTCCATACGGCGGCGGTTGTCGCCTTTCCAGCAGTCCGCATATGTGGTACCGACTTCAATCTCGTGCTCCAGCATGTCGGTTTGTACCATCATCGCCAGAGTCTCTCGTGTGTTGATGCGTTCATCAGGCTCCGAAAGTCTCTCGAGTGCCTGTTCCGCGGCTTCCATCCTATTCTGTCGAATCAACCACCATGGACTTTCAGGAGCGAAAGGAAGGCCGCAGAGAAGGATGGCGGGCCAAATCCACTGAAGGGCGAACGGAATCCTATAGGCCCATTGACTGTGAAGTTTCAGAGTCAGCATTGCTCAATGAAAGCAGAAATGGAGGAGTGTTAAGCGAGGTTGCATGAGCTCTACTGCGAAATTACATTGCCAAAGGAAGTATTCAGAGTAGATCTCGGAGTAGAGCTCGTGAATCCGCTCAGAATAGGAAGGAATGACTCCGGGAAGTACGAACTCGAGGCGATTAATAAAAGCTCGTGTAACGCCCGTCTGAATAAATTGGCCCATAACGTAGCATAGGTTAACTGTAAATTTCCGAGTCAGCATTGCTCAATAAAACTAGAAAGGGGGGTTCTAAGCGAGGTTTCTCACACGGAGTCCTTCGTAGCGAGTAGAACCAAGAAATGGATATCTATGAGATATACATACTATAACCCGTCAGGAAGCCTCGCAGACCGAGTGGGAGGACCTCTGAGGCATAGGTAGTCGCAATAACGCAGTAACCACCCCAGACGACTCCTGAGAGATATTGAGATGCTGTGAGGACACCAATCGTGGAGGCGAAGAATTGCATGAAGGTGAGGATGGCAGTGAGAATAAGACAGACGGCGAAAGTCTTCTTTCGGCCGTAAATCTCCATTGGGTATGAGACAAAGAATGCTCCAAAAATCTGTCCGACCAGGGAGCCCATGGACATTGCTACTTGCTTTAAAAATGTCAGCGTTGGTCCTTTGCTCAAAGAAATAGAAATGTTACCCAAGCGGCGGGAATCTGATAGCCGTGACCCTCATAGAAAATACCAAAATGATCTTGAAAAGCCGGAAGGGCGTAAAAGTTGCCCATGATCTCGATATCGTAGGCGCGCATGATTATAGAGAGAGAGATGAACATGGACCAGAAGGCACCTCTTCGGTAGAGCTTCACGGCTTCCCAAGTTCTCATCTTATGCTCGGTCGCAGTGCCTCTCTTGGCCATGTCTCTGTTTAGCTCATCGAGCTTCCCTTTGGCCGCTGCTTCGCGAAGCTCTTCCTCCACGTCCACATTGGAGGCGACATTCTCGATCATGGCGGTTTCTGTGGCTTTCTCCATCTTCGATAACTTTGCGATGTAACAAGTTGGATGTGCTGATGCGCTGATGTGCTGCGATCAACTTAGAACTGGGAGATATATAACTGTAGGTTGCCAGCATCTGGATTGTCTAGGGTGGGAACCGTCCCACAGTAATGTTACTATGGCCCGGCAAGAATCGCGGTGTGTCTTCGAATACGTTGACCTCTGCCGAGAATTTGCGCGCGCATGGCCAGCGCGAGGATTCTGGACGAGAATCTTGAAAGAGTGGGAATCTCATGTCTGTGGAGCGACCAATACGAAGTGGTCTGTTGCGTAGCTATCCCCTTCTTCCCCAGCTTTTGCGCTGCTCGGGTAACCTTAATTGCGCTGATCTTGAACCCCTGGCCACGCCTGCCCGAGAATCTCACCGACCCGTGTTCAGAGCCGACGTGACCGTGAATAGATATTCCGCCATTTGGGTCACGAAGCAAGCTTCGGCAACCCTTTTGTCGAGACAGGATTTTGCCCGCTAGGCAAATGTGATCGCAAAGGGAAAACTTATGTACCCAGGAAGGACGCCCCGCGTTGAATCTTGTTTTGGGCGCCACGAAAATCCCCAGTCGGAGAACCCCCACGTACGTTCATGAACATGTAGCCTCGGAAATGCGCGAATATCACGCCACGCAGGATTTGGAAGGCTGACAAGGTGCTCAGATATACAAACAAGCCCTGGGAGTTCCTTCCGTGATAGTCACGTGCAGACGTCCCTTCGCACGTTAAGGAGAACTGCCCCTTCGCTGCGGCATAGAGTTTTCATAACTTGGATAGTCATGACCGAAGCACTGTGGTACAATACGCCGGCCAAGGCATGGGGTACGGGGCTCCCAATCGGGAATGGCAGAATTGGCGCGGTTGTGCTGTCGGAAATCAGCAAGGAAACTTGGAGCTTCAACGAGATAACTTTTTGGTCGGGCCAGTCTGAGCTATCACCCAAGGTTTATGGTGGCAAAGCTGCAATCAAGGAAATCCAAGCCCGATATCTTGGCAATGACTTCGTGGGTGGGAAGCTGCTGGCGGAGCAGTATCTGCAACCCTCAAAGAAGAATTACGGCACAAATCTGACCGTTGCCAAAATACATCTGGAATTCGATCAGCCATCAGCCGCACCCAGTAACTTCAGACGAGAACTGAATCTGGACAAAGCTGTTGCAAGTGCTCAATATGTTCTTGGCGGCCATAACTACCGTCGAGAGACATTTATTTCCCATCGACAACAGATCCTTGTGTCCCAAATCAGCACCGACTCAACCCAAGGTCTATCACTGACCCTCTCGATTTCGAGTGAGAATCCTGATTTCATCGTGACGATCATGGGAGATGCTCTTGGATTTCAGGCTCATGCACTTGAAAGTGCTCACAGCGATGGAAAATGCGGGGTACGAGGTCGAGGGATTGTCAAAATCAGCGCGCCTGGGGGGTCAATCCAGGTCAACAATGGAAGGTTGGTCGTGAAGAACGCCAAATTTGCCCTCGTTTTCTTGGCGTTCAACACCGATTTCAGACAGACAAACAACGACTGGATGTCACTGGCTTCGGCACAGCTCAAAGATGCACAGTCACGTACCTACGAACAGCTCAAAACAGATCACATGAAAGACCACCAGAGTCTGTACCGTAGAGTCAGCATCAATCTTGGAGGTAATGAAAGCGCAGCATTGCCTACGAATGAGAGGCAATCTAGGTTCAATGAATCTGGGTTTGATGACCCAAGCCTTTTCGCTTTGTATTTCCAATACGGACGGTATCTTACGATCTCAGGCACGCGTGCCGACTCCCCTTTGCCTCTTCACTTGCAAGGACTGTGGAATGACGGCGAGGCAAGTAAGATGAACTGGAGCTGCGACTATCACCTGGATATCAACACCCAGATGAACTACTTCCCCACAGAGATGACGAGTCTTACTGAGTGTCACGCACCTCTCATTAATTATATTGAGACTCTAGCCCGAGATGGGGAGACAACAGCAGAACAGTTTTACGGCAGTCCTGGATGGGTTGCGCACGTGTTCTCAAATGTATGGGGATTCACAGACCCTGGATGGGAGGTTAGCTGGGGTCTGAATGTTACTGGAGGTTTATGGATTGCCTCGCACCTGATCGAACATTTCGAGTATACGCAAGATAAAACGTTCTTGGCTGAAAAAGCTTTCCCGATCCTAAAAAAGTCAGCGGAGTTCTACTTGGACTACATGACTATTGAGCCGATCAGCGGCCACCTCGTTACAGGGCCATCCGTGTCGCCCGAGAACAGCTTCTTCACAGGAGATGTTAAAGATGGCGAGCAGCAGCTCTGCCTTGCTCCCACAGTGGATACAATTCTCATCCGTGATCTTTTCCACTTCCTGATCAACGCTGGAAGTCAGCTCAATACGGACGCTGAATTTTGCTCTCGGCTGAAGGATGCTCTCCCAAAACTTCCTCCCCTCAAGATCGGGAAGAAGGGACAGCTGCAAGAGTGGCTCGAAGACTACGAGGAGTCCCAGCCCGACCACCGCCATCTTTCTCATACAATTGCTTTGTGCAGAAGCGACCAGATCACGCCTCGTCATACTCCCGCGCTCGCAGAGTCAGTTAGAGTAACCCTTGCGAACCGGCAAGCTCGCGCAGATCTGGAAGACATTGAGTTCACCGCTGCGTTGTTCGGACTCAATTTCGCACGTCTCAATGATGGCGAGAGTGCCCTCAAGCATGTTGGCCATTTGATTGGGGAGCTTTGCTTCGAGAATTTGCTTTCGTACTCTAAAGCTGGAGTTGCCGGGGCTGAGAACAGCATCTTTGTCATCGATGGTAACTTTGGGGGCGCGGCGGTGGTCGGTGAGATGCTCCTGAGAAGCAGCAACAGCGAGGTAGATCTGCTTCCTGCTCTACCCTCGAAGTGGCATTCTGGTTTTGTTCAAGGGCTTCGTGCGAGAGGCAATGTAGAATTTGATATCGAGTGGAAAGATGGAAATTTGACCGTGGTGACGTTGAAGGCTTTCTCACCAGGCCGTGTGACGTTATACTACAAAAACCATCGGGTCGACTTATCGTTTGATAGTTTGGAGGTTATTCGGTTGAGCAATTCTCTGGAGTTACTCTCAAAAGCATAATTCAAGAAGCGAACTTTGACATTGGTAGAGTGTATGCCTAAATCTGAATTATCTAAATTCCCCTACTTTGAGAAACTATCCTATGCGTTCCAAGTGCAATAGTTGAGACTCATATTCGTCAAGATAAGCCGTGAATGTCCCTGACACCCCAGTCGAGTTCCCATTCCAGATGTCGGTAAATGTCCAACTCTGATCCGAAATTCCCAAGTCACTCAACGAGACCGTCACGGCTTGAACTCCCGTCAAAGACGTACCAAATCCACCGGCACCCTCGTCAGGCCCATAATTAGCCAAAATGACATAAGCTTCATTTGCCTCGCTAGGACCGGCAATCCAAGCTTGCAGCTGTTGAGCTAGATTGTTGCCACTTTTAGGATTTCGAGGTTGCATTGGGTATTGAGCAGAGAACTTGGCAACAGCAGCCGATTGCGAACTTGTCAGCAAGTGTAATCCCAAATCATCGAGCTGTGTAAGATCAGAGCCGATAATTAGATTGGCGGCAGCTCCAAGCCAGTGGTTCATGATGGTGATTCTTTGAGTGTTGCTAACCCCAGTAACATTCGCTGAGTTTCCAACGAAAAGATTGTCCATGTCAGGGTAAATCGTAATTGCTACGTTCCGTTGTTTTTGCAACGAGATGTATTGCCGGTAGTTGTCAATCGCACGTTGAACTTCTTGCCAAGCAACAAAAGTATCTTGTCCATAGTTATCGATATCCTGATCGGTCCTCATTGACTCGGCAAATTGACTCCAGAGAGGAAGGTAAGTCTCGTTGCGGCAAAGTTTCCAAGAGAGATCCAATCGAATCTGTCGCCCGGACTGCTTTATGGCGTTATGGAAAGCTTCCACAGCCGCGCTGTTGTTGCAGACGAGGTTTGCTCCGTTATAAGGACTGCCAGGAGTAACAAAGTCCAGCTTGATCATGTCCACACCCCAGGAAGCCCATAATTCAATCAAGGAGTCGTGCCACTGTTGAACGCCATCCTTTGAGAAGTCCCAGTCACAATAGGCCAGGCCATCGTTATTTCCAATCAGAACATCGCCAATTCGAATGTCTGTGCCCTTGATTGTTTTATTGGCAGCACTGCATGGAACACCCGGGATGACGTAGACACCCATCTTGAGGTCAATGCCGTGGAGGTATTCTCCAAGCTCAACCAAATCGAACAACGCAGCGTTGTACTGAATTCTTCCATATTCATCAACAACGTTTGTATTCCAACCGGCGTCCAAACTGCAGAGATCATAGCCCATTTGTTGAAATTCAGGTCGAGCTAGAACCGTGCATTGGTTGATAACATTACTCTGGTTGAATATTTGCCAACTGGGAGTAGTGGCAGGAGTAGCTTGGATACCCCAAGAATTCCATCCTCTCGCAGGGCCAGTGAAGCCGTTGGCAGTCGGTCCGGTTTTTAAAATCTGCAAAGGTCCTGAATTGGCACTTGGCTGCGGATAACATCCATTGATAACGGTATCGGTGCGATCCTGAACGCAGAAACCAGGTCCTTTTGTCGGTATAGTCCCGGCTGATGAGTAGCAGCCCGCCTCCGCAGCCATCCAGAACCATTGGCCATCATCTGTTTCCCAAGTTCCTGTGGTCCAGCCATCCAGAAGACAGAAATCAAGAATATCCTGAAAAGCACTCGTGTAGTCGTTGTTGTTGCCATTGAACGGTTCTTGTTGCATATAAAGGTTTCCGGCTGTGTCTTGACAGTATTCTTGACTTGTATTTGTGGCAAATTGACTGATGCAATTTTGAGCTGTCTGCATGCATTCAGTCGTAAAATATACAGATCCAGGGGGGTAGGTTGCTCCACCGCATTGCCATTGGGCGGCGGCGTTGAGAGCCATCAACAAAACGACAACAAGGGTCAAAGCCATTCTTTGCTTTATATTCTGAGAAGTTTGAAATGATTGAGCTCAGTGTTCAAATAAGTCAATCTCGGAATTCGAACTTGGCCACTTTGTATAAAACCCGATGTCAATATCTATGCTTCTACGATGCTTTCGGTAACATTCTCGGGCAACGAGTTCCTGGTATGATAGATGCTCGCACCCTGCCAATTTGACGATGGAGAAAGCAGGGTATGGGAAGGCATTGTTATGACGAATAAGTACGGTACTGTAACGTTGCGGCCCTGTCTGACATGATCCTTATTAGAAAGATTGTGGAGATCTTCGTTGTCGCATGTCTCTTACCTCTCGAACATTTCACACCTGACCCCCCCAAGCGCCAACCGAGAGGGGTCCCGTCGGCCGCGGCAGGATTCTCGGCAGGCTAAGTTAGTGCCTCGTATTCTCGGTTAGCCACCTGATCTACGCATGTCGCTTCCTAATCACTGCACACATGCATCTCCCCCGAAAATCTGCCCGCTGCCATTCCCCGTTGCGTTTCAAATTTCGGTGGAGAAGGTAGATGGGAGCAGAATTAGAATTAGTCTCTCCTCGCGGCGGATGAAGATACGTTGATATTCGATGATGCTATTCCATTCGTCGCATCGCCGTATGTCTTTTACGGGACGCATATATCCACCTTAGCTATCATCTGCACGTACCGTAATGCAAATCTTCGCGGACCTGTGAAGTCCAAGGCACATGGTGGGTAGACCACTTTATATCAGAAGGTTTCTCTCTTTCCTCTATCCGTAAGTATTATGGCTACCACCGAGTATATCGTCTTTACGCCTGCCCTCGGGCAGACTGTCATAGTTCCCCTTGGTGCTTCCAGAATTGCAGTCTATGCAAACTCTCCAAAACTAGTCAAGCTGGTGGCCAATTTCGAAGGTGGAACTTCGGATTTCGAGCAGATCGATCTCGAGTCATCTGGAGATTTGTATACCTACAAGACCTCATTTCCATCCTCAGATTTTCCTGAGCACATTTCGGTTCTCGCAAATGGTGTCCAGTTGACGGGCAAGATCTCGTTTGTGCATGGGCATTTCCGCAGCAAGGACCAGGAGTTTTTAACAGAGCTTGTCCTCGAAGAAGGCGAGGATCAAAAGAGCCAGAAACTGGACTGGCTCGATATCAATGACTGGGAAGGCTGGGCATGGTATAGACCAAGGGAGACATGGATTGAGGCGTCTTTTACGCCATTGAGCAAACTGTCGCCATATACACCGACGCACAACCTCCTGCTACGGCCAAAAATCCCGGAAACAGACCCTAAATCGGTCCTGGCGGTATTCCCAGCATCACCACCTGGAGCTTTTATCCATCTAAGTGCTGCTCGTTTTGGAGAGGTCCCTGGCGTTTATATCCGTGCCCGAAGAGTCAAGAAGTGTGGCAGGATCGTGTCCTATGTTGGTGCCAAACTCACCGTTCATAATGGAGAGCTCAGTGCAATTCGCGGAGCAATTGATGTTGCGCGTAAAAAGTACGGCTACTCAACAGCTCCTTTTACTCGCGAGACTGGCCATAGCCCTTTTGACCGTCTCGGCTTCTGCACGTGGTCAAGCATTGGCGAAGATGTTCCGTTAACACTCGATCTTATGGATGACCTGGTTCATAAGTTGGCCAAGTTTAACGTCCCAGTTGGCACTTTCATCATTGATGATGGCTGGCAAGATATTCGTTACGGGCTCAATGGCAGCGAAAAAACACGAGGGCTATGGAGCTTCGATACATGGGAGCACATGCGCAGTCCTCTTTCGGATGTTGTTTGTCTGATCAAAAAGACCCTTCCGACAGTGGAAGATGTTGGAGTCTGGATGACTCTACACGGGTACTGGAATTCAATTGCCCCAACTTCGCCACTAGCAAAGAAGTACGAGATGCGGAAATTCAAATTGAACCGGGACAATATTCAAGGAATCGACTGGCCCAATAACGACTTTGATGGACAGCAATCTGGCTCTATATCCAACCCCGAGAACAGGACCTGGTGCTTACCACCTCCACATCTGGCGTATGCATTTTGGAAAGACTACTTCACAAGCTGTTGTGATGCTGGCATCAGTTTTGTGAAAGTCGATGACCAGGCCTATGGTTCACTTCTAGATGGGGTCTCAGGCGGCGAGGAGTTCATCGCTCTGTGGGACAGCATGACCAGAGCCGCCAATGAAGTCTTCGGTGACAACAAAGTCATCCATTGCATGGCCCACTACGAGCGCACCTTCAATGGTGACATTGGAATGGGTGTTGCGACGCAAGGCAGGAAGATCGTCATCAGGAACTCTGATGACTTTGGTCTCAGTCGACCTGATATCCACCGCAACCACATTCACTATAATATCTATAACGCGATGCTCACCTCCCAACTATGTCTCATTCCTGATCCGGATATGTTTATGACAAGTGGCAAGTGGCCTGAGTACCACGCAGTCTTGCGCGCTTTTTTCGAGGGCCCTATCTTGCTCGCTGATAAGCCAGGGCAGCTCGATCTTCAGGTCCTACATAAATTGGTGGGAAGGTCAACGACGAACAGCTACGAAGTAGTTAAGGCACCACATACAATCCGGCCACTGTCAAGGAGTGTGTGGGAGGGATGTTTAGATGAGGGTGTTGGCCCAGCCATCAAAGGCGTCTCATATTTTCCTAACGCAGGATCCGCGTCTCTCGTCCTTTGGAACGCACGCAAAGACGCTCTCGATAATGCAGTGGACATTATCTTCGAGAGTGACCTCATTGACGCTTTGGAAGGCATCGAGAAGCCTGTTCATGGAGATAGTAATTTAGACGTTGCGGTGTGGCTTTCTATTGCTGGCGCAGCTAAGTCTGTGAGACTGAGGGACTTTGGACAAGACGTATCTTATGAGGCGTCTTCTTCACCGCCTGTTATATCTACATTGATAGGGCCGCAGGGCATGGAGACGCTTACTATTGTGCCTTACAAACATCTTGGCGACGCCATGGTTGCATGTCTCGGTTTGATTGATAAATATGCCGGTCTTGCAGCTATTCAAAGGAGTCAAGCTATGGCCGGGAAGCTGTCTATAGACTTTAGTTTGAATGGCGTTGCTGGTTTTCTCGTCGCGTTGAGAGTGGAAGATGCTCAGAAGAGGGTCAGGGTCACAGTTGACAACATTTCGACCCTTTATGTTGTCAAATCAAAAGGAAATGGTTTGTGTCTAGTGGAGGTAGATTTGGCAAACATACAGGCTGTCCCTGGAAAAGAAAATTGGACCGTAGAGATACAAATTTGAGCTGTTCTTAGTAGCCTTAATCAATGTTGATGTCATGGGAGAAATTTACGTTCTCGTCCTATTCCATCGCTGAATCCTCCTCTTCACTATCCCTTGCATCTGTTGTCGATATGAGTTGGACTTACAGTACAACCTCTATACATGAATACGCTCGGGAACACGTTTCGTAAGAATTCAGGGAGGTCTTCTTATACAAGGGTATTCTTCTGTCTAAAAGAAACAGGACCTGTCATTCGATTCTTATTAGTCGGGTATTCTTATCTAGAGGATTCTTATATGGAGGTTGTACTGTATTGCACACCGTCAGAAGTAGAAACGCAGTGGAGAATTCGGAAAGTAGTTGAATTAACAGGTGAGGTAAACGGATCAAACTTGATGAGCCCATGGAGCCCCACCTCTCAGGTGCACAAAGGCCGAAAATTCCCCCTTTAGGATTTACCAGCAGCCCCGCCCCCCAACACAAAAACAATTCATCTTCTAAGGAGCCATATAGTGAATTGTATGACCCAAAGTGTTTCCAGCTTCTCACAAATATAAAACTGCCTTGCCTTACGCTGTTTATAGTTTTGAATAACCTGCCATACCATTGCACTTTCTTTTCTTGTTTTTGGGTCTACTGCCTCTGAAGATACATTCCTTTGCAATGTCTGCTGATGGGGCCACGAACGGCAATCATGCCACCGGTGTCAATGATTCAATTGAAGATGTGGTGATTAAGTCTTTCGATATTTACGGTTCAAATTACCCGCTTCCTGTATAAGAGTCACTGCTAAAGTCAGTCTATCCGCAGATCTACGATTTCCCACGAGTCTGGATCAATCCGGTTCGGATGCTATGAATCCTGCGGGGGACTACAGCTCGTCATACGTTATCCTCCATACGTCTAAGCAAGAGTTGGATGGCCACGGATTTGCATTCACTATTGGACGCGGCAATGATCTCGTGTGTGCTGCCGCACGTTATACGTCTGAGAGGCTGGTGGGAAAGAGTTTGGCGGAGTTGACCAAAGATATGGGTATGACATGGCGGTATTTAGTTAGTGACTCGCAACTGCGTTGGATTGGGCCGGAGAAAGGTGTCGTTCATCTCGGCTTGAGCGCCTGTGTCAACGCATTATGGGACCTCTGGGCTCGCTATCTGGGAAAGCCTGTGTGGCAGGTGGTGGCAGAAATGACACCTGAGGAATTTGTAAGGTGCATCGACTTTCGATACATTCTCGATGCGATTACGCCAGAGGAGGCTGTCAGCATGCTCAAAAAAATGGACGACACAAAGGCCGATAGGATCCGGGATGCAAAGAACAATCATGCTGTGCCTGCCTATTCAACACAAGCTGGGTGGCTGGGATTTTCGGATGAGAAGATGATTAGAAAAATGCGAAGCATGCTGGAAGAAGGTTTCGACAAGTTCAAGCTCAAGGTAGGGGGCAGTCTCGAGGACGATATACGTCGACTGACGATCGCTCGGGGTGTGATCGGCTATGACAAAATGCTTATGATTGATGCAAACCAAGTCTGGAGTGTTCCCGAGGCTATCGAGTACATGCTTAAGCTTGTCCCTTTCAGACCTGTGTAAGTTTGCCATTTATACCAATGAAACCAGCTCAGATATATTAACAGGGAGTTGCCTTCTAGTTTTATCGAAGAGCCAACATCTCCAGATGACATACTTGGCCATGCTGCTATCCGTGCCGCGCTGCAACCATTTGGGGTTGGTGTTGCCACTGGAGAGCACTGCCAGAACCGTGTTGTCTTTAAACAATTGCTGCAATCAGGTGCCATTGACGTCTGCCAGATAGATGCCTGCCGTTTGGGTGGCGTGAGTGAGGTTTTGTCGGTGCTGTTGATGGCCAAAAAGTATGACATATCTCTGTACTACGGTTATATTCAAAACAAGGCTAACATTTGAATAGATTCAATGTGCCCGTAGTACCTCACAGCGGAGGAATCGGTCTCAATGAGTACACGCAACATCTGGCTCTCATTAACTACATCTCGTTGGGTGGAGAAAGAGGTCTCTTGGAACATATCAATTCGTTCAGTGATGTCATCACACACCCGGTCAAAGTACGAAATGGTTACTTCATAACACCATGGGAGGCTGGCTATAGTGTTCAATATAAGCCTGATGCGATTCGGAACTATGAGTATCCACGTGGAGAATTCTGGAACTCTGCTCAAGGACTCAAAATTCGGAATGGGCTTAAACGCTAGGAGATATTCTATTAGCTTTTAGGTTCTTTGTCTTATCTCGTACAACTTTGATAATGAAAACAATAAAAAATAAAAATAATTTTCAGGCGCTGGAAGTGCGTTTGTTGCAAGTTCACTTTATAGGGAATATATTGTGAAGGAGGTGTTTCTGGCCACAGCTAAGATGATAGAATTTCAGTGACGTGTGGCGCTAACAGGCCGTACGGCGGGCGTTAGGCTAGGTGAAAGTCTCGTGACGGTCAGAACGGTCGCAATGTGCGCTATTGAGGATCCAAAATCGGCTCTGGTAGAAACCTTGTAAAAGAGCAGAAACGGATTCTCAGGTAGAGCCAGTAAGGAAAGTGTAGCCGAGGCACACAAGAGGCCAGAATGAGACCCGCGCTGTAGCGCGCAAGCTGACTCAAGGAATACTTAGGATTTTGCTTTGGCTCTGCTCTGGCTCTGCTCAGGCTTGTTTACCCTCGGCTCAAGTAAAAGCGGCAACTGCTCAGGTCCGGAGGTTAAAACGGAATCAGCAAAAGAAAAATTGATCTTAAGTCTACAAGTATTCCTAATTTATGGCTATATCCAATATTTCAAATATCTCATCTAATTTTTGGTCCTTATTATTAACTTTTCTAAGTAAAATATTTTGTTTTAAAAACTAAAGAAATAATTTTCAAATTATTATAATAATAATTTATTATTATTTAATAAATAAATAAGTATTAATATTTTAAAATTTTATATATTTTATAAATAAAATTCTAAATATTATTTAAAATATTTTAATTTATTATTATATTAATAATTAATAAAAAAATATTTTATAAATTCTAATTATAAAATCTTTTGAATATATTTTATTTAAAATATTAAAATTATTAAATATTTATTATAATATAATATAATAATAAATACGTAATTTTAAATTATTATTTAAAATATTAATTAAGTCAAACCCCCTAGTAGTCGGCCACCCCCTAAAGTCGGCCGCCTCGCTTAGCATACCGCCACTCCCCACCCACCTACTTTACATTCAATTTTTATAATTATTTTTTAATAAAATCTTTTCAAACTTTGCAGATAGTTAGCAGTGATTATAAAGCCCTTATATACTGAAGACAACGTCTAGTATGCTCTTAAAGAGATAGCTAATGGCAAGTCTATGCGCAAAGCTAGTCTCGATTGGGGTGTACCGAGAGGCATTCTTCAAGATAGAATATCTGGCCGCCTTTCTCGAGCAGAAGCTTATACACACGAACAAAGGCTTGCCCTGATCCAAGAATAACGTCTTATAGATTGGGTACTAGTCCAAGAAAGCTTAGGCTAGAACCCTACTTATGCGCAGATCCGGGCTTTTGCCGGGAGGATTTTGGCTGCTCGATATGACGCTGTACCACTTGGAAAACGCTAGATGGCTGGGTTTCTTCGCAGGAATCTTATTCTTAAGACTAAGAAGTAATTTAGGATTGATTCTGCACGCGTAAATGGCGCTACCTCCGATATTATTAAGGGTTAGTTCCAAAAATTGGAGGTCCCGGCCATTAAAGCTATCAAAGCGGAGAATCGCTGGAATATGGATGAAGCAGGGATTATGGAAGGCCAAGGGGAAAATGGACTAGTGGTTAGAAGTGCCTAGAAACGTTTTATTCAAAAGAAACAGCCAGGATCTAAAGCTTGGACTTTATTTATTGAGTGTATCTCGGCAACGGGCCGGGCCTTACTTCCACTTGTTATGTTTAAGGGAAAATCAGTTTAATAGCAATGGTTCCCTATGGGATTAAAGGCCTATAAAGGCTGGAAGTTCACTGTAACTGATAATAGGTAGACTTCGGACGATATTGCTCTCGAGTGGTTGCAAATAGTCTTTATACTCCAGACGGCACCACGTGACCCTAAGGAGCCTCGTTTGCTTATTCTAGACGGCCATGGGAGTCATGAAATACTGGAATTTATGTGGGAGTGCTTTTCGAATAATATCTACTTATTATTCTTACCATTATATACTTCTTATGTGCTTTAACCTTTGGATTTATTAATATTCTCCCCCTTGAAGTATGCTTACCGAAAACGGCTTGGAACTTTGACTTTTTTGAACGATTTAACGCCTATTGGAAAGTAAAACTTCTTGGAATGCTATAAGTTGGCTCGAATAGATGCTTTGATAGTTACAAATTGTAAAGCAGGGTGGGGAGCTTTAGGATTATGGCCGGTGAGAATGGCTAAGCCTCTTATAAACCGTTTATTGCTTGAAAATAGTAATAAAGCGGCCGAGGAAACTCTAGGAACTTCAGCAAAAGATGTAATACCCAAATGGAATTAGGACTAGTTATTGGTTGTTCTTTAAACTCCTCAAAAGGGTAGTGATGTTCGAGAGCAGACTATGCAAATCACGGGACTTCTAAACACTAATCTTGCAACTATTAGAGTACTTTTTAGGAAGGTAGCCAAAGGATTAGATGATAAGGACTTTGTTATTGCCCGGCACGAGCGTCGGATTAAGCAACTTGAGGCTAGAGTAGTGCAACTTGAGCCTAGAAAGCGGCGGAAGGTAGTGACTAGTCCAAATTCCAAGTTTGCCATTATTGAGGATATTTACAGAGTATAAGTTTAAGCTGGGGACCGCCAAAATGTACCGTTAGATTCCGACAGTTTTGCTAGTATTGCCTCTACTTTATCTCATATAATAATAGAAGAATAAAAAAGTTATTGAGGTTGAGAGTAAGTGGTGGTGAATTAAGCGAGGCGGCCGACTTCAGGGGGTGGCCGACTACTAGGGGGTTTGACTTATTAAATATTTCAAAATAAAAATAATTGAAAACTTTTATAAAATTTATATTAATTATTAATTATTATAATTACTTTATTTTTCTTTTTTAGAAAAATTATATTACTTTATAAAATATTCGAAATAATTAATAATTGTTTCCTTTTATTAATTACATTTTATATAATAGGAGAAAACTTTTTCTTATTATGAATTCTAATAAGAAGGAATAATATCAAATACTAATATATAAAAATTATATCCTTTTGTATTCCTTTACTATTGAACCGCATATAATATAAGCAATTCCGATTTCAATCGAATCATGGTTTGCTTGTATAGAGACTGAATCATCATTTTGCGATGCCGAATATATAATACTGAATAGAGGCATATCTCTTATCGTTAGCACTATCGCAAGAGCGCAGATTCGTGCGTCGACACCTGGTTTAACTCGCAGGATGGGTACCCTCGACCTTGTGAAGAGCTTTGTTATTCCCGCATTGGATTAACAATACAAGCATAGATCTACTGCTTGCTGCTGGCGTTTCGCATTGGTGTTTGAGTGACCGTGGCAGAAAAAGGCTCTGGTCAGAGGATATTCAGTCAAAAGAGGACCGGCAAGAGAACCAAAGAAAGCAATGACAAAGATCTCAGTGATTGAAACGACAATGGACACAACGGCTAGTCATATCCCTCTCAGCCCATTGGATCATGCGCTGCCAGGAAATTATACTTGCACTGTTTGTTACTTACCTCTGAAGCCTGATGTGAGCTTTTCCAAGGCCTTTGAGTTTCTTCAAGAAGGACTGCAAAGGATTTTCGTTCAGGTGCGTTGGGTGAGTGGTAGGGTGTGGCCACAAGCTCCCAATATTCTAGGCTGGCGGCCAGGACAGCGCGAAATCCGGTATAGTTCAGTCAACATCGATAGACCACGACCACACCAGCTGAAGTTCAATCAGCCGGATTCATCCTTGGTTATGATGAGCTCAGAGACTCCGGTTTTCCAATCGACACCTTCGATGATGCATTTCTGACCTGGTTTCCCTTCTTTTCTGACACCAACGATGGTCCCGATGTCTTCGTAGCACAGGCCAACTTCCTCCCTGGTGGTGGTATTCTTGCTGCATCTATGCATCATTTAGCATCTGATGGTACGGCTTTGTACACAATCCTCAAGCTCTGGGCGGATCACTGCAATTCTTTGCAGTCAGAAAACTCGCAGCAACCAGAACCGCCAGCGCCAGAAAGTCCCGATCGGAGTCTATTGGATAGCATATGGGCAAAGGAAGTAAAGGAAAAGTCGATGGACAACATCGATCCCGAAACATGGACAGTGTTTGGTATTCATCCTTCTGATATGAAGCCATCGAAACAAATGATCCGGTGCATGATCCAGAGCCAGCAGCGGTCATACCAGCCAATCGAGTCTTGAAGTCTGCCATCTTCTACATTTCGCCGGCAAACTTGGCTGTTCTGCACAGTGAGTGTGATCGAGAAAGGTCCAGAGTATCAGAGAACGATCTCGTATGTGCTCTCATATGGCGGTCGATGCCGAAAGCCAGGACAGGAGCTGCTCGGGTGTCTGCCGGGAGCGATGCCAGCAAGAGTGATGCGAGCAAGAGCGATGAGTCTGCTCACTTGGGTATGAGTTTCGATGCGAGACCCAACTTTGGCCAATCCGTTCCGCCGAGTTATCTAGGCAACCTCGCCATGCTCCATCATTCTCGTATGCCTTTCTCCTGTCTCACCGCACCCGAAACCAGCATCTCCATCGTCGCTCGGATCATCCGCGAGACTGCCAATTCCATAACAACTGCTATGCTCTTGGATGCGTATACATTAGAAAGAGGCGTGCTGGGTTATGAGAGTTTGGTTTTTCGTCCCACAGGTATCGATGGATCTACCACGTTGATATCGTCCTTGCTGATGCTTCCCATCTACGATGCGAGCTTCGGTGATTTTATATTCGGCAATAAGGGGATGCCAGAGGCAGTGAGACCGTTGATGGGGCCACTCAATTGTTGGACTCGCATTGGGTTCGTGCTTCCAAGGAAGACGTCTGGTGGTGTGGAGTTTGCTGTGACCTTGTTCGATGGAGAGCTGGAGCTGTTAGGAGAGGATAAGGGGTTCTCGAAGTATGCAATGTTGCTTTGCTGAGGGGTGTTGAAATGGGTTAAAGGGTCGTAAAATACTGCATGGAAGAGGTCTCGACAAGACTGGATGATACCGGCAGATTGGAAGATACTGGGAAATAGAGGTAGATGTCGAATTGAGGTCTTCGTGAAGTTCACGGCTGCAGCTCTTTCTCGTCTTCACATTGCTGGACGATGATGAGTGTAAACAAAGTGAAGGCGAGATGTTTCTCTTTACTGGGGTCTCTATGCGCCTTGCCGAATGTCGTTAGCCGCTGGGAGATTCCCACTAGATTCAACCCCGCAATCTCGGAATTCTAAGGCCCAGTCAACAGACCTTAATTGTATGCTTCCATTGCTTCACTAAACTCAATGTTTGCTTCGACAAGTACAAACTCTCCTTTTATGTGACTATGAACATCCTTGAAGACCAAGTCACCGACCTGACCTACCTCGCCGACTCACCCATTTCTACCATGACGCCAGCGCCATTGCAAGCCGGTATGAATGGTCGACTGTCCTCGAGTGCGGAAAGCCCTGCGGAAACAGGAGCTGGGAGCGGAAAGAAGAGGAAGAACGACGACGAGTCAACGATGAATGCAAACGGAACCACACATACGAGGGCGAAGAGGAATAGATACATCTCCATTGCATGGTATGTGCCATTGTGCAGCTTCATGTCAAGCTTCTTAATCAACACCGTCACGCGCATTACGACCAGGTCGTTCTCTGCTAACGTCTGCTTCCAGCAACGAATGCAAGCGGCGCAAGATCAAATGCAATGGAAACACGCCCTGCCAAAGATGTGGGAATCTCAATCTCGAATGCCAGTATGCGCCGAACTGCTGCACGAATGGCTTCAAGGAGTCCGAGGAATTCCGACAGATGAATGCACATCTCGCCTCGTTGCAGGAACAAGTCGATAACTTGTATGCCAACCTCAATGCATTGAAAGCGAGTGGAGACAGCATGTCCTTTCCCCAGGCTTCAGAACGATCGATGTCCGTATCTCAACCACCGCCAATCTCACCACTGAGTAGATTCCGACCTACACCGAAGCATCCTTCCTTCCGCGGTCCAACGAGCTCTGCCTTCAGCCTTGATGTGGCCAAAAATACTCTACATAACATGGGATATCAAGGACTGGGAGTAGATGAGGGCATGACTACCCAAGATGCCACCCCAATGGGCTCTCCACCCGCCATACCGCCAAGTACTATAATCCCGGCTGGAGGTCCCGCAAGAGATCCTATCTGGAACCTAAGCAAAGAAGAAACTATTCGTCTCTGCAGAGTGTACGAAGAAGAAATGGGGATCATGTACCCTGTGGTCAACATCGAGCAGCTCATCATCCACGGTACAAATCTATACGAGTTCGTTGAAGCAGCTCTGCGGACCGGCCTTGCCAGCACCTCGTCACCAAAAGGGGTCAATGACGAGCAGTCTCTGGTACTGAAAATGGTACTTGCCATTGCCAATGTTGTAGAAGGGAATGGACAGAGTGAGATCGGGTACAGACTCTTTGAGAGCGTGCGGGAAGCAGCAGATAGAACACTGCATAGTGAGGTGATCGAGGTTAAAAGCCTGCCATTCCTCTGCCTTGTGGTAAGTCTGATTGTTCTTGATCAAGCTGTGTTTTTGTGTTTGTTTCTTCTTCTGTTTCGCTTCAAGTATGCTTACCTGAATGGTTTTGTTGCGCACGATTGGGTTATTGGAGTGAATCGGCGGAGTGCTAGACCTGCAGCATGGGGTGCATCGTGTCAGATGATTACTTTGAGTTGGTGAAAGGGCAATCACCTTGCATTGGTGTTCTTTGATCTTGACAGCAAGCTGCATGTTGATTGATTCTTCTTCTGTTGCTCTTGTCTTTGCTCCTCAGGTGCAAGACTTCGGTTAGACGCCTGGTTTGGTAGACGGTGTGATTTTGATACCCCACCCATGCATGGAGCCTCAACCTCACATACAAAGAGGATTCAGACAGCCAAAATCTTTCAATCCTGAGTGCTTTCAGAGAATGATGCGATGGTCCTATTGTCTCCTCGAAGTAGTTTGTGGGGAAGCCTTTAAATCTGCTAGAGCTGTAGTAGGAAGCGTACACCTCGAGCCGCTCAATCCGCTCGCTCGCTTCATTTGCCACTACGTCGTCTTCGCTTTCAAGTCGGGAGAAATAGATATTATTCCGATATCGCCTCACCAAAAATCAAATGCTCCCCAAAAGTGGCCAAAAAAATTGGGCCAATTTTCTGACTTACTCAGTGAGTCTGCCAGAAAATCGGCCGAGGGATCTCTCAAGGACTTGCACCTTGATCTTACTAGTCAACGACGCGACAAACACATGCTACTATTGCACCAAGAGATCTTTGTTGTGTTTGTTGGAGATATTCTGCTTGTTTAAATCTATTCGACCTTTTGTCGCGCGGCAGCCCCACTAAAAATGTAGGGACCGAGTGTAGACCACGGGACTTTTTCGTCGTGCTTTTGAGATGTCACGGATTTCTATTGATGATGCATTCCATTTAAGTTTGCTTCAGACACACATTTCGAGGAAAAGTGTAAACGATTTCAGGGGCAAAAAAAGATCGGAAGTTCAGTGGTTTGTTGCCACACCTCTGTTCTCCCAATCGAATAGCCTCTCTAGGAATTGAACCTAGACTACTATGCTGCAGAGATCATAGCGTGCTACCCTTACACCAAGAGACCCTTGTTTGATTGACTGTGCTTAAAATACTGCTTATTTAAATCTATATATACACTACACTTTTGGCATTGTGGGGGAAAGGCTCCCAAGCTAGACATCGGCTAGTCGCCTGCATTGGGAACGGTGCATTTATGTTGGCTGACTAAGTCGCCTTTCAAGATCAACAAAGCTTGCTGCAATATTCATTCCAATTAGCTTTTTTCCTCTTTACCCAGTGCATCATTCCATCTCTGCGATCCACACGTTCTCGACCACGCCCAGCTAACAGGTCCCAAAGGCTATCTACCACTTTCACTGCGATGAGGAGGCTTTAGCATGGCGCATCATCGGGCAGGTAGCTCGGATGTGTATCGAACTTGGTCTTCACAGACGCGACTCCCTCTTCAAAGTGGTCACCGATGAGGAGGAACGTTCAGATGCCATTAAGCTGTTCTGGTCCATCTACGTCCTGGATCGGAGATGGAGCTTCGGCACCGGCATGCCATTCGCTCTCCAGGATTCCGACATTGATCCCAGCCTCCCAGAACCCGTATGTTCCAGTCTTTCTCTTATCAACATCTGCTAAAACCATCAGGAACTCCCGATACCATACCTCAACGCCATGATAACCTACTCCCGCATCGGCTCCAAAGTTTGGAAATCGGTCTGCTCTTTTTCTCCGACGCCTTCTCCAACCCTCAACATCGAAGACATCGGCTACCTGGACTACCAAATCCTCCAATGGCAGAAGTCTATCCCATCCGAACTCCAACTCCCAACCGCATCTTCCCCACCTGCCTCCTCCCGTGCGATCCACCGTCTACAAATACTCCTCTACCTTCGAGCGAACCAGATGCGCATCCTGATCTACCGTCCAGTCCTCCACTCCGCATCTTCCATTCAAGAGCATCCCAGCTATGCAACCACAGTCGTCGAATTGGCGAAAGACACGATTCGAGCGTTGACGCATCTCAATCAGACATCAGATATCTACCGCGCGCAGCAAGTATGCTTCAATTACTTCCTCATCTCCGCCCTAGCAGTCATCTTCCTCGCCTCCTGTCACGCACCAGTCCACTTCTCCGCTCTCTGCAGAGACGAATTCTATATGGCTCTCGATCTCGTCAAAGGCTTCTCTACGAAATCTTTCGTCTCGAAACGCCTGTGGAAGACGATCAAAGGATTGAAGGAGGTAGGACCAAAGCTAGGACTGAGTCCAGATATCAACACACATACGCAGCTTGGAGTAGATGATCCTCACTCCAACGCGGCGCTCGCGATGGCGGGCCTTGCGGGCCATGAGATCTCCGGGATGGGGATTAATGGGTTTGAGGGGACGGGCACGGGGGTTACGAATGGGAATAGTCCGATGAATGGGTTTCAGATGAGTTGTGAGATGACGAGTCTTTTTGAGGCGGCGTTGGGGAGTGTTGGTATGAATGGGACGAATGGTGGTGCAGGATCTGGGACGAATGGCGGTGGAGGAGGATATGTCCAGATCCAGGATGGAGATGCGTTGGCAGGGATTGGGAGTAATGTTTTTGGTGGGGATGAGGAGCTTTATAGGCAGTTGAGGGACTTGTTCTGAAGGTAGTGTTTGGGTGAATTAGTGGGGTTGTGTGGTGTGATGTACCGAAACTGTTGTCAGTCTGAAGATATCGGAAAGTGATGGAGATTGCTTGCATGGCATGGGTGATGGATCGAGCGTTTCGGACATTGTATATCCAAGATTGTTCTACCTCTTTACAAGCCTTTTACCTCTACCCCTTTTCAATTTGCATCCCTTCACATCTCTTCCTCTGTCAGCATCATTGAATTTCATGATCGCCTCAACATTCTTCTTGCGGAGTGTCTGTTTGATTACGGAGGATCACGATATTAGGACCCATCTCCAATGCTAGAATGCACCCAGTCTTTGAGGGAAGTTTTCCAGAGTCTCTGTATAAGTCTGCTCAGCTCAATGCAAATTCCAGTCTTCCGATTTGAGTCCAGACGCCCGTGCTATCGGTCGTATCCCCACCTGGCTTGGAACCCCTGAAATCCCATTTTCTTTGGGTGCTCTGTCAATCAGGTTCTTGATTTCAAAAGACTGAACCCTATCGGTAGCTTCAGAGGCGTGGATAGAATGGATAAAGCGCTCGCTGCTAATGAGATCGTGCTGACGGAAGAGGAGGGAAGATTTTTGGAAGCATTGTATGAGCCGCGGCCCATCAAAGGTCATTCGAATTGGAAAAGGATTATTCTCAGCTCAAAATGGAGATTATACATCTCACTACATTACCAACACCGCTTGAAGAGTCCCAATACCCACCCCTGCCAGCGCAACCACATAAGCCGCAACCGCGAACGCGTTCTGGATACTGTGTCCATACACCGCCCACAACACACCCATCAACAAACTTCCAATTCCGAAAATTAAGGACACAATTATCCAAATACTCTTAGTGTTCCATCCTTCGACAAAGTGAAGTCCCCAGCCAAGCTTCACTCCATTTTCACACTTGAGCTTCTCTTTTAGTTTCTTAGGGAAGCGGTCTAAGCAGATTGGGAGATCCAAGGCGTGGTCGGGGTGTTGAAACAGGTGCATCATTTGGTTGTCTCCCACCTGGTGGAAGTTTAAATCAGCCTTGATGCTCCCCTCTTAATATTTGGCTACATGTCGAGCACTTACTGGTGGGATAAATTCAGGGGGTGCAGGTTGATACTTGTAGTCTCGGCGCTCAGCAGGTGGGATGGCATCTTCTTTCCGAACATCGACTAGTTCGCCATACAGTTCGAATTGTACGAACTTAATGCTTTGGAGGGTACGAAGTGAAAACCATGCTACACAGCGTCCACGCATTTCCTGGTAATTACTTCGCAACATTTCGAATAAGTGCTTGTCTGATTTTACTAGCGAGTTGGCCAGGTCTAGCTGCAGAAGCCTAGTCGCGTACCTGATGACTGGGGAGTTAGTTATTGGCTATTTTGGGTCCTGATTGTTACTTGCCTATCTGCTCTGTAGCAAAGAAGAAGGAAGACAATTTCTTGAGGTGAGGCATTGGGTACTCCTGGTTGTCTGTTACCGGCATCTGGTCGAGTTCCCCCAGACTGCCATTCATGAAGGGGTCGCCTTTGTTCCATACCCCTCGGATCTCTTCTA
>FJOG01000048.1:114389-126069 GCA_900073065.1 Phialocephala subalpina | reverse complement strand
CCCCCCCCCCCCCCCAAATGCGTCGAAGGCGGCTTCCGATAGTCGCAGGAGTATGGCTCCTGTTGAGCATATTTTCTTCGTTTGAGTTATTCAAAGACTGCATAAACCGCTGCACAGCGCCAGGTTGAAGTTCTGTGAAATTATCAAAGAATCTTTGTCCACATACCTGGCTCTCCAGTTAGCTCCACTGTGTCTGTCAGATATTGTTCAGAATAACTCACACATTGCCATTTAAACCTTACTTTTCCTTCCAGGTCGGGTTTCGATTGCCTGTTAATCAACATCCTCACCTTGATAGAGTAGAAGTCAAGAGTCGAAAAGCTCCGGGCGATAATCCTACCGAGGCCAAGCACTCGACGTACTCCTGTTTCCGTTGCCTTTATAGACTCTATACCGGTGTTGTTGTTTGCGTTATCTGTTGCTAAATGGGGAGATATGAAAGCCCGTAAACTTTCTCGCAGTAGCCCGAGCGCCTGCGAGCTCTTTACAAAAACTTCCAGCTGTTGTAAATCTTCTAGATCATTATCGAGGCCATCTGAACCACTTTCATCGGATAAGTATTCTTTTGCGATCGACTTTCCCTTGTCATATTTGAGATTCAAGGCGCCGGACTTGAGCGTATTGCATATGATATGAGCAGTGTTCCGTGCCCTGATTCGAACGAATTGTGCAGCATATTGTTCTTGTTGCGTCTTTCCTTCTTTCTTCAGTTCAACTGCAAAATTGACGAGAAGTCGACGGAGATTCCTTTCGAATCTCTCTTGACCAATCGTATCGAGGGCTTCGATGCACAAGGAGTGGATAGCATCATCGCCGATTAGAAGATGGACCAATTGATCTTCAGCGCCTTCAAGTCCACTAATAGACGATATCAAAAATGCGATAGTGCCGGAAAATACGCTGCTTATGACAGAGGTAACAGAAGATATCGAAATATTGACGATTTCACTGACAGTGTCATCTTCTCTATCCTCTATATTTCGGTCTGGTACTTGCTCCTTTCTGGACAAAAAGGGTGAATCCCAAATAGCGGAAGCAACTTCATCATGTTTTGATGCTTGAAAACGACCAGGAAGTGAGGTCTTTTGTGTCGAAGATTCCTAAAACCGGTTACTCATTATCCCCCCTCGCTCAGTGGGACACACCAGCGTTCCTCTATCAAGCATAAACTCTTCAAACACAGCTTGAGGTTGACTTTGTCTCCGATATGGCGGGACAATAAAGTTTAAGGGAGTAGAGACATCTCGTACTGGATCGTAGTACGTTCCGGCTGTTGAGGAATCTTGCGAGCTAGTTCCACGACTACTAGTCGAGCTCTGCTCGGTTAAGACTTGTGGTTTCGTGGCTACTTTATAGTAATTGCTGCTGACCTCGTACCCCGTCAATTGATGTCCATGACTCTTGTGTTGCCCGCCGCTCTTTAAATCACCACGGTGTTTCCTTTCTTCCCCAGATTTCACACGTGTCTGGTTCCTCCCGTCGCGATAGCGGAACTTATGGTAAAGGAACCATCTGGCAATCCAATTCGGGCATCCATCAGAATCCGGAGCAGCGAGACGCCAGTAGTAATCAGTGTATTGGTCGCCACCATTGCAAATCGCTTTCATCGCTTCATCTTTGGA
Source organism: Phialocephala subalpina (assembly GCA_900073065.1). NCBI lineage: Eukaryota > Fungi > Ascomycota > Leotiomycetes > Helotiales > Mollisiaceae > Phialocephala > Phialocephala subalpina. The sequence goes on along the minus strand of FJOG01000048.1, from coordinate 124,447 downwards.
TTTCTCCAGAATGTCACTCCAATCATATAGTGGCTTTCTCTTGCAGGTGGCTTTCAGGTGGCTTTTATCTGATGTTAACCAGTGGTAAACTCGATCGGTCTCTTTCTGTTGTTTAAAATGATTGATCAGTCTTTTTCCGTTCGGAAGTCGAGATCAAGCATAGTTGTGAAAGCTCTAGTGACTGACCGACATTAATGTATATGTCTCCGATGGTAAATTGAGGTGTTTCATAAGCTCATTCTTTGTTGAGCTCATCGCCAAGGTAGCTAAGGTCGACATCTCAGCACCAAAAGCTTGGAATCAGACATGCGATCGCAAAATTTCTGGAACCGCCGACTTGTCAACTTCTCGTGTCTTGTCGAGTCGCGCAGAGAAGCAGCTCACAGTTTGTATAATGATGAAGGTTGTTTATAACAAGGCTGGTCCATATTTGGATTTGAATCATTTCACGTTGTTTGTTAATTATAAACGAGGCTAAGCAAGCCACGGTGGAACAATCGATTCCGCCTGCAGAAGGCTGCTTAGGATGCTTTCAGTGCCAGCTCATACTTGTAGGTGGAGCTGTTGTATGGACTGAGGAAGCGAGCCATTGAAGATCGCTTGCTGTATGTTGTGTAAATGTTGCTGTGTAACCAGAGAACCCCCAATATGTTGTAGAGGAGGTGGAAGTTTTTGATGGCCCTCAAGAGACGCTTTTAAAGACGATTATCCATCAATTATTATATTACCAATAGTTTACTATTTAGACCCTTTCATTTGTCATTGGAAGACCTCCTTCAGTGCCTCTCGACAGCCTTTGTTGCAGTCATACCAAAGCGCAACAAGCAAACTTGCTGTACGCTATCATGACTCTAACTTTGAAGAATTTAAATATAAGTACCGAGAAAGATCATCTTTCAATCACGATCTCACCAAATTCTCTAAACATCGAGCGTGGCAGATCTCAAGCCACCTCCCGTTGGCCTGCAGACCTCGACAAGTCCTCACAGTCTCAATGTCATTCATAGTCGTCAAAGTCGCCATCAAGTCTGACCGATTCGGTAATTTTCTGAGAATCGATGCCGAGGGGATGAATACCTACTCAAGCACTGGATCCGTCTCAGTAACTGGCAGTATCACACAAGACCATCTCTCGGTTCTCTACCCGGAGCTTTACTCCGATGGTACCTGCTCCATCCGAGCTCCCGATGCGCCAGGCTGCTATCTTCGCATGAAAATCGATGCGAGTCCGGACTTCCAGGATGCTGGTGTGGGACACGCCAATTGTCAATATTGGCTGGAGCATATGGGGGTCAACCCTGGGCTTGAAAATCTTAGGCTGAGGAGCCTGGGTGATGGCACAGGTGCGATCGAGAGTGTAGCTTTCCCGGGTAATTTCCTTAGGATGGATGAGGATGGCAATGTGAATTGTCAGTATCATGGGGAAGCAATAAGGATTCCAGAGGGAGCTTGGGAACGGTTTCAAGTTCTACTGATGGGCTGAGATCATGCTGTTGGACATTTATGATTCAATTGCGCTTTCATAGTTGTATGACTGGAATGTGGGCGAAAGTAAGTTAAGTTTCTAGCTAAATGTGCTGAAGCTTAGTGTACACGCATAGTATCAGCTATTCCAGTGTTTCTAGTTCAATCTGCCAAGGAGTTTGTGCTTCCGGGTCAGCATAATTCCAGAAGTGCATTCATTCATTTCTCTTGGGTAGAAATGTATCACGCATCAGATTCTTTTATGGATCTCGTGTTGTATGTTTAAAATAAATGTTTTGGGGTACATAGCAGGGTCAAAAGGAAGCTTTTCATTGCTGTAGATACATGAAGAATGGTGAAAGATATTCGCAGAAAGTACAGTACATGTAGTGTTCTTGGTTCGCGTGAGCATAAGATTTGGTGTGCTCCCAATCAGGAGTATGTACAGTTTATTCAGACTCCTCGGATCTTCACCACTCCCCAGAAGACAGAAGTTTGCAAGAGAAGATGGATCTTGGCCAGAATCCAGGGAACATTGCAGCAAGTCCACCTGCAGAGACAACAACTTATGCTCTAGTGGATCAATTCATCAAAGTGTGCATCCGATCAAATGTCCACGAACACTACCTCAACATCGACACTCGAGGCATAAATGGTTGCACCTATGACAGCTTCGGTCATGCGTTCAGTACTGACACTATGGGTTCTCACTCGATACTCTACATCCATCGCTATTCAGACGGTTCATGTGGTATCCATCCGCATAACGCACCAGACGTCTTCCTCCACATAGAAGCTACTCCCTCGCTTAGATTTAAGACGGAAGGTCATAGTTGAACTGTCGTTCGTGCAGGGTTTTTAACCTCGAAATGAAGTCCATGCAAATCTAGAGGCAAGGAATCAGGGATGTGGATTAGAGCAGAAGCCAAATGTTCTCCTAGGTTGGATCAGTAATGGCCGAATAACGGTGTTGCCATTCAGAGATTAAGAGAGAAATCAATGTATCAAGAAAGGTACACATATTGTACTGCTTTATCCCGTCATGCAATAGTTGAATGTTTCGTGGCCATTAGAGGGCGAAGTTTGAACTGTCGTTCGTGCAGGGTTTTTAACCTCGAAATGAAGTCCATGCAAATCTAGAGGCAAGGAATCAGGGATGTGGATTAGAGCAGAAGCCAAATGTTCTCCTAGGTTGGATCAGTAATGGCCGAATAACGGTGTTGCCATTCAGAGATTAAGAGAGAAATCAATGTATCAAGAAAGGTACACATATTGTACTGCTTTATCCCGTCATGCAATAGTTGAATGTTTCGTGGCCATTAGAGGGCGAAGTTTTATTTACAGAACTTCACCAAAGAGTTGCGCGCATTTCCACATGCTCACCTATACTAGACCATTAGCGTTATATTATTTTAGATTCAACATGTAGCCTATAATCTTGAAATATCCAACTATCAAGTTCTTAATCCATACTCTTCAACTTTCCAGAGATTATGTCTCCCGAGGCAGTATCTGTCAGTATCACAATATCAGAACCAACCTGACAACAAGCTCCTTGCCATCACGATGCCTGCAGGCTCGTCCGGCATCATCAGAGTCTGCATCAAATCCAAGAAGCATGGACTTTACCTCAACATCGACCCGGATGGGATGGGGTATTTCGACCCCGCCGGTGCCGGCAGAGTATTCGTCGCCACAGCTCTTGGTCCCTACTCAATCCTCCACCTTGAGTTCGCTGGAAGTAACGACTGCTACGTCCGTGCTTCGAGCATACCTAGCATCTGTCTTCGAATGGACATTGGTCCCGAGTCTCACTTTTTCAAGAATTTGGGATTTGGCACGGTCAATTGTCAGTATTGGGCAGAAAGCCTACCGGACAGTATGAAGACGGGGATTGAGGTGATGAGTCAGAAGAGCCAAAGGGATGGTACGTGTGCGATTGAGGCTTCGTTCAATTATCCAGGCCATTTTTTGAGAATAGATGAGAAGGGACTAATTTATTGTCAGTGCTGGGAGGATGGACCCAAGGGTGATAGCTTGGAGCTTTTTGAGATTTTAGTACTGGATGATATAATTGTTGGCTGATTGAGGGCATGTGAAGGTGCTTGATTCCTTTGGAAGGATGATTTGGAGTTGAAAATGCATCATGCAGTTGGCTACTAGATCTTAGCTCAATAAAAGAAAACGAGAATATTCAGCAAAATTGAGAATGCCATGGTATCTATGAAACCTTCGTGATGCTCAAGTCCTATTGTACCGATTTATATTCAAGGATCTCGGCCATAGCAAAAGGGGAAAGGGGTCGCGTGAGCAACCGTAAGCGAAGACAGTTCGGGACGCGTTCATTGGCTCTTTCCCTGGTGGCCCCCACGTTCGGCAAGCCACACGCACTATTGAAACGGAAAGCGGTATGCAGGGTCGAGGCCCCGACCCTCAATTAGACGTTCATCCGTGAGACTCTTCTCTCCTCTCAACGACAACTTCTTTCTCTTCCTCTTATCACTCTCACATTGCTGAAGACAACGACAACACCACGACGAACTAATCACGATGGCAATCCAACGACTCTTCCACGAGCTGGGACTGCACTCGCTCTTCGCTTCTGCCTTGGATACGAAGATCATCATTCTCCAGCGATTCATCAGATTCTTCGCGTTCGGAGGCTCAACAATCGTCCTCGCGTTGTATCTTCACGAACATGATATTCCGGCATCACAGATCGGATTATTCATGAGTCTCACCTTCGTCGGAGATATCATCAGCTTTGGACTGAGTCTTGTGGCTGACGGAATTGGAAGGAAGCACGTGCTCGCGATTGGGGCGTTGATGATGGCATTTTCGGGATTTACTTTTGCTACGAGTGGAAATTTCTGGATTCTATTGTTTGCGGGTGTTGTGGGTATTATCAGCCCGAAGTATGTATTTATGATTAAAAATTGAGGGATTGTGCTGACATGAACATGAAGTGGGAGAGAGATAGGACCTTTCACTTCAATTGAGGAGTCGACCCTCGCTCATCTTACGGCACCTGAAATCAGAAGCGATATCTTCGCCTGGTACGTTGTTATTGGGTCGGCAGGAAGCGCTGCCGGAAAGTTCGTCACTGGTTGGGCTGTCCAGCAACTACAGAATGCGAGGGGCTGGACTTCGATCAGGTCCTACCAGGCCGTATTCTTCACGTATGCCATACTTGGAATGCTCAACTTCACGCTAGCCTGGTTCTTGAGTTCAGGCGTTGAGCTTCAGACACCGGTCACGAAACCTGCACGAGATGGTGAGATCGGAGAGGAAGATGCATTACTGCCGGGAGTCGAGACGGAGCAAACCCAGGAGCTTGAGAAGAAGAGGTCGTTGTTGCCGAAGATCAGCAGAGAGAGTCGAGGGATCATTTTCAGGCTATGCTGCTTGTTTGCTGTCGACTCATTGGCTTCTGGTCTTGTTCCTGCGTAAGCACTCCCTCTCTTTAGTGGAAATGTCACTGATCACTCTAGTTCCTGGGTAACATACTTCTTCTACAACAAGTTCGATCTGCCAACAGGCTCGCTTGGCACGATCTTCTCGATCATGGCCATTCTTTCAGCAATCTCATCTGTTGTCGCGGCCTCATTATCCAAGAGAATCGGTCTTATCAACACCATGGTCTTCACTCATCTACCCTCCGCCATCGCACTTGCTCTGATACCGATCCCATCATCACTTACTGGAGCTATCATCTTTCTCATAATCAGATCTTCGCTCGCCTCGATGGACATTGCCCCCAAAGCTGCTTTCCTCTCAATGGTCGTGCAGCCTGGAGAGAGAACTGCTGTCATGGGGTTCATTTCAGTAGTCAGGACCTTCAGCCAGAGCTGCGGACCATTCATCACCGGATTGCTGGCCCAGTCCGGAAACTTTTGGGTCACATTCATTGTTGCAGGTTCGTTGAAGGCTGCATACGACCTGGGACTTCTGGCAGCTTTCAGCCACCACAAAGTGCAGGACAGAGATAGCCCGCAAGCAATTTCTGAAGAACTTGAGGCATGAGAATTCGCCATGGAGCAAGCTTAAAATCGGTATAAATTTCAGCCAGAGAGGTCGAAGATGCTTCCGGCTGATTGGCGGTCACTTATTATCACGACATCCGAGCTGGTCATGCACGCAGACCCTGAAGCAAGCCACAACAACCGCCACTACCTTTGCGCAAGTATCTGCCAATGATACAAAAGCGCCATGAATTGAGATACCTTAGCTTCCAATCTAGACTATTCTTTTGCCGAGAGATTGTTGTTTATCTTATCTGTGAGTCCCGACCCGTCTTCCGTCTTTCCCCCCCAAACCTCGCTAACCACATCCAGCCCCACCCGCATGTATACATGCACGACACGTAGACGTGGCACCACGCTACTTCCTTCCAGCACGGCACATGACAACAATCTCCAGTGGTACAAGTATAGAGAATGACCCATTACAACCCATCAAGAGCGTTGCTCCCGACCTCACTCTCTACCCCTCTCGTCCTCAAACACAAGCACAAATCTTCCTCTACAGCCTGGTCTTACCTTCCTCTCCCATACCTACCACAAGACATCATGGCTTCGAACGACTCCGTTCCCGACTTCAAGGCTGAACTCTCGTCCTTCGAGGAACGAGTCAAAGCACGCAAAGCAGCGGAGAAATACGCCCCTTGGCATCTGAAGAACGTGGTCTTGCACCCAAACCGCGCCTTCAGATTAGCATTTGGTATCATTGGGGATAGTGATATGGAGCATGCACTTGCACATATGGATTCTGGAACCACTGGGAGCAAGGACAAACCAAGACCAAAGCCTAAGAGGATGGAGAAGTTGTTTGGTTGAAAAGTGATTTATGGTGGATAGATCTGGGGGAGTGAACTTTTAGCATGAGTTGGGATTGCGCGGGTTTTGGAGTGTTTCAAGAGCACATCGAAACACCTGGGCTAGGTGGCAAAGACTAAGGTAGTCTAGTAGCTTGTGTCTTTCAATCAGTAATTTAACCTTCGGTCAAGCCTGACAGGCGTGGAGTCATGTGAAATAACATTTGCCTCCTGGGAACCACTTGACGGCGGAACTGCTTCACATCAAATTTTCAGTCTCGTTGCTTCTTCAACGCCATATTTCTGTCACCGAATCCACCTTCTTAAACCACCTCCCGTCTCATTTCTCAATTTAGTTCACGTGGCTCTCCTCGGCACCAAGCGACTATGCCTAAACAAGGATAGACGAACACGGCAGATGCGGCTGAGGATGCGACTTCATCTTTCGCTTGACATCGACATCTTCCTACTCTGTTTCTCCAACCCCCATGTTGAACTACCTCACTTCCCTGCTCTCATCACGATCCGGACGGAGTCCAACAGATGATCTGTCGACGCTCTGTCAGCCCTGCGCGAGCATATTTCGCAGCCAGTACAAAGACAAGCCACTCGGTGTGACGGCAACTCACAATTTCCCGCAAACTGTCGAACAACTGCAATCCTCTGCAGAGTCAGGCTGCCATCTATGCTACATCAGGTGGGACGATTTGACACCGAAGGACCGCGAGGCGCTGCGTGGTTGCGCGAAGATCACGTATGGGTTCTGGAAGAGCAAAATCGGAAATGGCATCGCCTTCGAATATTTCTATCCAACACCACCTGCTACTGGGAAACCATACTTGACTGTTTCGGTTCTGTTCAAACCTCTTGATGGTGAGTCCATCTTCTTTTTTGGTACTTCCAAACTGACAGTCTGAAAGAATTTCCGAATCCTCTTGCTGGAGGAGAACGACGTTACGAACCGAATACCAATAATGAACAGACCTATGAGCTTGCGGCCTCATGGATACAAACTTGTGTTGAGACGCATGCCTACTGCAACCGAGCCACTCCACTGCCACGGAATAGGATCCTCCCTACACGACTCCTTGACGTCGGCTCTGGACCCGAACGAAAACCCAAGCTTGTTCTCACAAATTCATTGCCATCGGAGACGCAATACATGACTCTATCACATTGTTGGGGAGGCTTTCAACCTCTGAGACTCACTATGTCCACTTTCGCGGATTTCCAAGATCATATTCCATGGACTGACCTCCCAAAGACCTTCCAAGATGCTATCACCACTACCTCCAAGCTTGGCACCAAGTATCTGTGGATTGACAGTCTATGTATCATTCAAGACTCCGAAGAAGACTGGAGGGAGCAGGCGGCTACCATGGGAGACGTTTACCACAACTCATGGTGCAACATAGGTGCGGGAGCAGCACGAGATGCAAGAGATGGATGCTTCATGGATCGACACAAGAATGTCGTCCGTCCATGCAAAATTCAGACGAGCTGGATTCGCACCAAGACGCGAGTATGTGTGCAGTAGTTTCAAACTTCCTGACATTGAAGAGCGTAGTACACTTCACAGTCGAGCCTGGGTAGTCCAAGAGTTGGTCCTTTCTCCTCGAGTTCTTCACTTCGGCCAACAACTATTTTGGGAATGCCTCGAGCTAAGGGCATGTGAAACATTTCCAGACGGATTTCCGAATAACAAGATCACCAAAACAAGTTTAGACATCCATACATTGCGGCACGAAATGCTCAAGTCCAACAATCCAAAGTACCAACGCCACCAACTATGGCAAAAATTGGTCAATAGGTACTCGGAGTGTTCCATTACAAAACCTGAAGTCGACAAGCTCGTCGCAATTTCTGGTCTTGCGCGCAAGCTGATCATTGACGGAGATCAGTATGTCGCTGGCATGTGGAGGGAGATCCTACCAGACCAATTGCTCTGGTGCGCCGACAAGGGTGAACAACAACTCATGCCTCCGAACGATTACATTCCTTCCTGGTCTTGGGCTTCGTTGAACAAAAAAACTTATACCTCGGTCCGCACGGAATTTGACAGGACGAAACCTATTGTGCGGATCTTGCAAGCACATATACCGCTACTCGATTCAGACCCTTTCGGACAAATTCTACCTGGCGGAATCCTTCGTCTCGAGGGGCCGTTGCTGAAAGCAAACATCCGCCGTTGCATGGGCATCTACAACAATACCAAGTGGTGGCTTGGAGATAGCTTGGCTAACTTCTTTTCCGACAGAGAGCCATATGTGGATGGACATGAACTCTTCTTATTGACGATCAGATCCGATGATTCTCATGGTCTGTATAATGGGATCGCACTTGAGCCAACAGGCCAAGCTGCCGGAAAATATCGACGAACTGGGTACTTCTGTGCTTCCAACGTGAAGGAGCAAGACGGATACGTGCAATATTTCAAAGCATTGCATGAGGCTAGTCTTGAGACTCATGAGTATGAGGACGCATTGGGTGTTGATGAGGGGTCGGGCTTGCCGTTTTACAGAATCAGTATTGTGTAGACGAGATAAGCTTTCCCAACCTCCCACCGACAATCTGAATACCTTGACTTAGAGTTATTTACGAACATTTGTTGGTTTGAAATCATCTCCGAGTGGTGAGAACGCCATATAGTCATCACCGGCCTCTTCACACATCCGCTTTACTGAATCAGCTTCCCAAATCTTAAGCGAGCTTCCCCTAACCAAAGAAAGCAGCCTCTATTTGATTGCGCAGCGATGGTCTAATGCTTCAGATTCAAGAGACTTGTATGAAATGAGCTGGAAGCTTGTTTTGCGGCTACGGAGTTCGATTGAAAGAGTCATCGTCACCTTTGCATGGCCAAGTACGAGGAGTTAGAGACTGGAGTTAACATTTCGGCACCACGTTAAATGACTTTTATTTTAGTCTCAAAACCATAAAATGAAGCGTCTTGTGTTGCCAGACATCACTCTCAACTTTCTCTGCGAGGAAAAGAGACGAAGAAGAAAAACATTCTGTCATACCTCTGCTTCCAATGCAGCCCGTCCACCAAACGGCAAACTTGCAGAATGGCACTCCCAACCAATCCCTCAATCGCAATAATCGGCTCAGGCCTTTCTGGTCTATCGCTCGCCCTCCACCTCTCGAAACGCAATATCCCATCCACAATCTACGAGTTCCGTCCAGCAACTTACTCCCACGGTAGAGAAATCGCACTTTCTCCCAACGCTTGTAGGACATTGGACCACATCGGAATCTATGAGCCACTTTCAAAGAAGGGCTTCAATTCAGAGACGATGACGTTATTGAATCAAGGTCGAAAGGTGCTCGGGGTTCTGGAGCAGGGGAGTATGTTCGGGTATCCTGCTTTGAAGTTGAGAAGGACATTTGTGAGAGAGGCATTGTTGGCAGCTTGTGAGAAGAAGGGGATAAAGATTGAGTACGAGAAGCAGGTCATCGGACTCGAAGAACAGGAAGGAAAAGTTGAAGTATTCTTCCAAGACGGAACAATGGTGGAAGCAGACCTCGTCATCGGAGCAGACGGCCTCCGCTCCAACGTCTGAAAGTACATCAACCCCAACTGCACCGCAACCTACAACGGAACCATGATGATATACGGCAACATCCCCTCTTCAACCCTAGACTCGAAGATGAACCCGAATTCACCTCATCTCCCAACACCCCCAATGTCATTCGGCCGCGAAGGCAGCTTCACCCTCTAGCGCCGCGATCCCCTCGCCAACGAACTCGGTTTCTTCGCCAATATTCTCCTCCCCTCCCGCTC
>FJOG01000048.1:82954-113859 GCA_900073065.1 Phialocephala subalpina | reverse complement strand
AAAAGAAGCATAGACCATCATATCAGAAAACGAAGAAGGACTTCGAGAGATGCTCGAAAAGACTTTCTGCTAAGGAAGTTCAAAATTGAGTTGTCCTGAGCAAATCCAACTCATGATCTAGGAAGCCGCCAGCGAAGAATTCAGAATCTGGCCTGTGGATATGGTCCCCTCTCTTCCATCATAGCGTTCAGAATCCGGGAACATGATTTTGATAGGGGATGCGGCGCATGTTATTCATCCTTCTGGTGGACAGGGAGGAGCTATGGCGTTTGAAGATGCGGAGACGCTTGCGGTTGCCATTTCGAGGTCGGGGACGGAGAAAGATGTGTTGGAGAAGTGGGAGAAACATTGACAGGAGAGAGTGAAGGCTGTTGTTGATTTTAATAATCTTTCGGCGAAGTTGAGGGAGGCGAGTCGGTGGGGGGCGGGGCAGTGGGTTAGGGAGTGGGTTATCTGGGAGATTTTGAAGGATAAGGGGCCGGAGGGGTATAGGTGGTTGTATGGGTATGATGGTATTATTGAGATGGGGAAGTTTGAGAGTGATAGAAAATAGCCAAGTCGCTTATGCGTGTTCTGATGCCACTCGAATAGTGTACAGATATGGGGGTAAGAAAGTGGTGACTGATTGGTTTTTGTCCCGCAACAGAAAATAGCACTATTGACTGCCTAGTACCTTTATTAAGGTTGTTTCAAAGTCGTCATAACCACCCTCCTGATAACCACCCTCCTGATAACCACCACCCTCCTGATAACCACCACCCTCCTGATAACCACCACCCTCCTGATGATCACTTTCCTGTACTTCAACTCTCGCCGAGGAATTTTCTCCAGTTTGCTTTGTTCTCGATCGCTTTTGCCTCGTTCGATGCTGTACATCAGGGGCAGGTTTCTTCTTCGCACCAATATCTTCCAGAAACGCGTTCATATAAGTGTACAAACGCCTTCCACCCGTATCAGTGCTCATACTTGAGCTGCCGTCTTGCCGACCACCATAGCATCGAGACCCGTTTTTGACTTCGTATATTTGCCCTGTCCAGTACTGCCTCTCTGTGCAAGTTTGTCGAATTAACTTTTGTTGAAAGTAGGCGTCATGACCCACGGGGATGAAATCCAACTCAGTCCAGTCGCTCTGGTGCGCATCCGCGACATTCCAGTATCGTATCATCGGTCGATTCCGGTAACAGGACCTGGGGCAGCATAGTGGAATAGGGGCCGGGGAGACATCTAATGCATTGATGTACTCGGGCGGAATTGTAGGTTCGCACATTCCACGCCACTTCCATATGACAGCCCAGAGAGGAGCCGTGGGGATGTTCGGTATCTGAGCCTCTCTATCGGGAATGTCTCCTCCAGGAGGCCAAGACTCTCGTGAAGAAACTTTAACCTTGATATCCAGCTTGTCGAGATGTGGCAGTGGTCCAAGATACGAGAGGAGCGCGTCGAGGAAGAGAATTAGACTCGCCAATTCCGAGCGGCTCATGTCAATCTCGATATGCTTGGCATGCAATTGAAAATCCTCGTGACACCATGCTGTTTTCGTGGCTCGGAGCCTGGTAGAAGAGACGTGAAATGGGAAAAAGACGTTTGTGAACCACCATGTGATTGGATTCCAACTTAGGCAACCCCACGTCTTGACTTCACTCCTTCGAAGCATATCGTCGAGGCCCAAGAGTCTCTCCCGAATCAGTGCAAGAATTTTTGGGTGGACTTCGATAACGAAGACTGTTTCGTCTGGGTCGAAGAAGCCACACAGAGGTCCACCCCACTTGATGTTGTCCTTCGTCTCAAGCCAAGTGTTGATCAAGGGTGTGAGGTCTTCATTTGTTCGACGCAAGTGCTCCAAAACGTTCCTCGTGTCGTCGCCGTCCTTGTTGGCGCGATGGTGGAAGTTGATACGGCGATTGCAGACTTTGTTCTCGAAAACGGTAACGAAAGCTTGCAAGCTTCCTGGTAGTGCTTTGCCCTTCAGCGCCGCATTGTATGACAGTGTATTGTAAACCTCCTCCAATCTGGCGTTCGCCGCAGTTGTAGTAGCCATGTCTGTAATTGAATGCAAGCAATGAGATGTTTGTGATGAAGAACATGAAGAGAGAGAGAAAGAGGGGAATGCGTTGTAGAATATTGCAAGTGTATCGACTCGCGAAGGAAGGAGCGCTCAGCACACGCCAGATCCTACGTTGCCCATGTGATTGAATTCAGCGACCGCAGGCACATTTGAAGAGGAAGGCACCTTCTGCAGCACCTTCTGTATTCAACAACCGACAAACAGAGAAGGAAACAAGATCGTGACCAAAACAGGACAAATTCCATTACACCCAAAATACCACGACCGCAATCAAAAATATCAAAAAATATACCCAACAAAGCAACTTCCAGGAACGTAGCCTCCAACATGTTCGAATAGTACCCTGCAGTGCGCGCTGCTGGAAATGGCTCTGCATCCCCCTCGTGCACGACCGAGCATACATCTTCCTCGGCGTGTCGATTACTCCTTCAAGCCTCCCTCTCTCTCCCTTTCAACTATCTCGAGCGCCATATCCTTCTCTTTACCTCCTAGGCATATTGATGTATTGCTCATCATCACGTCGCTGCGTCAACTTCTTCCTCTTTCGATATCTCAAACTAGAATTCATCAGCAAGAGAAGCAGAAGCAGGACCTAGGGAGCCGTACTAGAACCACAACGCGACAAGCTGGATAGGAACCGCAATCAGTCCACCGATAATGAGCCATTTGTATTTCTCCCAGAAGCTCTTCTTGTCACGAGCCTCGAGAATGGCGCGATTGAGGAGGGTTAAGGACTCCATCCTCTGCGGAGCTGGGGGTCGTGACGTGTGCGGGGAAGGGTCCGATGTGGAGGTGGAGGGCGGAGATGTTGTCAAAAGAAGTTGAGCTCCGGGATGTATCTCGTCCGATGGTCTGCCGCTGCTGATTGATGGTCTCGAAGCAGAGATTGAACGATTGAGCAAAGTCGAGGTTGTGATGGATGATCTGGACGATGCCTTCGAAGTCTTGATGTCTTGATACTGCTCCCCAAGACCGGAATATCAAGACATTATAACAACCCCTCAACAGACCAGCCCGACAATCTTCGCGTTCCCCAGCACAACTATTTCCATACAACGAGAAAAGGCTTGCGTCATGTCGCGAGGCTGTCCGAACTATTAAAGTTCAACAAGCAATTGACAGCACCTCACCTGTTAGTGTTAGGTCTCTTGGCTTTCGCTGGAGACCGTTCCGGATTCTGGGAGTGTCCCGGCACTTGCCATTTGTTGTGATCTGCAACAGGCATTTTATATGCTTGATTGGAGATCTTGGATGAAAGAAGAAGTTTGATTCGAACAGAAGAAGGGACGAAACATGCTAAGAAGAGTAAAGTGTTCGGTGCGAGTCCGAAGCCGAGTACGAGGTACCAATGCGAGACGACTTAAGACAATAATGGAACGTTCAGAACCACAAGGCAGACACCCGAAATTTTCGGAAGGCGTTCTTGCGCAGATCTGTGCTTCTTACCAAAGTATCAAGCTCGAAGTGATCGTCAGGAACCGAATCGCACTCGTTGAGATAGTATCAAACTCATCAAACTCTTTCTTCTTCTTCTTTTCATCTCGGCATCTGCGGACATGGTCGTGAACAAACCGTAATTATTCGGACCTTTCAACACAAAGGCAAGAACAGACCCAGGTTCTTGAGCCCTATTGCACTTGCAGTTCGGGTTTGGACTTCTGAAGGCTGATGCACCTCAAGCTGCCATAACCCAAACCCAACCACCCCAAGCTCTGTACATCTCATCGGCTTCTTCGGACAGAAAAAAAAAACGACAACCCTTCACAGCCATTGGGATAAAAACAACAACGTATTCCCCTGAGTTGATCTGCTGTTTGGGACAACGCGTGGTCTTCCTCATCACAGCTCTCTTGGCCAACTTTGACTAAAGAACCTGACGACGACCAAAAGCAACGCAACGGCCAGAAGGACCGACTAGACGAGAATGTTGCCGCTGGGCACGCGTCCTTTCTCTCAAATCGATGCTCAACCCTTCCAGAGATCGACAATCTCATCAATTGCAATTCTTCTTTGACTTGAAGCTGTTGATCTTTCTCGGAGCATAGTTCAGCAACGGGCACGTGCTCTCGATGTCTCAAAACATCAGAGCAATCGCAGCCTCGAATTGCATCATAGCTATCTCTTCCCACCTCTGGATCAACAACTCCACAACTGCCGCTGTTTCTCTCGCCGTTCTTCCAATTGTATTTATCCAAAACGCCAACGAAGGAGATCTCTGGAATCGGAAGCATTGTCCCGATTTTCCGGGAGGAGGATTGGTAATACACTAACAAATCATAACTCCGAAAAGAAATCCAGCCAACTCCTCAAACGAATGTCACAGCACTGACGACACACCGAATGCCATCGGAGCTACCGTACTGGCAGATGTGCCGGTGCATGTAAATGGCGGGGATAAATTGGTAACCCCGCTTGAAGCCGAGGGGTAGCTACAAAACGCTGCGATCCTTCTCAATTGCTATACAATTTCTTCCCTTCAACTAACATCCAGCACTCACCAAACATTTAAAAGTACTCTGCAGAGCCTATACACGGAATCAAGCGCCAAACAGCGAGATGTCGACCACAGAGATCCCAATCAGCTTGAAGAAGTCCGTCGAAGGCACGAAAGTCGAATATGTCAACCTAGGCAAGAGTGGGCTTCGGGTTTCCGTCCCAATTCTTGGAGCTATGAGTTTCGGACAAGCAGATTGGGCGAGCTGGGTCATTGATGAGGAGAAGGTACCTCCCTCCCATTTTCCCACTCTTCCACCGTCTTCAAACCCCAGTACGGCTCGTAGTACTCAGGCTAACCCCACAATCAACAGGCACTTCCTCTCCTCAAAGCAGCCTGGGACGCAGGCCTCAACACCTGGGACACAGCAAACGTCTACTCAAACGGCGAATCGGAAGCCATCATCGGTCGTGCGCTCAAGAAGCTCAATATCCCCCGACAAAAATTAGTTCTGTTGACGAAGGCGTATGGTGCTGTTGGGGAAACACCAGATGTGAGGAGTATTTTCTTTCCGAACGAGATTCGAGCGAGTAAGGATTATGTTAATCAGAATGGTATTTCTCCCTCCCCTCTCCTCTCCATTCTCCCAATCGTCAACTGCTAGGCTGGTAGATGGGTATTAATGTACATGGTAAATAGGACTATCCCGCCAAGCCCTATTCAACGCCGTCAACGCCTCCCTCAAGCGCCTCGACACTCCATACATCGACCTCCTCCAAATCCACCGCTTCGACCCCTACACCCCTATCGCGGAAACAATGGAAGCACTCCACGACCTCGTCAAATCCGGAAAAGTTCGCTATATCGGAGCGTCCAGCATGTGGGCTACACAATTCGCGCAAATGCAATTTGTAGCAGAGAAGAATGGATGGACGAAGTTTGTTAGTATGCAGAATCATTATAACCTGCTATACCGAGAAGAAGAACGAGAAATGAACCGTTTCTGTAATGATACTGGTGTTGGGCTTATTCCTTGGGCTCCATTGGCTGGTGGGAAGTTGGCTCGTCCAGCTAATGCTCATGGTACGACGGAGAGAAGTAAGACTGCTCCGGGGTTGACGGAGGCGGATACGAAGATTGTAGAGAGGGTAGAGGAGTTGGCGAAGAAGAAGGGGTGGACGCAGACGCAGGTTGCGTTGGCGTGGGAGAATAAGAGGGTTGCGAGTCCGATTATTGGGTTTAGTAGTGCGGAGAGGATGGAGGAGGCACTTGAGGCGAAGGGGAAGACGTTGACGGAGGAGGAAGAGAAGTATCTTGAGGAGCCGTATGTGCCGAAGGCTATTGTTGGTCATAAGTAGGTGGCTTTGGGTGAGGTGAGGTACAAGTTGGAGGGGTGGGACATTCTGAGGGCGAGGTCGGTAGTTGTAAGGAATAGACAATTAGGAATACCAAAAGCGTTCAACCAGATTTCGAACATCGTGGTCTCCCTTCGTGCATCATCAGATACTCGAAGTCGAGCCGGTTCTTGGGATTGGTATGGTACTTTTGATAACAGAACATCACATCCTCAAACATGAGCGAAGAAGTTTTACACATGCATCCACAATTTGGAAGATACTTGATAGTAGAAAACTCAATGTTAAACATTAGCGAAGAAGTAATATCCTCCCCGCCCCGTCTCAAAACATTACGTATCCATGCTTAAAACATTAGCAAGATCTCGTTCTACCTTTCGTTCGACTATTGGAGTGATCTTGACAACGATTCTCTGGTCTTTCACAAACATAGCTTTAAGATTTCAAGTATTGGGAAAGCATAGTAAAAAACTACTAGGAACATATATATCCCATAGATGCGGCGTATATACCAACAAATATCAAATCGATCGGAACGAAATTTGTTTTCTCACATCTATGGAAGGCATCTCCAGACTCGAATTGCTTGCCGGCCAACGAAGGACAGAGGGAAAATACTTGTCGGCACGTGACCAACGCCAGATCAAAGGCTACAAATATGAGTCAGGAGTTGGACATGTTTGTATTAGAGTTGATAAGATATTTCTTTCAAAATGTTCATCCATAGTATTTAACAATTGACTCGCAAATATACAAGAAATGTTACTAAACCATATGAGGATATTCTTGTATTGAGATACTTCCAACTCAAGAAGGATAATTGATAATTTACTTACGTCCACAAGAGCATTTCCAAATGTCCATATTCTGCATTTCACGATTGAGTTAGGATGTGTGCAAGAAATGTGAGGCATTTCATACGTATTTTGGCTGGTCAATGGTGTGCTTGCATCATGCCTCATGCAGTATCAATCAGCACCACAAATTAGGGTTGCTGGACAGTGCACAAAGGATGCTCTTTCACGACTGCCAACACCACATTCTCAATCCTCCCCTAAAATACCATCCTCTCACCTGCAATTGTTCTTTGTCCCCTATAATCCCTCATCCAATTCCCCCCATCCTTTCAGCCCCCAAACTCGTCATCCAGCTAGCGCATTTCCCCAGATTCCGTTTGCGGGGAAAGCTCTGAAGTGGGTCAAATTAATACCCAATTAGGACTAGAGCCAAGTAGGCGAGCTCCTTCAAAGGGATGGGCAGATTGAGGGGTCACGCGACGAATAACGTGAGCTTGATACCCCGCTCCTCAGGAGACGTCAAACACCCAAGCTGTTCTCTCCTCCTCCCTTCCTTCTTCCACCTGCATCGTACCTGATCGCTTTCCATCAACAATCACATTCAATCCGTCTTGTGCCTGCACAAAGCAATCCAACATCATACCACAATTTGTCATATCTTTCGATCTTCGTGAGATACAAATACACTCGTACCTTCGTACCTCAGCCTCTTTCTATCTATTCATCTTTGATCATCAAGGAAGTTAAGAAAGAATATTAGCAATCATGTCCGCCGACGCCGCACCATCGCCTTTGTCCAAGGTCGACTCTGCCGTTCAAGGTCTGTCTTCGAGTCCACCCAAGGAGGAGAAGGCTGCGAAGCGAAGACAGAGCTCGGCTGCTGCTGCCGGTGTGTTTAATATCAAGGATCTGGGTATGTTTCTCTTCCAGTCATCTCCCGGATATACCGGAGTGTGGTGTTGAACTAGCAGTGAATGTGAGGCTGATGCTGTTGTAGAGGAAGAGGGAACAAAGATTGAGATTGCGAAGGAGACGCAGAAGCTGAATTGGTGAGCTTACCTTTTCCCAACACCTACCTGAATATCCCCACCTTGATTGTTCCATCTGCCATTTAATGAACGGTGATGCTGATGCTATGATTGACAGGCGTATCAACAAATCCCCAATGTCGATCGAGGAGCCAGAGAAGAGTGCTCTCAAGAAATTACTCACCACACCACCAATCAAGAAGATTGACCTACACTTCCCCCTCGGGCTCGAGGTTACTGCGCGGAACCTGAAGGGTGTTACCATCAAGGATGCGTTAGACGCCATCTACAAGCAATATCGGAAGAAGGTATGCTCCTCTCTCCCTCATCCCTTACTTCCCTCCCCCCACCATCTGCCGCGAGAGTATTGGGATAGGGATAATGGCTGATGAAATGATGCAACAGGCAGACGACGAACTCGAGAACCCAGTCCTAGCAGGCTTCGAATGGGACCCCGAAGAATCCTGGACCCGCCTAATCGTCCACTGCAAGAAGGAAGGTGCACCACAACCCAAGAAGAAGGCCAAGAAGGGTGAAGTTGCAGAAGAACTCTAGTTACTCTCTCTTCTTGAGAATATGCTCCATCATGTCTTCCTCAAATCTTCTTTGAATAGACTAGAGCTTTGCGGTGTGAGTTGAGAGTTTGCGGGATATTTGATTTTGCTGGCTGGGCTGGCTGGCTGGATGGGATAGGAGATAGGTGATAGGTGTCGTTCTTTTCGAACTTGGCAGGCTTGCCATTTGTACTGCATTTGCTGGGATAATGGAGGGAGCATGGCATGGCTTTTGACTGGCTGGTGGTGCGTTGTTGCCGGCTGGTAGATGGCCTTGCTGAGAATTGAATATCCTCTCCACTCTTGTTTCTCTGATCGTGATGCTTGTGTCTTCCATCATGGCTGTCGTTCTTTGTGGATGTATCTGCGATGCATGGTGGTGCGAAGGGCTGGGTCTCGAAACCAACTACTGGCTGGAATCATCGTTAAGAGTACAGTCACTAACAAAATCTACTTCCCTTTAACTCCCCGTGAAAGTTTCAGCCATGCTTGCTAGACAAGGATACCTACAAGCACCTTACCAGAAGAGGCAAGATGGCATATAAGGTCTTTGGTGAACGACAGATAGCTTTCACGATAGAGTACCCCTTGAGCTACCTACTCTATACCCACACGCGCTCCCGATATTTTCTTGGTTATATAAAAGAGTAAAAGTGAAGCTTTTAGAATTTTCTAGTTTAACTTATCCGGTATCTTGGAAATTACTTAACTAATATATAAAATTCACTTCCCTCAAGCCCCTCTTTACTAAAGTTATAAAAATATATAAAAAAAATCAAATGAATAATCAATTAATATACTTATGCAACAGTTTGACGACAGCCTCGTGCCCGTTTTGAGTAGCCCTAAAGAGTAGCGTCTCACTGTATTTATCCTTCGAGTTGACTTCGACTTTACTAGTCTCGAGCAGCAGCTTGACGACAACCTCGTGCCCGTTCTGAGCAGCCCACCACAACGGCGTCCGACCGTTTTCATCCTTCGAGTCGACCTCGACTTTGCTAGTCTCGAGTAGTAGCTTGACGATAACCTCGTACCCGCTATAAGCAGCCCACCACAACGGCGTCCGACCGTCATTATCCTTCGAGTCGACCTCGACCTTGCTAGTCTCGAGTAGTAGCTTGACGATAACCTCGTACCCGCTATAAGCAGCCCACCACAATGGCGTCCGACCGTCTTCATCCTTCGAGTCGACCTCGACCTTGCCAGTCTCGAGTAGTAGCTTGACGACGACCTCGTGCCCGTTATTGATAGCCCACGAGAGTGGCGCCCGACCAGATTGACTATCCTTCAAGTTTGGATTGATACTATCTTTCTTAAGTAGTACGTTTACTACTATATCGTACCCATTACCAGCGGCCCACGACAGCGGCGTCCGACCGTATTGGCCTTTCGGCAGATGCAGATGCTCTTGTCCAAACGCTATCTCATAGCCTTCTATTGCTTCTGGAAGCCTCTCTTCTGCCTTTTCATACTCTTCTAAGTCATCTAATATCATTGCAACGTTCCATATTCTGGTTGCTTTATTCAAATAACCTTCTACCTCTGTCTTTGAATGTTCTGTCACCCAATCATCTGTCCGGACCAAGGCATCATATTCTCCTGAATCTTGCAACTTTGGAGAATTTTCCCAGTCCCAGACGAGTAGAAAATCGCGGGCGAAGAGCTTTGGCCACTTGATATATTCACTCTCCGTTTGTCCGGTCTCTAGGGGAGAAGCTGCAATCATAATAACCACAAAATGGTCCTTGCGTAATCGGATTATCGTAGGCCTTGAAGCTCCTTGAAGAAGGCAGATAAGGTCTCCATCTCGGATGGGTTTTGCCGGGGGCTGGAGAGTCCAGTGAGCGCCCTGCTCTTCCCCATATTCCAGCTGCTCGGATGTGTTTTTGAAAATGACATCCACGCTTTGTCTACCATCCAAAGAAATAATGTTCTGTACCGAGGATATCCTTCCAAGAATGCAGCCCTTGCTCTTGATTACTGCGATCTCCTTACCGCTCCAAGTCTCCACAGATATCTTTTCACAGAGAAGAAATTTGATTAGTCGCTGTAAAAGTTCCTCCCATTCAACTTCGTAGTTAGGCAACAGGTTAGCTTTACTGAGATCATCAGAGCTCATACCACTCATACCAAGCAAGGCATATACCTTATCGTGAAGTAGGGCAGCCTCGTGAGTATGGTACATGTCTATTAGCTCGCCTAGCGTGCATATAGCTTGAGGAACTCCGCCTGTCCTACTCATTACATAGTTGGGCCTGAAGATCGCTCCCCTTATCAGGTAAGTCACTGAACGGATCAAACTCTGCAACTCTGCACGAGATTCGTAGACCTCCTTCAATGAATCTATGCCTAAGCAGAAAGCGTATCCATCAATCTCCGTAGGACCACACATAATTAGGATATGTCGAGCTGTGGCAACTTCCTGAAGAACCTAGATCGACTTTAGTAATTTCTGCCAAAATTGTCGAGTATTTGTTCCCTTACCCAAATACGCCGAAACCACTTTCGTTGAAGTAGTGCGAGAATTGCTGATCGGATCGCTTTGTTGTTTAAAGAATTTGTAGCCTTGCCTCCAGCAGCGCGTATCTCGTCGAGCGCTTGGTCACTATCGTCCGCCGCGTTTCCAAGCCAAACAAGGACACGGTTGGCTTGACCATAGATCTTCGCCATATACTGGATCTGTTGCCCTTTCTCTTCTGTATTTTCTTGGTTGATGCAAATAGCATCTATCCATATAATTCGTTCAAGAGAGAAATTTCGAAGATGCAATAGCGCCGCATAAAGATTTTCCGTTACAGGCAAGTCGTGTTCGTCTATATAAATAGACCGAGGGTTGCTTGAATCGCCCCATACGTAGGATAAAGTGTCATACAAATGCATTCGTTCACCCGATTCCTGTAGAGAATAGTCGAAAAGCTGACATTGAATAGGAGCATTTCTGTCTTCATGGGGCAGTAGGCGAAGTAAACGAATACTGTTAGGCCCTAGCGAAAGCGGGGAATAATGGTATTGGGACATGGTAATAAAGCTCGTACACGGAAAGTTGAATTGGTACGTGTTGGGTGAGTCTGAGGGGAAGCCGATTTTGTTAGCGACTGTAGTGAAGAGAGGAGAAATATTGTGTGCGTGAAGTTGGGCTAGCAGTGCCAGCTCACGATGATGCATTATGTAAGCAAAATGGCTTCAAATCAACCCAGACCGGCAGTTCCTTCCGACGAACACATGCAGCCATCCACTTTTGAGCTACTACTAGCTATCTCAATGATAACAATCAAGCCGTCGGTAGCGGAATGTAGGTCCTGCTTTCCTGTCTCTTATTGCAACTGTTGTCTGTTTCCTCTCTTTTCTTTCCTTCGCTTTCTGCCCTGCAGAATCAGCGCAGCACTATGGACGAACGAGCAGCAATCCCCGTTACACTTCCTCGCGCAAACCCGACAATCAGCTACTGGCAAGACCCTCCAGATCCTCAGCTCGCAGACTATCTCTCTTCTGCCAGTCTGCCAGAAACAGCAGATGTGGTGATAATAGGAAGTGGCATCACCGGCTCCTCTGTCGCGTGGAACCTCCTGCAAAATTCCAACCATGGAAAGATAATAATGCTTGAGGCGAGGCAGGCTTGTAGTGGTGCTACTGGACGAAATGGCAAGTTCCCTTTCCTCCTTCCTTTTCACCTTCTACAGTTGAGCAATAGCTTACGCAAGGTGGGAAACAGGAGGACACACAAAAGCCGCCTCCTACCGCTCCTTCCTCTCCAACGCATCA
The DNA here is from genome assembly GCA_900073065.1 of Phialocephala subalpina. Classification (NCBI taxonomy): domain Eukaryota; kingdom Fungi; phylum Ascomycota; class Leotiomycetes; order Helotiales; family Mollisiaceae; genus Phialocephala; species Phialocephala subalpina. The sequence continues at coordinate 101,864 of FJOG01000048.1, read as the reverse complement.
TCCCTAAGCACGAGCGAAGCAGTCAAGATCGCAAGACTCGAATACACCAACATCCGCGCTGTCCACCAGTTTGCGAAGGAACACGGTATACAGTGCGATTCCTGGCAGGGCGACACAGTAGACATCATCTACGACCAAGCACAATGGGACGAAGCACACACCGCTATTGCGGCCATGAGAGCCACAATGCCAGGCGAAGAAGATCTGAAAACAGTGTCACGGTACCGATTCTGGAGCAAGGAGGAGGCAAGAGAGCATTGGAGAGTAAGGGGAGAAGATTTTGTGGGAGCAGTGAGTTACGAAGCCGGAAGTTTGAGTGCATATAAATTCGTCGTTGGACTGCTTAAGATCTGCCTTCCTCTCGGGTTGGAGCTATATACCAATACTCCCGCAACGTCGATCTCGAAGTCTGAGGATGGGGAAGGATGGAGGATTGAGACGGGCAAGGGGACAGTGAAAGCGAAGAAGGTGGTGTTGGCTACGAATGGGTATACAGCACATCTTTGGAAGGGATTCCAGGGATCGATTGTTCCGCTGAGGGGACAGATTACGGCGCATAGACCTGGAGGCAATATACCGAAGGAGGGGTTGAAGGGGACATATAGCTTCATCTATCAAAACGGCTACGAGTATATGATCCCTCGTCCTCTCGGCTCCAAACACGCGGGCGATATTATAATAGGCGGCGGTCTTGTCAAAGCAGCTGAAGAAGGATTGTACGAGTTTGGGACTACGGATGATACAACGAAGAATGAGGGTATCAGCAAATATCTCGCAGAAACCACGCCACGATACTTCGGCAGTACATGGGGAGAAGATCATCCCGATGGTAGGATCAGGAAAGAATGGACTGGTATTATGGGGTATAGTTCTGATGGGTTTCCGTTTGTGGGTGAGATTCCAGGGCAGAAGCAACTCTGGGTCGCGGCGAGCTTTCAGGGACATGGGATGGTTCTTTGTTGGAAATCTGCTGAAGCTTTGTTCGGCATGATGGGTGGTGGGAGTGGGAAAGACGGGGCGTTGAAGGAGTGGTTTCCGGATGTGTTTAAAGTGAGTGAGGAGAGGATGAAGAAGAGGTTTGAGGGACGACTGCATACGAAGGTGAATGCAATGGAGGTTGAATCGAAAGCTGAATAGGGTACACAAGGTTCATATCTGGATGTCGGCCGTTTGTCTTGGCTGTCAAGGTAGGTGATGGGGTTGCATATCGCAATGCCCGACTCGGTTTTCTGACTTCAATGTTCGAGCCAGGAAGGGACAATGACAGCTATGAGCATGAGACTAATCCAAGCATCAAACTAGGTCTCCGACTTCAATGGAGGTCTGACAGCAATTATGTCTACTAAGATTATCAATGTCGTTTATCCAAGTGTGGACTTTGACATTTCTAGGGTCTTGGTGTTGGCGGGGTCGTTTATCTTTCCCCCGTGGATACTTGGCAATGCGCGGAATAGCTCCATTTGACTTTATGCATGCCATTATAGCCAATGTCCAGGGTTGGCCCTGGAGTCTTCATCTGCCGTCTTACTTTCTGCGTCCGGGGTCTGTCGATTGTTGGATTTTCCGTCTGGTGTTCGACGTTGTCGGCCGCCTCTCTCAATGTCTGCACGGCGATGAGTGAGGTCAGTACAGCAAAGTTGCTTCCTTATCTTGAGAGCCTGGTCCGCTATTTTTCGTTTTGAGAGTCTCCTTCAAGTTAATTTTTGGTATTTGTTCGTTTTGTCTTCCACATCAATTTTTTTAAACCAGTCAAGATGAGTGGACTAATCAATCCCTCCCCCGTGGCGCTGCTACCTGTCGACGAAAAAGTCACTAGTATCTTCACCGAAGATGTCGAGAAGAAATCTGACCAAGGAATCATCATCGACGCAGCAGCCGATAAAGCACTACTCAGAAAAATTGATCTCCACGTCTTGCCACCACTGTTTATCTTATTCCTACTCGCATTCCTCGACCGAGTCAATATAGGGAACGCAAAGATCCAGGGGTTGACGAAGGAACTGAAAATGGAAGGACAAGACTACAGCATCGCACTATTTATCTTCTTCATTCCGTAAGTTAACTTCTCGTTGTTGCTGGCGCGATGTCTCATGATGAACCTAGGTATATCCTCCTTGAAGTCCCCTCCAACATCCTACTCAAGCACATCCCGCCCTCTACCTGGCTCTGCACAATCATGTTCCTCTGGGGAATATGTACTGTCGGTCAAGGCTTGGTTCGTAATTTTGGGTCCCTCGTAGCTCTCCGCTTCCTTCTAGGTGTCTTCGAAGCTGGGTTTTCACCGGGTGCTGTTTATCTTATCAGCATGTATTACAAGCGATATGAACTGCAGTGGCGTCTGAGTGTTTTTTTCAGCTCAACTATATTGGCTGGGGCGTTTGGGGGTTTGTTTGCTTATGTATTGGCGAAGATGGATGGTGTTGGAGGTTATTCTGGTCTGTTCGCTTATTCCCTTCCCCCCTTGTCCTTCTTTTCAAACCTGGACCAAAGCTGACGAGAGGAAACAACAGGTTGGCGGTGGATCTTCATAGTCGAAGGTCTCCTCACTATCGTCGTCGCGGTGGGTTTCAAATTCCTAGTCGTGGATTGGCCAGAGACGTCGCACTTCCTCTCTTCCGAGGAGAGGAAGATGCTCATCAACCGCCTCGCACTCGACACCGGCTCATTCACAATGAATCATCTCGATCGTCGAGCCGCAAAACGCATCTTCTCGGACTGGAAGATCTATTGCGGGGTATTCATGTACATGGGCGTAGTAAACACCGGCTACGCTACCAACTTCTTCATCCCAACCATCATCCAAGAGATGGGATTCTCGCCCGCAGGCGCTCAAGTGAGGAGTATACCGGTCTTCATTTGCGCAGCGGTCTTTTCTCTCACAACAGCCTGGATCGCGGATTGGAGAAAACATCGGTATGGTTTTTGTATGGCTGGTGTGACAGTGGGTGGGATTGGGTATGTGGTGTTGTTGTGTCAGGATAGCGTTAGTGTGGGGGTGAAGTACATGGCTTGTTTTTTTATTACGACAGGGGGGTTTATGTGTCAGCCTGTTACTTGGGTTTGGTTGAGTAATGTGAGTTCAAGATTTTTTGGGGAGCGAAGAGAGAAGAAGGCTGACAACAGACCAGAACGTAGCAGGACACTACAAACGCGCCGTAGCAACCGCGATGCAGATCGGACTCGGTAACATTGGCGGGATCGTGGCGTCCAATATTTTTATACCGAAGGAGAACCCACATTATAAGACGGGGTATGGGACGAGTTTGGGGATGTTGTTGATGTGTGGTGTTATGTGTACTGTTTTCTTTTTTGGTTTGAGGTGGGAGAATAAGGTATGTCTTGAATCATTTTACCCCTATTTTGAGGCTTGTCGGATTTTTAAATTGGGAGGAGATGAAATACTGACTGCGGCGTCATTAGATCAGGAAAAATGGCGGGAGAGATTACCGTTTTGTCGAAGAAAGGGACGATTTGGGGAATATGGGGGATGATCATCCACATTTTAGGTTCACGACTTGAATCTGGTGCTGGGTCCTGAGGATGGAAACAGGTCGTGCTTGGGGGTGAGAGATGTGAGCGAAGCAGGAAAGTGATTTGGCATGTGGGGGTTCCTGAACGGATGAGACGCTTCGCGAGAGAGCCCGAGAGAAAATGAGAAGAGGTTGAAATGGATGCACGCGCAGTAAAACTTCATCTCCATAGCCTGACGACTTCGATTCAAAGAAGTCAAGGATGGCAGTTCCTCTGGTACATGAGTCCTAGCAAGGAAGAAGCATTCTCTCATGTCACTATTGTCCACGTTTCGTTAAGTTCACTGTTCCATTTCCGGCGAGATTTAATCACAATATAGCAGTCGAAGTTGGCGAAACTATTCATGCAGCCACTTTATACTTGTACATTGTAATCATTCTTCTCATGTGTAATGCGGCAATTGGCCCTGCTCCATCCCTCCTTTTGCTCCTTACCCATTAACGCTCTTCCCGGCATCCACTACTTCCCTCACAACCCCATCATCCACCAGGTTCGAGACCCTCTTCACTCCGTCCGGGACTTTGAAATGAGCCTTCAGTGGCGTCCAGCTCTCCTCATTGTAGTCCTCTTGTACTTTCTTACAAGTCTTCAACCCCCACTCTGTAACCCCAACCATCAAACAACTCTCGAACATGAACGCCATGCTTCCTGCTCCTACTTTAGCAGGCTTAAGCTCAGCATTGGATGCTTTCTCATGGGTCCCAGCATCCGGTCCGTGAGCACTCATAATATTATGCAAACTCGCACCCGCAGGTTGAAACCCACCACCCGTTTTGGCATCATATTCTCCTCCTATCAACCCCATGAATTCGGACATTGTATTGCGGTGGTACCATGGCGGTCTGAAGGTATCCTCACCCACCAGCCACCTCGGCGGAAAGATGACAAAATCCGCAATCGCCGTCCCAACATGATCACTTGGCGCCGTTAGGACAGTGAAAATACTCGGATCCGGATGATCGAAACTTATACTCCCAATCGTCGAAAACCTCCCAAGATCGTATTTATACGGATAGTAAAGACCATGCCAAGCTACGACGTCGAAGGGAGTGTGTGTTTGTGTAGCGGCGAAGAGATGGCCGTTGAATTTTGAGAGAATGGTGTAGCTTCCGCTCGTGTCTTCTTCGAAATATGCGACTGGGGCTTGGAAATCGCGAGCGTTTGCGAGGCAGTTTGAGCCGATGGGACCTAGCTCTGGGAGTTGGAAATGCCCGGTGTAGAGTTCGAGGATGTATCCCCGTACTGGACCTTCTGGCAACTCGACGCGGTATCGTACTCCGCGGGGGATGACGCATATTTCGTTGGGACGGACGAGAATGTTTCCGAGCTCGGTTTGGAAGTCGAGAACTCCGTGTTGGAGGACGATGAGGAAATCTCCGTCGGCGGAGTAGAATGCTTGGTTCTTGTCCATGCTCTTACCTGCAGCGAAGATGAAGATCCCGATTCCACTCTTCATTGTGGGATCTCCGGCTCCAGCAACGAGTTTCAAGCTATGTACCCAATCCACGCTCTCGTCTAAATCGAAGGGATCCCATCGAAGCTGGTTGGGGATTTGGTGGAGTTTGCTTCCTTCTGGATTTGTGTTATAGGAGGATGCTTCGCGGGCGTTGAAGGAGGAGTGTGCGGCGGAAGGGAGGATCTTGTAGAGCCATGTTTGTTGGTTTTCGTTGCGGGGGGCTGTGAATGCTGTTCCGGATAGCTTTTCGGTGTAAAGACCGTAGGGAGGTTTTTGGGGGGAGTTGGCGCCTATTGGGAGGGCGCCTGTGATAGCTTCTGATCTGCAGACGTGTTAGGAATTTTTGGAAGAGTGGCAGATTGGTGGTAGGAACGTACTCGTGGTAAGAGCCGAAGCCATTTTGATATTTGTATTTCTCAGGAGTACTGAATTTGGTGACTGGCATTGTTGCTGGCTGTAGCCTTTAATGGGGAGATTTCGAGCTTGAAATCCGATTGAGAAACAAGAAGTAGGAGGATAGTTATATGAATGAACCTTGAGAGTGTTCTCTGGTCATTGAAGGAGTGGAAGTCAAATAATGTTTGCTGATGTTAGCGGCAACTCGCGGATGCTGGAAATATTCAAAGCTACCCCGCGTTCCCACATAAGCTCCCCCGGCATATTGAAGAGGGGCGGAACGAATGCCGGAGTCTTTCCGCTCGGAGTGAGGTTAGAAATATTTTGATAAATTGATGCCCTTTGCCGGCGGAATGAGTCTATATCCACACCTATTCTGATCTAGCCACGAAAGTGAAATTGTTCTCAAACGACATCTGTGAACCAATGCAGCACATGGTATCTATGAAGCTTCCACATTATTCTTATGACTCCAAACTACGGCGTATTCTTCTTTGCAGTTGCAGTGAGATCTCCCTGCATGGCAAACACCAACCTTCACTTGGAAGCTATGTTCTTAGCAGCCCGGTGGCTGACCCTTGGGCACTAGAAAGCATACAACTCCTTAACTCGTCTGATGGACTTGAAAGCATTACCTAAAGCACTAGTTGTGCGGTACTCGGGCTTTGAGGGAGATGATGGCCATTGTGAGTACTATATAGAAGCGCAAAGGGTTTCTATTTGCGGATCACGTGCATTGCACACCTTCAAATTTTCATCACAGGTCTACGAACTTTTGGGACAGTTAAAAATCCTTTGTCACATATCCTTTGATACCGTTACCCTTGGTATCCATTGCTACCTTTGAAGCGTATCGAACCTTCAAGTGTCGCTGGAAGTAGTCCTTCCCTAGCACGACCGATCCTGTAGCGTCTTAATGCTCACTTGCAGGCTGAAGAACAATGAGAAAATGCTAGCATCTAGCAACGATCTAGAAATCTCAGGGTTCACTTGTATGTGGTTTCATGAATCTTATCTTGGCTGCTTAGTCGTCGAGCGAGGATGTGCTTGGCTAATCAGGCGTAGTCGAGAAATGCACAAAACAGTTTGCTGCGAACACCTCCACTCTAAAACAACCCTCTTTCAACTTCTTCTTTCAAACAACATCACCGCGCCGACGCCGTCCATCCATCTCTGGGCTGCATTGGAATGCAGAGATTGTTGCTGCTGATTGACGCTTCGATTCGGTCACATGGCCTGCTGCTGCTGCAGTCTCCATACGACATCATCGTCTGCGACTCAGACTCCTCCCAACGTTGCCATGTTCCATTTCTCTTGTTCTTTGAAACCGAAACGCTGACCACGTCGGCGGTGCATCGTTCGTTCATTCCTCTGTGGTTTTCCGATGCCCGGCGTCAAGACTTTGGCACAATTTGCATAGCATCTTCATGCATATCAATTGTCTACTGTTTACTGACAGCTTCTCGGCACAACCAAATCATCTCACGTCGATCCCCAATGGTCTCCGAAACTATCTGGAGCCTTTATTGACGTGTCTTAAATTGCTTTTCACGTTGGCAAAGAAACAAACACGTCGTCTGCGGTCATACGCGCATCTTGAATCTCCAAAACTGCAACAGATGCCCGCCGTTCTGACTTTGATCGTCGCTCAACACTTATGGATTGCCGTCGAAACTGAATCGCTGGCACGATGGTATCAGTCAGAACCAAGTCGTCCCTTCCCCTTACAAGCTCCGATACTCGGCGAGCCGACTGGGTTGTCTTTCATCACTGCCCTGTGCATAATTTTCGACACTTCTACTCAATCCCCCACAGAGAACAAAACATCGCCCGGAACCTCCGTTCTTTAAAAAAAGAAACACGAAGAGCACGACTTTGAGGATGCAGAAATCCAAGGCGCGGAAATACAAGATTAAGGGAACAATGATGACTTGTCGACGAGAATTCGGTCGGCGGAGAGAGTGAGGAGGGCGATTTGACAACTCGCAAATCGAACATCACGCGCATTACATTGGATCGCGCGGAAAGGAGTGAAGGTACACGATACACATCAGAATCACCTCGAGCAGCAATTCCGGACAATAAGATGTCATACAAACACCACCCAACCCCCAACAATCATCTCGTCGAGGTTCTCCAATTGATGATCTTCAGCGTCGCCCATGCTCTAACGAAACTGACGAAGTATGATAGAACGACATATCTAGCTCTGAAACTCCTTGGGATGAAGTACCTCTTCAGATCCAGCACTTCCAGATCCAACTTCTACCTCCCCGGAATCTAGGACCGCCGTAATGATTAATAGGGATAGTCGGGGACATCAACATTCCATCACAACCTTCCTCTGAAACATCCTGTCTCGTCGCTCGGACCACAAGCATGGAGTTTGCCTGTCTTTATACTGTAATCTTCGCGTGAGGGCATCTTCCTCCACCTCTCGATCCGGGCCCAGAACACTCCCATGTCTGGGTTCTTGGCTGGAATTGCGGGTGTTGGAGTAGCGGAGCTGCCTCGAATGCGTCCAGCTCGAGTTCCTGTCGGCGATGAACTGCTTCTTGGATGCGCCAACAACAAACAATCCTAGGCACGAGAAAGATCAGAAAACTTGAGGCCATTGGCAGTCAAAGCCTCCTTCAGCTTCTCCTCGGCCTTGGGGGAGCCCATCGGAACTCAAATCTTGCAGAGTGTATATCGCCCGCCAACTCCCTCCTTTTCCTTCCACCTCAGCTCTTCACAATCCCTGCGCACTGGCACGCCTGCCGTTGACTCCACTCATTCTCACCGATCACTGCCGAAGCTGGTATTGACGCTATTGAAGCTCACCGATGGTGCGTAAGGTGATCCAAATGGATCTCGAATCGCAGTCCTAGCGGATCGGCGTGTTCCTCATCCCGTCCCGTCAATCGATCATCGCCGTCCGCCACGTCCTGGCTGACGGGGAAAACGAATGGCAGAAGAACAGGCTTACGACTTCTGCAATCATCGGTGACAGGACACTGCGACAATGGAGCGGAGAAGATGGTCTGAGATCCCTCCAGCCCTTCTGTCTTAGAAAACACGTCAGCTACCATTCGTCAAATATTGGACTGGAGGAGAAAAGCATAGCTAGACCACGCCAAAGAATCGTACTTACCAACTCGATCTCATGCCGACTGAACTAGCCCTGAAAATTGATGGCGCTTAAGCGTAGTACCCATACTCTCCCGCTGGTTTAGGTACCGTGTGAGAGTGATTAAAGGAGTGGTAGATGTGGTCGGTGGTTTCGGTGGATATGGAGCCTCGAATTGCTCTGTAGTGCGTTGCCAGCTTCTAGACTACATGGGCTGATGCCTCGCTCACCGATCCCAAACGCGATGTTGTGCTGGACATGAACCGCGCTGGCCTTGAGAGTGTTCTTGCTAAGAGTACCATTCTCCTAGTTGTCGTGGAGCTCCTCGAAGAGGGCCAAGCCGATAACATGGGATAGCTCGTAGTGGACAGCGAACTCGTCGTCGACAGTCGTCCTGATCTCGGCTCGAAGGTGTGGTAGCCATTGTTATGAGTGCGACGGCCTCAAGCTGCTGGTTAGCAAGCTGGTATTGCAGGCGGAGTTCAATGCCAGAAAGTGGTGTTGACGCAATGTGGTTTCTGCCCAGTACTCTGGACTCTGCCAGCGACCCAAGTCCCTCTGCTTATTATTCTGCTTCTTGCGGCGTCTTCGAATCAAAACATAGATTCCAAAGAAGAAAGAGGGAGACTGAACAGACACAGTTTCGTACTCAGAAGCTCGCTTTGGGTCTTCGTGATGTTCCGGTCTACCCACCGCTTGGGTCATATGTCGAAGAACTCTTTGCAAGTGTGCAAGAATTGGTAGTGTTCACCACCGCCACCCATCCATCTTCTTGAGCATCTCACACGCAGGCAAGCACGTAGCCGAAGCTACGTGCCTCTTCGAGGATGGATACTTCTCATCCTCAAATCATTGAGGTGCTTTTGATGCCAGCCCAAAAGTATCATCATCCTCTCCGTTGTGTCGTCCTCCTCAGTCTCGGGTTTCTCATGAATAATGAATAGCTCCCCAACGGCTTGCTCCACCACCACCACCGCTAGAGCCACACTCGACGACCTTGTCGACTCAAATTGAGAGGCCCTCGAATCTCCGCGGATAAAAGTGCGCAGAGGGTGATCAATCGATGAGCGTGGAAGGGCCTGGACCCCCAGATGTCTCGTAGGACATCATCGCGAAGAGCTTGAGCAAAAGGCGCCCCAACAAACGCAGAGCCTTCAGCAGGCAATGCGATAAAGACGGCTCATACAATCAAATATATTGGAAAAAGAAGAAGGATTCAGCACAGAATCAGATCTCGCAACCAACTGACAGGATCTTCACGCTTGGATCCGATCCAACAGTCCAGCAACAAACACCTGCTTCGCTAAGGCATGTAATGACCCCCTGATCAAGGACCGCGCTTCGCTGGGATGCGCCGTAATGGTTGCAGGCGACCCGTTTTGAGACCCGGACCAAGGAGTCTCACATCTATGCGAGTGTTTGGGTGTCAAACCCAACTATAGAGCGGCTAGATAGCAGCCTCAGCCTCTTGCTCGTTGGTGAATCGAACGAATTGGAAGCCACGGATGGATGTTCAAAGCCGCAGTCGGTGATCCCACCCAGCTGCGACCGATGTCACGATCCTTGACGACGACCTGAGGGGAACGTAGTTAGCATCACTATGATTGGAAAAGGAAGTAAGTGACTTACAGCTTCCTCGACTTGATCGAACTCCTCGAGCATGTCGCGGAGAGCCTTCTCGTCCCTAAGAACGAAAGTACCCTTGTCCCAGAAACTCTTCTCAAGCTCTCATCTTTCCATCCATGTCAATGAAAGCAGCCTTTGCTGGGTGAATCTCAGCAGCGAGTGCTTGGTCGAGATTCGACTTTTGAGACCGCAATGGGGCGACAATAGATGGCGTGCAGCGCGAAGACTGAGACAGACATTCATCTTTGGTGGGGCAGAGCCCAAAGATGTCTGCGGTTTGAAGGAGGTATATGGGGTTGTTGACTTCGGAGAGAGGATGTTACCCATATTGCCACTGCCGAAGCTGATATTTTCAGATTCACCTTCAACACCAGCTATTCCCAAGTCTCGAAGAGGAGGCAGGGGAATGTAAGACATCGCTGGTATATCTTTACTGGAAGTTGTGGTTCCACCAGATTACGCCCAAAGCCACGCGAAGGCCATCCTCCAACACCAGATTTGAGATTATGGCTTTGACTATGCTTCTCAGAAGCATGTACAAGCTCACCATGGTCATTCAGACTTTTATATCCCGGACCGGTCTGGAGCCTCTATTATCCGCTAAGCCCCCACACAACCAGACTCATCAATGGCACTGAGTGCAAATAGTTCCATGGAGGGCTCTCAGACCGGACATCTCCGCAGCTCTGGGATGTTAGCTAGACCATCGAAACTGAGCGAGCTCTGGTTTGTTCTTGAAATGGCTCCCAATAAGTGTGCAGTTCTCCTGGTTCAACTGATGCTCCTCGTGGACTGCAGCGGGTCCTTGACAAGCGACTGGGGGAGTTTATATCGTTCTTCTGAAGGACAGAAGCGTACTCGATGGCGTGTTTATCACCAGCGCCGCTAGAAACCCAGCTTTATGTCCCAGAGACTCTTCTCGAGTTTTCGTCTATCCAAGCCGCCGCTAAGGCTTTTGGATGGTTTCTGCCTCTGGAATTGGGCGTGAATATAGCACACGATAGACGAAGTGCTTCCACAGAGGATTGAATTCGACATCCTTCAGGTTGCTAAGACCTCCCTCGTTGGGCTTCTTGTAAAGCATGCTTGGACAATAACACTGAGGAGTGCTGTCTCTTCGGGTGTAACGGTAAAGGCAATTGGAGAAAGTCGGTTTCTGATGCTTTCTGGGATATCTTTTGGAGTTATCTACAGGTGATCAAACACCAAAGAGGAGAAGCTGAGTAGGAGCAATCTTCACGGAATCTCCCCAGTGCATTCGATCGTTCTCAGGCCAGCATCGGTTTCGGTAGTGTTCTTTGGGTCGGTGAATTGGATCATGGTTGAGAAGCCCCATGTGGAGACCAAGTTGTCCTCTTTAGCGCCACCATTTCCTCCTGGATCTGTTAGCAACTATCAATGCTGAACGCTGGAGAAATTCCTACATGGAGCTACGCTATCACCACCACAGCCACCACGACCGATCCAGCACGAGTGTACTGCTTCCGGAAAGCTTAACCACCACCTAGTAATATCTAGAACCTGAGCTTTAAAGCATCCTCGCAGTTCTGTTGAGGTTGTATTATGTCTGCCAACGCTTCCAGAAGTCTCGCTAACGGCCACGCTTTTGAATCGGTAGGAGGAGTCGATGAACTGTTCAACAACTCGTTAGCTGCTGTTCACAAAGTTTTCAATGCAAGCCAAGTCTCAAGTCTTTCCATGCCCTGCTGCACACGCCGAGACGTTAGACGAGCCCCTATCTCCGCTTGAATAGGGGTCGAAACCTTTCCATCGGTTAGACATAGACGAACCCCTTGCGTGATTTGTCCTAGAGGAACAGATCGAGATGTTGTTTCCGCTAGTCGTACATGAACGGACAAACGAATTCCGTTGAAAGAATGTACACATCTAGCGGCAGCGGCAGGGGGTGGGAAGAGCAATGGAAGACAGGCTGAGGGCAGTTCACGCCAGGGGCGGGAAGTGATATGATGGGACTAATGGTTGGAGGTGATGATAATTCCGCTCCTTGATGAAAGGGGAGTGGCAAGGATGTAGGAAGAACGGGGAAGTTCATCCCGCTCCGTGATGAAGTGGTGAATGATGAAGCGGAAATTCGGAACTCTTCGCCTCCGTGATAACATGATAAGGGACTTAGGCGGAGAGCAACGGCAGTAATCTGCGCTGAGTGATGAATGGGTAGGACTGTGTGAAGGAGTGTTTGTTGGCGGGTGCTCGGGAGAAGTGGAGGAGGGAGAGGAGGAGGCAGAGGGACAAGGAAGATGTGGAAGTTACAAAGACAGAGTCCTAAGACTCGAGCTTCTATATACAAGTCACCACCTGGTGCCAGGGACAGCAGGAACAGATCGACGCGCCACCTTCCTTCCTTCCTCCTTCGGCAAGAGTTTTGTGCCCAAATTCCAGCTCTTGAGGAAGAAACTCGATCGAAGCTTCCTTTTTAGGTGATGGCGGGGACGTGTCTAGTACCAAGGTTAGCACTTCTCATTATTCTCGTGGGTTGTTATCCTACGGCACTCACCATTGTCGGGTTTGGTGGAAAGACGGTGACCGATAACTGTTGGAAATCTTGGACTGGCGGCTACCTCAACCACATGGAGACTCAAATGAGCCTGTGGAGGAATAAAAAGCGCGCATCGGCGGGCAAAGTCGAACTCACACCTCCCCGTGGTGCCTGCTGGGGAATCTGAATGGATTATTCTATTCAGAGAGCTAAGGTCTACTACAAGCTTAGCTTGTACAATGATCCGAGTCGCAATAGTGGTTGTAGGAGGATTTTTGGAGTTCTTGGCAGGGATAAGGAAAAATTTTCACCGACAACTACAATACAGCGAGGACGGATCTTCTGCCTTTATGGCGCTGAAATGGAAAGAAGGAGAATGCAATCTCTGAGGAGGCTAGCTACAGGCCCCGTCTGCTATTACAGTTGAGTTAGGGCCGTACTTGTACAGGTGTAGCTGTGAGGTAGAACAGTCACTAATGTGGTCTTCTGCCCACTGCTCAAACCCTCGAAGCCGACGACCGATTCGACGACCGATATCCATTTCTACTTGGCTATTCGGAGAGTGGTACTCTATATATCGATACAAGAGGGCAGAGAAAAAAGTGGACACCGTGGCGTTACACCGACTCTTCGATACTTTCGGGATAAGCTACACGATAGTGGAACCCTTTTGCAGAGGCATGCCCGAGGATGTTTACTCAACTAACGATACTACACGTACAAGAGGAATAGAGGAGGAGGGATGCATATTGCTTGGTTGGATTGCTTAGTCGGAGGAGTAGGTTTGAGCTGAAGATCACACAACCGTCCGCAGGGACTTCACTCAAATCTAAATATACGCTTTGGCTTGAAATGCTTTCTTTTAGGTTAGGCACTGAAACACCGTGGGATTAAGGACCCGGGTCTGCTTAGAGGATATTTGAGGATATACTTTGAAGCAGAACTGTAATTCCCAAGCTTAGTACGACCCCGTACCCCATGGGAGGTCCTAGGGTAGCAGACAGCCTCTGGCTGCTATCTGCTGGTCGTAAATCAATATCATCTATATCATCATCATCAAAAGCGCGCATCAGTCCGTGCATAGGAAGGAAAGAGCCATATCACCAGTCACTTCACGCTAGAAACGGGAAACGGTCTTCATATCCCTTCATTATCTCATAATGTAACAGCACCCTTTCCGCATAACCATTCTACATATCCTGGCCACGTTATTCCTACACCTGATCCTACTTGTCTTCGACGAGGGTTGGGAGAACCGAGGGGATGCGTGTCTTTGGTGAACGCAAAGGATCGTAGAGACTTGGAGACCGAGAAGGGACGTAGACGGAGTCATTTTCTGAGACCGTGGAATCGGTAGCCTTTGACCCCGTGTCATCGTCTTCGTCATTGTCGTTGTCGGCTTCTGGGGTCATGGTTTCCTCCTCGTGGACGTAGTTCGGGATTTCGATGATCAAAACGGAGTCGGGAGGACTGGAAAGCTCTCTGCTTGCTCCTGCCATCTCTGTGTCGTTCGGCTCGGTCTCGGAAAGAGCATTGTCGTCTAGAGGAGCTATACTTGGGAGTTCGACTGGTGTGGGTGTGCTGGTGTAGATAGCTGCTCCCTCTGGAATCTCGCCACGCTCCGCGCCTTCGTCAATCGGCTTCCATGGTGTGCGTTCTTTTGCGGCGAAGTCGATGATGGTGTATTGGGTGACGGCCTTGGGCTTGCCTGCAAGTTATGATTAGTGATATACCCCTAGAAGAGCACGCGCTCCAGCTTACCTTTGACTCTTCTACGGAAGAATTCTCTTGTCAGCACCACAGATACCGAGCTGTGCTTGCTCAGGTACATTCTGCTGCCCGCACCACGGAGAGACGCCACAATGTAAACATTGCCGTGCTCCTCTGGATCTTGTAAGCTGAAGCTCGATATGTAATCCTGGAATGAAGCTTTACCGAAGTGGTTGTTGGCTTGGTTGACAAGCCCAAGGACGAGAGGAGTGACGCCTCGATCTCGGTCAGCAAAACGGGTACGCAAAAAGGAGTGAAAGATTTACCAACTTCATTTGCGAGATCGGGATACTTCACTGCAATTCGTTTCTGCTCTTGCTGCGCAAGTCTCATCTCTTCATACTCCACCCAACGCTCATCTACAGTCTGCTGACCCTACAAAGATTATTAGCCCGCAGGAGTTCAAGAGGGACGCGTAACTGACAAGCCATATTGCTGAACCTACTGCATTCTCCATCTTAAATTCAACGAGAGAAAAGCAGCATGAAGCGAATTGTGTTGTAGTGGTGATATTGTCAAGTGGTGAGGGAGGAAGTTGGCGGACGGCGAATGGTTAGCGATCGAAGGAAAATATACCTAGGTGCTGAACGCGTCTCACCAAATTGACCACGGGGCCGTGATCTGGATTTAGGGATGTCCCGAGCCCTCGAGGACATTCATAATTGCAATTTACTTCATCGACCACCTTGGCGATGCGGTCCTCAATTCAGATCAACTTGCTTCCCTAACTTGGCCACTCGCCGCCAGTACTTTATATCTCACTCTTCATTCAGTATCAGCAACATGTATAAGTTTGCCTGTAGCCTACTCAATTCCTGGTTATGCTCTGCTATGAATCACCCAGATTCCCAGGGATATCGTAATTACCTCGCAACAACCAATGTTCTACTCTTCCTCGTCCTTAGCAGCCTTCTTAGCCTTGACCTTCTTGACGCTCTTTCTCTTTCCCGGCCATTGATTGACACCACCAGCCCAGCGCGCTCCAGCTCCGCACTTAGCATTTTGGCACGAATCCATAGCATCCTCACCTTGGTTTCGCCACTCGTAGGAGGCACGGAAACCGCAGGTGTGACAGGTCGTCCGGACTTTGCTCAAGGCCTTGCCGCCCACAGGTTCCTCGGGGTTCTTCCTCTGCCAGATGTTCTCCTTGATACCGCCCTGGTCTCCTACGTTGTACCAACCGTGGAAATCTTGAGCCGGATCTAGATGAACGAAGGCGTACTCAGTACCACATGGCCCTGATTCTAGTTCTATGGTTAATAGTCGTCGAATCCGTTAAGAGAATGGTTACCTCTTGCTGTGCGGAAGACCTTGACCGACGTGCTACCAGGCTCGAGCATCATCGTGTAAAGCTCTCCGCTGCCATGATCGAGATTCAATCCGTCCAGTCTGATCTCAACACTCTCTCCGTCGACTGACGTTGGGTTAATCAGGACAATAGTTGGATGATGAGAAAGGAGATTTGCTTACCCCACGCGTTCTTGAGACGGCCGATCTCAATCAGATGGCTGACATTGACCCCCTCCAAGTAATCGTAATGATCCTTCCATGCTTGTGGATCCTCCATTGTTGATGCTTGCGTCGGAGCTTGCGGTGGGTAGGTTGTGGGAAGTGAGGTTGAAGTTCGTGTCGAGCCGAAATTGTTGTTTTCAACTGGGCGTGGAGGCGCGCCCAGGACTTTCAAGTTTTGTGATGACAAAAGATAGATTTGGAGTGACAAACAGCCAACCTTTTTGATAAGAGTAGGCCTCATAGATTCTTCTCAGTCAAGTGAGTTTATTGCACAAGAGATATAATTTGCTGGAAATTAACAGTCTGTCATTTGTGGGTGCTCACTCTTGGCTTTATGTTCTACATAACTCTTCAGTCTACTCTTCATTTCAACCTTCGTCCTGGTTATCCGCCTCCTCTTCGTCATCTCCTTTTGACTCCTCAATATCCTCTTCTCCCTTTTTCCTTGGCCTCTTAAACGCCACGTTATCCCTACCACCCTTCTCCCGGAGCAAACCACATTTCCTGTTTGACACAGGTTTATCAAGTCATCATTTCGGTTACGCCATGCGTAAGAAGACGTAAAGCTGCAGCAATTGCACTTCATTCGAGTTCGGATTGTGGGTGTTGGCATGCCGGTGCCTCGTGCTTGCTTCGGAAGAGATTTTTCGATAGCTCCAGTGGGAGTATTCATTTGGTACATGGGGAAAAAGCCATCAAAACTTTGCCTCGCGTCGAGGTGTACATGCCCAACTTGTAGAGCGGTAAGTCCTTGCTCTGGAATAGTATTAGATAATGCTTTCGAGTTCTACGAAGCAGGGGAGATCAATGAAAGAGATGAATTGCATAGGAGGACATACCTTGGGGTCTGTGAAAGACTCTGAATGCTGGTACTTGCAGGAGCCATATGCATAGCATACATATCATCGATATTCGTTTCGGGATTTCGAAGCAAGAGGTACTTCTCGGTCATATCGACTGGCTCGCCATTTGCTTTGAGAGACAAAATTAGCCGAATGAAGGGAGCAAAGGGGGCAAAGAGGTCTCACTCCATTCGTTCTGGGGCCTTCCGATCTCTTTCAAATTGTCTAGGATTACCCCTTTGGGTACGGGTACTTTGTCCTTGGGCGAATAAGGTCCGGATCGGCTGTATTCCCTGCTTGTGGAAGTAGGTCAATCGTTCAATAATTGTTGTATTCTTTATTATTCGTAGTGGAGTGGTAGATTAAGGGCTTCAGGTTGTATGGTTATGTACTGGTGAAAATCTTGTGTGAATGTAGAAGTCGTTGAAGCACGGTGCTTTGGCTCCTAAGTGGCGTGTTCGCATACGGAGATCGCGGCATAAAGTGACTGGATTACAGGGCATAATTTTGTGCATGCACTATAACGAGCCTGGGATCAAAAGTCTGTGCTTTACAGGGTATCACGAACACAATAACTCAATTAATTCGGTGTAGCCCACCCATAACGCTCTACCAATACATGAACCCAGTGCTCTTGCTTATCAATTAACTCATTAATCCATTTTTGTGGGATTCTATCCCATTCCTCTAGCACAAACTGCCTCATCTCTGCCTCGGTTGTAGGCTGTCTGCGCCGTCGGTGAAGCGACTGCTTGATCCACCGCCAGCACTTCTCAATGGGGTTCATGTCAGGGCTTGTAGATGGGTGTGGCATCAAGATAATCCCATGCTTTGTCCGGTACTAGGCTCAACAGTTATAAATGGACTTATGGCCGTGAGCAGAGTTCCCATCCTCTATAAACAAAGGTTCTAGCCCTAGGGCATGTGTGTGGGCCCCAAAATCCTCTAAAATAGACTCGATGTGAGGTGTAAGGATCTGCGAGAGGTAATCCTTTTGTGTAAATGCTCCTCTCTTGCCAGATCCTTTGACAAATACCAAAGGGCTCTTATAATTATGTCTAATTGCCCCCTAAGTATTCACAAGTATAGTGCCGCCGCGGTGGAATTAATGCTAGATGCAATTATCGCAAAAACGCTCGCAGAGATTCCGAGTAACTTTCTGCTTAATTGTCCTTCCACCCACTAAGAATGTAACTTCATCAGACTATAAGATCCTTCTCCATTTAAACTCTCTCCTCCAGAAGATATGCCCAAGCCCCCAGATCATTCGGTTGTCTGCTTAGAGCAATGTGAGGTAAGATCGCAGCGTGACGGATAGTAGCCGGCTTCCTTTAATCGGCGTTCGAGCGTCTGGGCACTGCACTCTAAGTGTAGCTTATCATGGAGGTGCTGGTAGTCAAGGGTTCGATGCTCCCAAGAGGAACTAACGTAAGCAATGATCCAGCGTACTTGTGGTCCATTTAGCATTCGAGGTCGACCGGTGCGGGAGGGCCGAGCGCGCTCTGGAGCCTTATAATGGAGGACCTTAAGGATCGAGGAATAGCCAAGCTTATAGTATGCTTCTAGCTTTGGAATTGGGATGCCAGCGAAGTTCACAAGCTGGCGTATCGCCTCCTTGTGTTTTGTAAGGATTTTGAAGCCTGGAAGGTGCTCTGGATTAGGTGGAGTGGTAGCCATGATTGTTAAAAAGGTCGGTGCGTTTAGAAGTGAGGTTATCGCAATCAGCTCGCTAAAATAGCCTATAAAACATAGACTTTTGATCCCAGGCTCGTAAGGCCCTGTAAGCCACTTTTCGGTTAGAAAGATCACCGTTAAAGGCCCTTGTTTTTGAGGATATATTCATTATTTAGTACATAGCGAGCTTCTTTTCACTTTTCTTCTTTCCCTCCTTATACTCATTGCCTCCCTTTAAGCGGATGACTTCTTTAATGTGATAAAGGATCCTTTTAATCTACTCTTAAATTATACTTTGAAATAAATCAATTTAATATTTCTTTTATTTAACTCTTAATTTCACTTTACTACTAATAGTACAATCGGGTCACATTGAAATTCGTCACGTGATCTTGTAATACTCTAACTTTGAACTGTTATATCTTTACTAAATTAATGCTAATTACTTTCGAGTTTAAAATAATTGTGACGTGGGTGGGGAATAAGGACCGCACTAG